>JAMPIV010002418.1:0-450000 GCA_024509875.1 Oreohelix idahoensis
CATCACATGAATTCAAGGCTAAATATCACGACAAACATCCAATAACATATGCTAGCTTTGCCTAATTGTACACACGTTTCAAAGATCAATTTTAATTTTCGGCGCGTTCAAAAGTGCTTAGAAGTCGAAGGTCACCAATTTGAGCATTTGCTGTAATTTTGGATATTTAAAAAAAAATTATTTAGCCTATCTCAGCATGGATTCATACTCTGGGGCCACTCTGTATACTAAACGACTTATAAGTCATTCGTGTCCTGGCAGTCTTTAAGTTTAATGTTGTTGTTGGTTTTTTTGTTTAATCGTCTTATTTAAAAAAAAATAACATCTATTGAATATGTATAATAAAGAAATATTTAAAATTCCTTGAGAAAGTTGCATAGATGGCTTTAGCCAGCCCATCCAAACAACATTTACTAAATGACTTATATATCTTTCCTGTAATGGTAGTCCTTACCTTCTGATGTTCTTGTTGTTTTTTATGTTTAAAATAAGACTATTAAAAAAAAACAACAAGCAAACGAACAACATTAGACGTAGGAACTGCAAGGACACGAAAGACTTGTAAGACATTTAGTATGTGTTGTTTGGATGAGTTAGTTAAAGCCTTCTAGCCAACTTTCTCTAGGAATTTTTAACATTTATTTATTATACACATTCAGTAGATTTACTGTTTAAAAAAAAAATAAGACAATGGGAAAAAAAACAACAACAGTATTAAAGATAAGGACTGACATGACACGAAAGAGTTATAAATCATTTGGTATATGTTGGATTGTGGTTGTGTTATTATTGATCTAGCAGCCCAATGCCATATAGTGATATCTGCATGTTTTCGCTAGTTGTTATGTTTCTCTGTACAAGGTGTTCCATTTATCTGGCCTCGGAAGAAGGAGCATTTTCCTAACAACATCGAGTACTGGGTCAACAATTTCATAGGGGTAGGTGCATAGCTGGCACTCTGGAGTACGTTGTGGTTGGATTCTGTTCAAGTGATTGTTGAGTGGTATATGTTGTGTTCTGAGTCGAAAAATTGTGCTCTGATTCCTCCTTGTAAGATTGCCGATGTTGTCATTAGGATCAGGACCGGCCATATGTCTATAAACCTCTCTCCCTGTGTTTCCCATGATGTATCTATGAGTTGGTTAAAGCCAATCACAGATCGAGGAAGCTGAGATCTAGTATAGTGAAGTCTCTAACATTGTACTCCCTACGGCCAGTATCAGCTATGGGACTACCTTTACAGATTTCGTCCAATAATTTTCCGATGATCAAGCATGTGTAGCGCTTCATCGTGGTAGGTCAGTTTTCATTTCTGCCTAGCTGTCGGAACGATTTCATTGGTTGGTCGGCTGTATATATAATCCATGCCAGGTTTGTTTCCATCAGTTTTTCTGATTGTCTTACATGTTTTAAAATCTTATAAAAATCCTGTCACCTGTCCTAGACAACGAATTTTATAGGTTGTTGATACGGTCCCATTACTTCTTGTAACAGATACAGTAATGATGATAATCATTAATTATAACAATGTGAATAAGTGCACAGCTGCATTCGTATCATGCGAAATGGTGGGAGGACAAGGGGCGGTGAAGCGGTGCTCGAGTGTATTCCTAGAGTCCACAACTAACAAAAGTCATGAAATCCAGCCTTTTTAGCACTGAAAAGCTCCTGGTTAAATCGGCGTAGATGAAGAAACAAATGAAATAACAGACTGACATCAGTTTTTAAAGGCTGGTCCAGATCACATGAAATAAACTGGCTGATTTAAGTAGAAAACGAAGTGAACACATTCCAGAAAGTAATAACGATACTTATCTTTTTCGTTGGCGTTCCTTACGGAGCAAGGAGTCGACGCTGTAGCTGATCCATTAGCAGGAAGCCTGCAGCAAGCATTCACATAAGGATCAGTGATGGTGTAACGGGAAGGTGAGACTCGAGGGGGAAGATGGGGGGGAGGGGCGCTCGTAATGATTGTTGATGATTGGTTTAGTGGGTGTCATCTCGGACATCCCGGGCTTTCCCACTCTTCTCCGCTTTGTTAACAACATGGCAGTTGTGAGAGACTTTTTTTGTTTGTGTTTGTTTTTTGTTTGTTTTATTTTTGAATAGAGGAGGGAACACACATATACATTCACACAATTGTACATTTTTTATTTTTCTTCTTCTTCTTCCTCGTTCGTCCTGAAAAGGACGGTGGTTGCGTTGTGTCTGTTTACGCCTAAGCTGTGATATCTGCCCCTTTCGGTCGACACATCCGACTTCTGCACGGCATTTTTTAGGACCGGGTTTGCCTTCCCATTTCGATCCACACTCGCTCAGCCAGACTGCACTGCTGCAGACTGTTTCCAGGACCACCACGTGGAGGTGGAGTGCGGTCTTGACCAGCTCTGATTCGCTGGTCCTGACGCAGGCAGTCAAGCTATGAGTCGCTGACTGTGTTCTCTATTGCTGCGTCTTTGGGTCCCCATTTTTTATTTGATCTATTTGGACTGAGTGGAGTTGGGTAATGATACCATATTTTAATATTGGAAATCTAAATTATCAATATAAATAAAATCCCAGCTTTTTCTGTCACTAACGCTAAGGGATGTAACTTTGGTTGAAAGTTAGACATTAATTGTATAGTTTCCCTTATATGTACTCTCCCGAAAATAGTAACACTCGACAAATAAAAGTGCGCAAAGGTTGGTGTGCACAAAAATATTTATAGAATGTGTGATCCCGTATAAACACATTGGGATCCTCGCTGCTGCTACGTAGTTCGTGTACTGTGGTGATGCATAGTGGTTTTTAAAAAATACTTTTGAATAAGTAAAATTGCCGTTAGGTATTGCTGCTTTTGAATTTTATTCCCGTCTTATGACGGGCTTTTACACTCCGTACAAGTATCTATAGTTAACTACACCATAAACCCTAATTATAACCCATCAAAGGTTGAACGTGATATTTTTTCTTTAAAAAAAAAGCAGTGACATTCTCCTGCAGCGGTGGTTCATCAGGTCAAATTTGTTTGACACGTGATGATTTGTCCAGCTCCATGTACAACCTCGTATTCGTCGCCTTGTACAACTTGCATGAGGGTGCATTTGTCCTATTATTTTTTGTCTCTGCAAATACCCCTGGAAACTACGCGGGAAATTACGATATTAATACAAGTAAAAATACATGTTTATTGTCTGTAAATATATAGAACGTCATCTGTCGTCTGAAATTCTTGCCATTGCACACCACATATAGAAAGCCGTGGTCCTGTTGGGTAGGTGCTGGTCTTGAAGACTGTGGACTTTCCGTTGTTACAATGCATTTTGCGCGACAAATAGGACATCTTATTTGAAAGTATTTTCCACACAGAAAGGCATCGGTTTGCATGCGTAGGTGTTGTCATGGGATGACGTGCTTGTGTTATGGTTAGAGACGCGATTCATTATCGTCCAGTGTGTGTTTGGAAGGGGTATGTTTTGTGGATCTTTTATATACAGCTAGTTGGTGTTTAAGGAGAGGACAAGAAAATATTCAGTGGGTACGGTACTGGAAGATGAGAGAGGTTTGCATTTCAGAGCTGGCATTTTCCGATGGTGTTGCCCTGATTGCTAAATCAGAGGCACATCTTCAATACAACCTGCAGGTCTGGAAGGAAGAGCTGGCAAAGAGAGGGATGGTCATCAGCAGCTCCAGAACAAAAATCATGGTGATATCACAAGAGGAAAGAAGGCATCAGATTAAGCTGAGAGAACAGGTCCTGGATCAGGTCAGCTTCTTTAAATACCTAGAAGCTGTCGAAGATTGGAAGGGAGACATCAAAGAAGATTAGGCTACCCGAAGAGCAGCAGGTGGTAGACTTTTTCAGGCCATAAATCGAGGATTCCTCAGCAAAAGAGAGGTTGGCAAGAAGACAAAGATGGCTGTTTACCGTTCCACCTATATCACAGTCTTGACGTATGGATGCGAGTCATGGGCAATGACTACAATCTACAAAAGCCAGATCCAAACCTCAGAAATTAGGTATCTGAGGAAGGTGGTTGAAGTTACAAGAAGAGATATGGTCCAAAACCAGACGATACGTCAAGGCCTAAAAACCCAGCCCCTGCAGACTGTTCAGGGGAACAGTCCCAACTACGATAGTTTGGCCATGTCTGCACAGTGGGATACGATTAGCTGCCACGACAAGTATAGGAAACTAAGAGCCAGTGTTCCAGACCTCCAGGACGACCCAGAATCCGCTGGAAAGACAACATTAGACAATCTCTGAAGGACCGAGGACTAGAATGGAACCATACCAGGAGGAAGACAGCCGATAGGATAGTATGGGGCTCTCTCTTCCAAACCTCTACACCTCACAGTAGAAGAGGAACGAATAAGTAAGTACATAATTGCTGTTTATGGATTAGGAATCTATTGGCTGTATGAAGTATGGACTCACGTTATATTAGAATGAGATAACATATTCCATTAGAAATATGTTGGTGAAATGGGACGATAAAGCGTTTTGCGAGAAATGTTATGTTTATAAAGCGTACATGAAACTTAGAAATTATGACCACGAATAATGGACACATGTTGAATCTGTGTATGCAAATTAATTGTGTTGGATCAGAAACAATGTTTTAGATTACATGTTAAAGGCGGCTGGTCTCTGGTGACCTTTTTATCTTGGTGTTTCGTTTGAAAGTTTTCTACTACACATAATGTTAAGGGGAGGAGCTACACTGAAATGCTATTTTCGTTATTAATTGCTGGATTTCAATGAAAATGCACAGACTTAACCTATATCAATACTAGATATGCCAAATGAAGAGTTTGATGACACTGCACCACTGATTGCCATAGAAACGGCGGCCATATTGGATTTTATTGTTCTATTTCAATTTGCTAAGGCTTTTTTTTATTTATTAAGCTATGAGTACCAAATTTGAACACAACGTTTATCATTACATTTTAAAACTTTTTTTAGTGATGATTTTTTATAACTTTAATACAAAAAAAGTTGTAAGACTTTGAATATAGTGTCTAAAAATAGTAACAAATTTTGATAAATTTTACATTACTTTTTGCAATAAATCAAAAGTTTGATCAGATACTCAAAATCCATCACTAAAAAGTTTTAAAGGATTATGGGCAACATGTGTGCCAATTCTTATGTCAATTAACACATAAGTGTGGAAGTTTTAGGGAAATTAGGATGAGAAAATTATATTTTGTGAAAATCGCATTTTTCTCCATAAATAGACTACAATTAAATAAGTATGTAATATTGCACCTGAAAAATTGCTTACTTGTCATTTAGAACATACTGGTAGCATAGCCAGCTTCCTCTGCAGCTTCCTATCTGGCTTTCTGTTGAGATTTCTGCCTAATTTCCTTCCTTGTCTTAGTGCAGTTTTCTGCCGTTTTAGAGCTGAGCAATATTGGATTCTTTGTTCTATTTCAATTTGCTAAGGTGTTTTTTTATTTATTAAGCTACGAATACCAAACTTAAACACAACGTTTATCATTACATTTTAAAACTTTTCTTAAGATGTGTTTTTGATAACTTTAATTTTAAAAAAGTTGTAGGACTTTGAAAATAGTGTCTAAAAATAGTAAAATGTTTTGCTAAATTTTACATTACTTTTTGCAATAAATCAAAAGTTTGATCAGATACTTAAAATCCATCATACACAACGTTTTAAACATTATGGGCAATATATGTGCCAATTCTTATGTCAATTAATACATAAGTGTGGAAGTTATAAGAAAATTAGTATGAGAATAATGATTTCTTTAAAATCACATTTTTCGATATAATTAGAATATAATTAAATAAGTATGCAATACTGCAGCAAAATAAAATAACTTACTAGTCATGCAGAACATACCGGCAGCATATCCAGCCTCTGCAGCTTCTTGTCTGGCTTTCTGTTGAGATTTGTGCTAAATGTCCTTCATTTTCTTAGTGCAATTTTCTGCCATTTTAGAGCTGAGTACCAGACGTTTAACGCTTTCTTGCTCCTGCCAGTCGACAAGCCTCTTTTCCACTGTTCAGCCCCAGGACTTTCTTGAAAAATATAGCAGCCTCAGGTCCTTGATTAAATTCAGCAATATTAGGGCCATATGGTTTAATTGCTATGATCTGATTGAATGCTTTGCTATCACAATCACTTTACACGGTGTAGCGAAATTTCTGTCGCGTCAGAGAACAGCTTCACAAAGCACTACCTGCCTCAGCTTCCATGACACTTGAACTTCCTAGAAAGAGGCAAATGTTTACATTAGTAAAATTTCAAATAAAGATGCAAACAAGCATTAATAAACTGTGCCTTAAAGTACAATGGAAGCAAAACAATACATGTAAGTAATGAAATATGTTTCTAAACTGGATATTTATGGAGATCAAAATAAATTACATGAATGTCTATGCTTGGGCAAGGGGAAACATAAAGTAAGTTTCAAAAGTAAATACCTTCAAAATGTATATGACAGCCTTGCTTCACTTTCCACTTGATAAAGTTTCCAATCTTTCTTCTGGTACCAAGAACCAGCTGTTGCACATGTCTGGCAGGCATTTT
The DNA here is from genome assembly GCA_024509875.1 of Oreohelix idahoensis. Classification (NCBI taxonomy): domain Eukaryota; kingdom Metazoa; phylum Mollusca; class Gastropoda; order Stylommatophora; family Oreohelicidae; genus Oreohelix; species Oreohelix idahoensis. Next base: position 6,546 of record JAMPIV010002418.1, read on the forward strand.
TTAAATAACACATAAGCATCTGTGACAAGACATGTCAATAAAAATACACAAGAAACAAACATTAAATTGAGGAAACAAATATGCACTATGCTTACAAGAATCATGATAATGTACTGAATTATGAGAAGTCACCCGTTATTCTGTAAACTCAGGAAAACGTGATGATTTTTAATTGACTGTCTACTACTCGTAATAGCTAGTTCATGTAACTCCCTGGTGGTTGAAATGAAGCACAGTGGGCCGCCTTCTTTGATGTCATTCCAGTAAGTAGCCAACGTCGTAAGGTTTAGGGTTAGGTTATGATTCTTAAACCTGGTTGAAATGAGTCGCTGTGGGCCGTCTTCTTAGATGTCATCCCAGTAAGTTGCCAACGTCGTTAGGGTTAGGTTTAGGATACATTTACGTAACCATTGCCCTTTTTACTGCGTCTCTGAATTCTAATTTAATGAACTATCGTACAGACGGTCTTGTCTGCTTCATTTCAACCACTAAGCCTAACCCTTACTCCTGTTTACTGCGTCTCTAAATTCTTGTCAAAGGCCACATCAAACAAACGGTCCGCGGTGCTTTATTTCAACCCTCCTTGCCTGAGTACTAATGTCCCAGTTTTTACCATTACATCGTCACAATAAGCACGTTTTACCTGCAGTGTAAGTCTTGCTTCCATCTCTACCTCTGGCCTATTCCAGTTGGAGATAACGAGAGCATCTCATTTTTTAGGCATTGTCACAACTATTACTAAACAAAACTGAGATTTCGAACCTTAATGTAAACAAGCGGCCATATTGTCGTTGCCGGTCACGTGAACGCGCACAGCCAATTAAAAATTTAGAATCGAGGGGAAACCCTAAATGTTGACTTGGAAATTATGAATTTCCGATCTGGCATTTGGAACCCCGAAATAAGTGACCTGCTTTGTGGTGGGTTTTGATGTTAAAAGGTTAAGTATTAATTGTCTACAGATGTGAGGTCAGATATGCAAGTCCCTGAGTCTAATTGTTGATGAAGTTGTTCTCAGGGTACCTGTCTGCTACCACCCTACGACCTCAATCTGCTATATATTTTGATCCTAATTATATGTTAAGGTGTCTGGATGTTATCTGGCTAGGTGTCTAGGGTAATATACAATGTAATGTTAATGAAATGACAACAACTACACCTATAACTTAATGAACAAGTAATTAAACAAGTCACTGGGTAAATTTTAAATGATAATATTTTTTACAATTTTATTTTCCTGTATCTCAATTGCTGGGATACAGGACTGTTTAAACTCAAACTAGAAGGCAATTTATTTACAGCAAAGTAATTTAAAACAACAACTGTGTCTGTTAATATTAATCAAAAGTGTTTCTGACTGGAAGTGTTCTGATGAAGCAATAACTCCTATGAAGGGACACGCTTCTGCGGAACGACTTGTATCATCATGTCAAGAATACTGATTGATATAATAATGATGGAGAGTATGGTTAAATGAACTAACACACGCCCGTGGACAATTGGGCGTAACTTTATTTTCTGGAACGCTGTGATGTCCTTCTCACAACCACCTTCTTCACGACTGCAACGTCTGAGCACTGCTTTAGAACTCTTTGCATTTACGGCAAACAGGTAATTTTTGCCTCGAGCTTGCAGCTTCAGGAGTACGTATATTTTGGTATGTGGCTCACTGATTGTTTCACGATGGAACCCGCATCAATGAAATAATACACAATCTGTAGGTTAACCGGCGATCAATGGGCACATTCAGATCGCCACTGATGCAGAACAGCAAAGGCACTGGTCATGTATTCCTTGCGTCTGATGCTAACACTACTTGTGAGATTTTTTTCTTCCAGTGGCAACTAACGCTGGTTTCAAATCGTTTTTATTACTACTGTTAGTCTATTCTAACACAGCCAATCGAATTATGTTATGCCCACTAGCCTCTTTTTTTTCAAAAATAAATTACACTTTCAAAAATGTAACGTTCCCCCCCCCTTTCCCAAGACTCGCAAAGTTGAGTGAGAACATCAATGCGTCTGTCTCTATGTCTTTTCTTTACAATATTTCTGTTATTATCTAAGCGTTTTTACTGTAAGATATTATAACATTATGGGGAGTATTGTCTTCTAATACACAAATATTATCATTTTATTTGTCAACTGTCCTTGCTTTTATTTTATTATTCATCGAGGTTTCTTGAGCCACCCTTTCTCTACCCTTCTCACTTTCAGTATCACACTGCATAAGCCGTCTTTTCAAATAGGCCTCCATGCAAATCCCCCACTTACATGTCTCTCTCTCTCTCTCTCTCTCTCTCTCTCTCTCTCTCTCTCTCTCTCGTCTGCGTTTTGCCTAACGCAAAACGGTTTCGTTAGATTTAAATTGTCACTACGGGTAGGAGACAAAGCGGTGGGGTTTCCTCTCATTCAATAGCAGATACTTTTGGGGAAAAAAATGTGCCACAGCAACAACGTAACTAACGCCAAGTAGTTTTTTCAAACTCTCAACCATTCATTCCCGTTTAGTGTTAGACTAAGCAAGTCTGTGACGTCAGCTGTCGCCTGTCGTTCTAGTTCGAGATTTAAAAACCAACGCTTGTCAAGGTTGCATTCTTCCGTCTCTCATTTCACTCCTCCGTTTCTTTTATTCTATCACTCCGTTTGAAACTAACTATGCATTTCGGTCTGTCAAAAGGCTTTTATTTTAGTGGAAATTGGTAGTGCGGAGAGGGGAAAAGCTAGCAGTTTTGTGTATCGTTTACTATGGCGTTACTGCTTGTTAGAACCAACACGACTGCGGGCGATGGTGACGATGTTGAACACAACTCCCCATTTTATCTCTGTAGTATTTGAATTTATAAGCAGTAATATTTTATCTATTTGATCGGGGTATCAGGGATCTTACTACATACTTACAGTAAAGTGTAGATTTGGACGAATGCAACGATGTATAATATGTAGGGGTGTAAGCTTGGACACTCAATAAAACAGTTGCAAAAAAGATTACATCATTCGAAATGAAATGCTACAGAAGGATGTTGAGAATATCCTGGACAGAAAAAAAAGACCAACAGAGAAGTACTGCACTCACTAAACATACAGGAACATTGGCTTGTAAATACCATCGCAATAAGGAAGCTGAAATTTTTCGGTCATATAAAAAGACATAATAGTCTGGAAAAAATAGTGATGGAAGGCATGGTCCCTGGAAAAAGGGGAAGGGGACGACCTAGACGACGGTGGACCCAGGACATCACAGAGAGTCTGAACTTGTCTTTGGCTGATGCAGGTCGACTTGCCCAGAATCGTGATGCGTTCAGAGCAGCTGTAATGGAGACAACGTTCTGGAAAGAATACGTCACATGATGATGGTAAGCTTGGTTGCTATGTAAGAAACTCGGTCTAATTAGACATATTTTCTCGAGTTTGAGAAAATCTCTCCATATCATACCTTTTTCAAAGTCAAAATACATATTGTTAGAATGCATTTTGACATTTAATTCTGTTATATTTAGATTCAGGAGATGCTTAAGTATCAGAAAGTGGACTAATCCCAAAATCCATCATTTTTTTATTTTGACGTAAATTTAATGCCCGTTCCTCCCCTTAAACGTGGATAATGACTACGATCCATAAATTTGATGTTTTGACGTCTAACAAATTACGTGTATGAACAGACCAACTAAGAAGCCATTTTAACAGCCTTTTATCTTTTTTTTTTTTTTTTAAATTTAAAGTGTTTGCTCATGAGTCATTTTCTTTGTAGCGCGCTTTCATCCATTTACCATATGCATGAAAACTGTCGGTGTTTCATTTAATTATATATTTTTCTTCATTGTGTATATTCTATGCTCTGTATTTTATTATTCCTCGTGATGGTGTTTTTAACTATTAAGATATAGTTCAGTCTGTTGTGTTGTTCAGGAGCCTGGATGTGTCCCTACAGTCATGCATTTGATATTGGTTGGAGGTTTATATTAGTACTTTTTGTAATGTGTTGTATTAATTATTTATGTTGGCGTTGCTTTGTTGCTACTAGTTATCTTCAGCGTTACAACTGCTATATAAAGCCAGCTTTTTCTTGCATGCCTTTGTATATTACCTTGTTTAGATGACTCGTCTGGTAGATGTGGTTGCATTCCTGAGCCCTAGACAACCTCCCAGTTTCATCTAACACTAATGTGTACACTTTTGTTTTTATTCTCTTCCAGATGACCATAGCCGCGTGATAGTGTGGGACCGGCCTGAGACATTGGGAACAGATTACTACAATGCCAGTTATATCGATGTAATATTCCATTTATTTCACTTCTACAGTTCATTTTATAAGATCACTTAGCTTACAACAAACAAACAAAGCAAAACAAAAACAGGAACTCAGAAAACGTGACATTTATAATCTGTTATAGTTTTGCGTATATAAGATGTTGCACATTTATAATTACTATATATATGAGAGATAAAACTGTTATAGTTTTGCGTATATAAGATGTTGCACATTTATAATCACTATATATATGAGAGATAAAACTCTTATAGTTTTGCATATATAAGATGTTGCACATTTATAGTCACTATATATATGAGAGATAAAACTGTTATAGTTTTGCGTATATAAGGTGTTGCACATTTATAATCACTATATATATGAGAGATAAAACTGTTATAGTTTTGCGTATATAAGATGTTGCACATTTATAAATACTATATATATGAGAGATAAAACTATTATAGTTTTGCATATATAAGGTGTTGCACATTTATAGTCACTATATATATGAGAGATAAAACTGTTATAGTTTTGTGTATATAAGATGTTGCACATTTATAAATACTATATATATATGAGAGATAAAACTGTTATAGTTTTGCGTATATAAGGTGTTGCACATTTATAGTCACTATATATATGAGAGATAAAACTGTTATAGTTTTGCGTATATAAGGTGTTGCACATTTATAGTCACTATATATATGAGAGATAAAACTGTTATAGTTTTGCGTATATAAGGTGTTGCACATTTATAAATACTATATATATGAGAGATAAAACTGTTATAGTTTTGCGTATATAAGATGTTGCACATTTATAGTCACTATATATATATATATATATATATATATATATATATATATGAGATAAAACTGTTATAGTTTTGCGTATATAAGATGTTGAACATTTATAAATACTATATATATGCGAGATAAAACTGTTATAGTTTTGCGTATATAAGACGTTGCACATTTATAGTCACTATATATATGAGAGATAAAACTGTTATAGTTTTGCATATATAAGGTGTTGCACATTTATAAATACTATATATATGAGAGATAAAACTGTTATAGATTTGCATATATAAGATGTTGCACATTTATAGTCACTATATATATATGAGAGATAAAACTGTTATAGTTTTGCGTATATAAGATTTTGCACATTTATAGTCACTATATATATATGAGAGATAAAACTGTTATAGTTTTGCGTATATAAGATGTTGCACATTTATAAATACTATATATATGAGAGATAAAACTGTTATAGTTTTGCGTATATAAGGTGTTGCACATTTATAGTCACTATATATATGAGAGATAAAACTGTTATAGTTTTGCGTATATAAGATGTTGCACATTTATAAATACTATATATATGAGAGATAAAACTGTTATAGTTTTGCGTATATAAGGTGTTGCACATTTATAGTCACTATATATATGAGAGATAAAACTGTTATAGTTTTGTGTATATAAGGGGTTGCACATTTATAAATACTATATATATATATGAGAGATAAAACTGTTATAGTTTTGCGTATATAAGATGTTGCACATTTATAGTCACTATATATATGAGAGATAAAACTGTTATAGTTTTGCATATATAAGGTGTTGCATATTTATAAATACTATATATATGAGAGATAAAACTGTTATAGTTTTGCGTATATAAGGTGTTGCACATTTATAGTCACTATATATATGAGAGATAAAACTGTTATAGTTTTGCATATATAAGGTGTTGCACATTTATAAATACTATATATATATATGAGAGATAAAACTGTTATAGTTTTGCATATATAAGGTGTTGCACGTTTATAGTCACTATATATATGAGAGATAAAACTGTTATAGTTTTGCGTATATAAGGTGTTGCACATTTATAATCACTATATATGAGAGATAAACTGTTATAGTTTTGCGTATATAAGGTGTTGCACATTTATCTCCAGCTGTTTAGATAAGTATCATCATTTTCCTTTGTGCTTCTAGCGGAGCATGGAGCTACCACTGCTCCCTCAGGTGTGTCGTACAAAGCGTCTAATATGAGGTTGAGCGTAAGGCTGGCAATCTCATCGTGTAAAACAAATGGCTAAACGAACTACCCTTGCAAGAGCTCGTGAATGCTTGGTGCAAGCTTCTTGCCAGGGGACCAGTTGCAGAAGTGGCTCCATATTCCATAAAGAGAGAAAATGATGATGTTGAAATTAACAGATGATTAATTATTTAAGTAATTAGGCATATACAACTCATTTATTTGTTAATATGTATCTTTTGTATCCTTTGCGCTGAAAGTATCCTTGTTTGGTGATTATTCTAACACTGACTACTTGGTTCTCTCTCTCTATTTCGACAGGGATACAATGGACCCAAGGAATATATAGCAAGCCAAGGTAAACCAGACATTCCCGTGCATTTGTTAAGCAGTTCTTGTTTTTAATGTACCTTGAAGATCAGTAATTACGTAGTGTAGTAATTATTTGTTCTACTGTTACGTCATGCTCTTCCTCTCGCGTATCTTCCTCTCGCTTATCTTCCTTTGTCCTTTATAATCCTTCTTGGCTTCTTCGTGTTCCTTCATGTTCTTCCTGTGGCGTTCTCATATCATCTCTCGTCCACTACTACATTGCCATTCTTTCACCACTTCTCCTGTTCTCCTTTTGTTAGTTACCTCACGTAGGCTGTATAATTTTCTTCTCTTGTCTTTTTTAACTCTCACTTTGCGCTACACTTTTCTCACAGTTTTATCGAATGCTTTTTTTTCCTTTACGGCCTCTTCTTCCCCCCCCCCCCAAATTTTTTTTTAATAGAAAAATACGAGACAAACAAACAAAACATATGTCGTTACAAAAAAAAACATTTTTATCTTCAACTAGCAGTTTAGCAATGAAAAAAAGGTAGTCATAGCAAATACTGCTGTAGGGGTGTGAAGTGTTAGAGACTTCACTATACTAGGTCCAGCATCGAGAGGTGGGGTGACCAGTTCCTTTTCTCGCTGCCTTTTCCCGCTGCCTTTTCCTTCCTTAACTTAAGAGCAAAACCAGATACCCATTTACAGCTGGGTTGAGTGGAGCGTGTCAAAACCGGGAATGGAACATGGTACTTTTACCGCGAGAGACCAGGACTCTAACCACTCTGTCAATCGGACGCTCAGTTTAACAGTTACATTTGTTAAATGACGGTGCTAACTACAACGTTCTTATTAGCTGGACACATACAACAATACAAATTTGGGTTGGTTTATTAACAGCCACTGAGCCCCACATTCCATTAAGTTTTGTAATGCTTTTTAAGTTCAGCGTTAAAATTTCTACGAATTTTATCTTAGTTTTATAGGGTTATTTGTATAGACAATTTTGTTGAAAGTCCGACCCTTGAGGCCTGCCAAAACTGGCAATGTGGGCCACGACTTTAAAAGATTTGGACAACCCCGCGTTAAAAGATACAAGATAGGTCACTTTCTGACACAGCTGTGGTCATATTTAATACGTTATTCAATGTAAACATTTCTCTGTTCTTCGTACTTTCACACGTAAAAATTTTCAAAATGCCCGTAGCTCTGTCTCTCTTGGTCTGTCACACCTGAGGTGGGGGGGAGAAGAGAGAAGGGGGGAGGGTGTGTGTGTGTGTGTGATCATTTTTGTGTCTCGCTGCCTACCCTAACTAAAGACAAATTCAGGTACCTATTTACAACTGGGTTAGACAGACTGGAATGTGACGCTACCTGGCTTCGAACTCGGAACTCGGTAACTCACGAGTTGGCTTCTCTCAACTCATTAGTATAATGTTTTGCTTGTTTATTCTTATTAACTAGTGTAAAAGCCCGTCATAAGACGGGAATTAAATTCAAAAGCACCAATACCTAATAGCAATTTTACTTATTCAAAAGTATTTAAAAAAAACCACTGTACATCACCAAAGTACACGAACTACGTAGCAGCAGCGAGGATCTCGATGTGTGTATACGGGATCACACATTCTATAAATATATTTTTGTTCACACTGTCATTTGCGCATTCTTGTTTGGTAAATGTTATTTTCGGGAGAGTACGTATAAGGGAAACAATACAGTTAATGTTTAACTTTCAACCAAAGTTGCATCCCTTAGCGTTACGTACTGACAGAAAAAGCTTGGATTTTATATATAGGATGACCTATTTTGTTTGTATGTTTGGAAACAAACGGCACTGCAGTCGATGAAACAGCAAGGCTAAGATTTATGGAATTTGACTTTACACAACCAGTGCGTTATAAGAACAGTTATCATTCCGACCCTTAGGCATTTACTGAGGGAGACTGATCACCTGTGGGTTTGCCCGGTGTGTATTGATGGTCGTTCTGATCAACAATAACAATAGTTTTAAACACCTTTATAGCCGATAACTTAGGTCCGCTGTTCTTCAGACATTCACGTCACTAGATAATTCTGCTACCTTCTTGAGATAACCTGATTGTTATAGTTTCCCATTAGTGCCGACACAAATCACACCTAAAGGTCTTGGAGATGCGCCCTAATATAACAGACTATGTTGAACGGGACGCGCTTCGCTAAAACGAGGCAAAACTTTATTTAAAAATAAATAAATATTAGTGCAGACAGGTCTTGTGACGTCTAAATTATGGTGTCCCGGATGTGCCATAAACGTGTTCTGAGTAATTTCGGTATCGACCAACACCTTGGTTTTTTCTTTGTAAATATATTGAGCACACACTCGAGTGTGTGCGTTGTGTGCTTGCTAGCTTCTAGCTTTTTGTTCCTTCAGATTGGTACCGTTAAAAAGCCTGTGTGTGATTACTCAAAAGCACATGCTCTGCCTTCTGAGTGTAATGTGATAGAGAGATAACGAACCAACCAAATCGTGATTTCTTCAGGGTTAACGAAATAGGCATTATTGACTTTGTAAATTTCTTTCCTGCAACAATACAATTCTCTAAGTGTTTTAAAATTAGAGTATTATTAACTTCATTAATAATTATTAAATATTGACATTTCATTCAGTAATAGAACACACACAGACACATGCATAGAGAGAGAGAGAGACAGATAGAGTGAGAGAAAAAGAGAAATGAAGTAATTATTAACAATCAAAGTTCACAATTAGGATAAAAAGGTAGGAGGAAAAGGTAAAGGATCTCGTTAGACGCCCATTGAAGCAGATGGGAATATGGTGTTAGGCCCATATTTTCTTGACCGTCGACACACTAGGGGTAATGTGGTCAGCATCACGCCGGCCGCCTTAACCTTCCCAGAGTTGCTCTGGTACCCATTTGGGGATGGGTCGATAAAGCTATAACATAAATTAGGATAAAGCTATAACATAAAAAGTAAATACTCATGGAAACATTGTATGAACTAAATCAGAGATTTGTCAGACGCTGAATTTTTACGCTTTCATGATTTTGTCATAAATATGCAGCTGTTTTGTGAATCTGGTGTTGTTATTAGTTTTGATAAACCTCGGCAAGGCATCAAGGCTATGATTGCTGGAATTCGGCATCAGACTTAAGACTATGGAAAGGCATTCCATGATGAGGCACTTGCGTAACTCAGAGATAAGAGAGAGTGTGTGAGAGAGAGAGAGAGAGAGAGAGATCATGAAAAAAATGACAGTACTTATTTACGTAGTCGTTCCTGTTCTGCGGTGGGGTGTACAGGCTTGCCAGAGAGGGAGCGCCATCCTATCGGCCTAGGTTCTTCAGAGATTGTCTAATGTTGTCCTCCTAGCGAACTCTGGGTCGTCCAGGAGGTCTGGCTCTCTGACTCTTGGTATCCAATATTTGTCATGGTAGCTAGTCTTCTCCCACTTTAAAAAAAGTGTACAGTAAAGGTATACTGATTAGAATCAGTCAGGTATATGGCAGACACTGACGATCTGACAACAGGCGAGTGTTGCAAGTGGTGTGTTGCAAGGCGTGGTTTGGTTAGCTCTGAACAATGTTCCATGTGATATTAATAAAACAGTTATAAATGTCTGGCCATTGTTTTATCTTCTTGATATTCTTGAGTGATCGTGTATCGTGCCTTCTATGTAAGATTACGCGAATGCAGGGGTGGAAGATTCTGAACAATAATTGAACCTTGGAATACGATTGATGTGACAAGTCGGTTCATAGAGTCCACAAATATTTAATACAGTTTACACGTCAAGACGATTCATGCATGTTGATCACAAAGGTACATATTATAACTTGAAAATATATGGCATAGATATGTAGATATCCTATCAGTCCTTGTCCAATAATCAAATTACTGTATGCAGATTGTCATAGCTGTATGCACGCGCGGTTGGGGTTTTCCAACGGCCGACAGTGAGTCTATGAGTCTGGTAAAATCAAATACTATGGACTGTAATTCATCCTTCCTTAATTTTCACTTTCGTACTGACCTTTAATCATTTCAAATCTTCGTAATAGCAATGGACTGACCCATATCCGTACTTGCATAAAATATATCTGTATGGCAATACCATGCTCAACATTGGAAGGAAAGTCAGACGCGTCTTAACAGCTTGACGGTCAATGTAAAAAGGGTATGGTTTCTTAGTTACCGACTGTGTCCTAAACAACGCTATACACGTCATAATCGATCGTGTATGAAGCGTTCAGTAATTGAAACATCTATCGCAATATATTAAATGTCTTAACCTTTACAATTGCACGTCTGGTAACCTTTAGCAGACGGCGTTAATATCATATACCGTAACAATTCCCTGTACACCGGGGGAAAAAAAAAATCGATAGATTTTTTTTCAATATCTATCCGACTTAACAATTTTTCAAAAAAATTTAACACAATTGTGACATATGGCCGACGATGTTCTGAGTAGAACCGTGTTGCGGTCGTGTCAACTAACTATTTGTCATAGTCATCTAATCATAAATCACATTATATATCAATATTATACATATCATTATATCAACTAAATAAATGTCCAATGTTAATAGTGAATGAGAAAATTAAATTAAAGTAAGGTCTGTCGTAGTAGTATGTCATATAGGAATTAATTTTGACTAATTAAAATTAAATTAATTAATTAAACTAAGAGTTAAATTATTAAGGTTCTAATGTAACGTGATGTCATGAGAGAAGAAAAGACAAACTAAGTGAGAAGAAATAGAAAGAAATTCGAATATAAGTTTAACTTAATTGTGTGTGTTAAGTGTTAGTGAATAATAACTATCTAATTTAACTAACTAAATAATATATAGGTACATTAAAAGAAAATTATTAATCTAATACTTGTGTGAGATTTATTTTCTCTTTTCATAATTTCTTCTTTTAGTATTTCGTTCTCTTTTTTGTTCTTTCATTTCATTTTTTTTTTTCTCACATTTCATTTTATTGATAATAATTCAATTAAGAAGTTAAGTTAACTAATTAATTAGTATAGGATATGATGATCCATCCGTAGTCTTGATCCTGATGAATTCTTTTAGGCAAAAGTGTTCAAACGTTCACGTCGGAAAGAAATGTCATTTATCACTGCATCCAAGAATTAAGAGTCCATAGGATAATAAGTTCGACTTGTCGTCAGATATTATTCCATGATTGTTCAAAGAGTATTCATATCTCGTGTATGGACGTTAGACGAAGTTTGAATGTCTATATATACCTTGATTGTCTTTTAATTCAATTATGTGATGCATATAGTGTTTATACAGTTTAAATTAAAGGCAAGGTTAGTTCCTTTATAGTTGATACTTCGTTCAATCCAATGTAGTGCTGATTAAAATAGGTTAAGAGTGTCAATGTTGATTATTCGTCGTCAATAGGATTACGTGACAATGCATCTGCCACACAATTTTCAGTGCCAGGAATATGTTCAATGGAGAACTCGAATGGCTGTAGGATGATTGAATATCTGGCAAGTTTCTGGCTCTTATGATTAGATCGACGCAAGGCTGCCACAGCACGTTGGTCCGTCTGTATGGTAAAGGGAGCACCGAGCAGGAATTTTTCAAGCTTCGTTATTGCCCAGATCACAGACAAAAGTTCCTTGTCGACTGTTGAATACTTTGTTTCTGCCGGCTTCAGCTTTCTTGATATATATAAGGTGGGGTGTAGAATGCCATCATGGTTCTGGAGCAGGCATGCACCAATGCCGTAGTTACTAGCATCTGTTCGTAAGAAAAATCTTTTGGAAGCATCGGGAAGTCTTAAAATTGGTTCATGTGAGAACAAATTTATAATTTTGTTGAAAGTTTCATTGCATGTACCAGTCCATGTCACCTTCACCGGCATATCTTTTTTTAACAATGAAGACAATACAGCCGTGATGGATGACAAGTTTGGTATGAATCTACTGTAATATTGAACAAGTCCTAACAAACTCCTGACCTGTTTCTTCGTCTGAGGAACTGCTATGTTTAGAATTTTGGAGACTGTACTAGGTAACGTTCGGATATATCCCGATCCAATGATATGTCCCAAAAAGGTTATCTCATTACACGCGATTTGCACCTTCGTAGGTTTAGCAGTTAGATGATAATTCCTTAGAGTGTCAAAAACATATCTAAGTCCCGAAACATGTTCCTCAAACGACGAACTAAACAAGCATATGTCGTCAATATATGTAATAACGTCTGGTCTACCTGATAAAAATTTGTCGCATCAGGCGAATGAAGGTAGCTGGCGCATTAACAAGCCCAAAAGGCATCACATTCCACTGGTATAGACCTTGTGGAGTGGAAAATGCGGTGTAGTACTTAGCCTTTTCGGTCAGTGGTATCTGCCAATAACCTTTAGTTAAGTCTATCTTACTAAATATAGTTGCGTTGGATAGACGTGGCAGTAAGTCGTCGATAAGTGGATGTGGTTCGCTGTCAACTATAGTCTTAGCATTTAATTTTCTATAATCAACACATAGTCTAATGTTATTGTCCTTCTTCCGGACAATCACTAATGGAGAAGAGAATGGCGAATTACTAGTCTCAATGATTCCCAGAGACAACATCTGTTCAAGTTCCTTAGTAGTTTTAGCAAGGAAATGTAAAGGAACAGAATAGGGATGTACACGAATAGGTGTATCATCATTGAGAGTAATGTCATGACTGATAGCCGATGTGCGACCCGGGACGTCGGTCAACACATCTGGATAAGATTGTAATAGATTAGCAATCTGTAGACGCTGTTGCGGTGTAACCGTTGAAGAGATGGTTACATCCCGCCAAGATTCAGTAGGTTGAACTACTGGTACAGGTAACGGTAACTGTACCTCAGGAAAAGAAGATTCTTCTTCCTGGATGACAGATAAGTTAGAATAATGACAAGTGGATACTGTGTTGTCATCTAGTTCATGAAAAATTGACTGTAAGTGTTCAGGACGTGTATGAAATTGCTTGAGCATGTTAATATGAAATATCTTTTTGTGTCCCTTGATATCTAAGACGTAATCAACGTCGGAAATTTTATCAATGACTTTGTAAGGACCATTCCAAGATATCAATAATTTATTGTTATTGTGAGGAAGTAACACATAAGCCTCGTCGCCTGGGAATAATTGGCGTAATCGTCGAGACTTATTTTGTAGAGATCGAGCCTTAGCTTTTGCAGCCTCAGAAGAAGCTGTTGCCAACTGGCAAGACTCAATAATGTTCTTCCGAAGATTAATCACATATTCGTAAGATGACTGAGTGTCCTGAGTCATCTCGTCGTCAATTAATAAGTCTTTTATTAGTCCCATAGGACCTCTTGGGGGAGCACCAAAAACTAATTCAAAGGGAGAGAAGCCAGTTTGTTCATGCGGTACCTCCCGATAAGCAAATAGAACAGCTGGGAGTGCTCTGTCCCAGTCATGAGGGTGCTTAGCAGTAACCTTATGTAGTAGTTGTTTAAGTGTACGGTTAAGTCTTTCAACCGCACCATTACTCATCGGATGATAAATACTACTTAAATTCCTATCAATGTCCCAAGTTTTCATGACTTCCTTCATGGTGTCAGATATAAACTGTGACCCATGGTCTGATAAAAGTTTTCTAGGAAACCCTATTCTAGAAAAGATGAGATGTAGTGCATCAGCTACATCTGTGGTAGTGGTGGTCTTTAATGGGATAGCTTCTGGCCATCGTGTGCACAAATCAATGCACGTAAGGACGAATCTATGTCCTCTGGCCGATGGTAGCAATGGACCAATAATGTCTATTGCCATCTTGTCAAAAGGTCTCACTGAGATATCGCAAGCCTGAATAGGCGCCGTGTGAAAAGCTCCACGTGCTTTCACTTCTTGGCATGTAGTACAGGAACGTACATACTGCGAAATATCTCTTGACACCCCTGGCCAAAAGAATGAAGACAGTACTCGAGATCGTGTTCGAGTATATCCCATATGTCCAGCACAATGTGAGTCATGTGCATGTTGAAGAATGTACCGTCTAAAAGTATATGGGACCATAACTTGTTGTTTCATTTGTGATTTGTCATTAAAACATCTAATCAATATGTCATTTTTAATAACAAAACAATGTTTGTTATTATTACCTGAGGATAGATTGTCAACTTTATCAACCAACTTAAAAATTTTTTTTTAAAGATTTATCCTCTTTTTGTTTGGTTGCAAATGTTTCCCTGTCAATAGGTGAATTGACTACAAATTCCTCTTGGTTGTCTGCATCCATTTTATTATCATCAACTTTCTCCATGAGTTGAGTCTGCGCTCTAGTCGTCACGGCGTTTCCAGTGCATAGGTTACGTTTCTCCCATTCTATAATCTCATATGGAGTACAATCTTTACTGCCGTGTATACGACCGACCATCAAATCAGCTATAGGCTTTTTTAGCATACATACTTTCACGTTCCCTGTGAAAAAAGGAGTGTTAACATGAATAATAGCTGTGGGGTAAAACTCTATTGTTCCACCAAAAGTCATGCAACGGACATATTCCCCCGTTGCACAGCTGGGATGTACCAGCGACTGTCGTACACCAATCGTTGTGGATCCCGAATCCCTCAACACTGAGACGACGGATCCATTAACTAATCCTCTGTTAAAAATTAATAGGCCTGTTCCATCGTTGACTGCAAGACCTACCTGTGGTATAATATGTCCGCAGTTGAGCACTGTTTCTTTCGCCTTCTGAAAAATAAGATTGCATTGCTGGCAACTATTTGCCACATTATAATTAATAGCAAAACATGCAGCAGAAGACTGTGTTGTATTATTGTCAAGTGGGACCTGAGCTATAGGGGTAGTATTATTTGTAACTGCCGCCCCTGTATTAT
This sequence comes from Oreohelix idahoensis, assembly GCA_024509875.1. Classification (NCBI taxonomy): domain Eukaryota; kingdom Metazoa; phylum Mollusca; class Gastropoda; order Stylommatophora; family Oreohelicidae; genus Oreohelix; species Oreohelix idahoensis. Next base: position 22,036 of record JAMPIV010002418.1, read on the forward strand.
GGTTGTAATGAGATGATCCCCGAGAATGAGATCGATTCCGAGTATAATTGTTAGAATTATCTCGTCGTCCTCTATAGCAACTATTATCTCGATGTCTCGAGCCATGATTATTACCATTCCAGTTACTATTATTATTGGGAGTATGTGATCGATTATAATGAGTGTTATGTTGACCATTGTGGTAGTTTGTTTGAGGTGAATAATTTCTATCTCGTGATCTACCTCTGTTGAACTCATTTTTATTGTTGAAATCATTATTATGTCCCTTCTGAAAGTTAACATTGTGATTTCTTTGGAACCTACTTCTGTCTACACTGTGATGTCTTTGTTTGCTATTATGATTGTAGGCCATATTAGACGCCACAGGTAGAGGTTCTCTTAATGAGGAGTTAGAAATGGTTGCATTCGGATGTGCCGAACAGTAGTTTAAAGAAATTTTTTCTAACTCATCCATAGTACCTGGTTTACGCTCCTGCAAATATGCAAAAAATGGCTGGCTAACCGAAGATAATACCTTATCCCGCAGTAGTAAATCAACTAATTTGTCGTATGATTTGTTGACTTCTGCCAGTTCAACCCATCTATTAAATGTATTGCGTATGTTCGCAATGAATCCTGAAAAATCCCTTGGAGATTCAGGTAAAATTCCCTTAAATTTCAACCTACAGTGTTCCTCGTCCAGGTGAAACCTTCGTAAAAGCAAGGACTTAATAGCACCGTAGTTATTAGCTATTGATGGGTCAGCATTTTGAGAAGCTGTCAGTGGTTCTCCAACCAAGAATTCATTTAATTTGAGTACCCATGACTCTTCAGGCAAATGGTTAGATTTGCAAGTCTGTTCAAAACGTGCCAGGAACGATGAAAGGTCGTCGACGTTCAAGTTGAAAATGGGTAATTTAAAGTTGTAGAAGTGTTTAGGTTGGCTGGATGATGATCCATTTTGTGCGTTATTATTCTGGTTTGCATCAGCACTTTGTGCTTGTAATCTTGCTGTCTCCAATTTAATACGCGCCAATTCCATTTCTTGTTGTAAAATAATTTCCTCTCGTTTCAATTTATTCTCTTCTTCCTGTTTGGCGATTGTTCTTTGCTCTTCTCTTTCACGTTGAGCAATCTCTCTCAATCTATTTTCCTTGGCAATTTGCTTCATCTCAAGTTCTGCTTCCTCTTTCTTTAATGCAGCTTTTTTCTCTTCTTCCTCTTTCTTTAATGCAGCTTTTTTCTCTTCTTCCTCTTTCTTTAATGCAGCTTTTTTCTCTTCTTCTTTTCTTTCATATTTTTCCAGTTCTGATTCAGCAAACTGACGAAGTTCTTGAGATTTATAACCTATTCACGACCAATCTTAACGAAATGGTCTATAGTAAGCATTTTGACTTTTATCTGTAAGTAATTATTGATAATTACTGATTAAAATAGTCAATAGTAGCTTCAGAGTAATTATTATTATACTTACTCAACTTAGAAATATTCAATATAAGTAATCACAATAGTACTGAACTTAATGTCTAAGTTCAACTAATAGACAATATTTTGTAACAATATTGTATCTAAATAATACTATATCATAAATAGTTATGATATCTGTTAAATATAATGTAATTATATCACACAATTAATCTCTCAATATCCAATAATGTTGGGTATAATTCCTAGTAATTATATTGTTCAATGTACTAAGTCACTCTCTTAGTACCAGAAAAGTATATTAAATAATATACAATGGGTCTATTACCTCAAAGGTAGCTATAAGATTATTTATTTTGTCAATATATATATTATATTATTATGCCCTAGGCATCTATGATAAATTGTAGTGCTACTTTCTTGGACTATCACTGCATAATTATGCAATGTCCCATATTAACCTTAAATTTCAGAAAAAAATTAATTAAATTAAATTACAAGTGTATTATTGCATATAATTATCATATTATTAATGTAATATTAATATATATTATGAGGACAGACAAGCAATGATGCAACTAAAGGGTACAAACAATGTCAAGACGCAAACAAGACATTTTCACAATTAAAAATGAATTTATGAACTAAATAAAATAAGCGGAAATGTCACAGACCAAATGAAGGGCAAGGTCTGACCGGAGGTCAACTGAATATTCAAGATACACACAAAATAAAAATGACTGCGAAAAATGATGACGTCACAGGACTCATAACGGACGAAAATTTAATAATCATAAAATAAATGATAGTCAGAGGAGAATGGACGAAATAGTAACGAACATGGTACAGAACTGAATAAAATTATTAACTGAATACGAATAAAATACACCAATTATCTACGGGACAGTACAGCTAACGCAAAATCGTCAAACGATAGCAGATTTGGACAACAAGTCCAATGTCAAACCTCAATGGGGTTTCCAAAGGTGCAATCGTTTAACTGCCCTAAGAAACGACCGAAATTAATTCAGGCATCGTGAGAGCCGCAGAATTTAATTTCAGTTCATCCTCCCTACCTCCCACGATTAGTAACAAATACATACGATGGAAAACAAATTTAACATATATACATGAAAATACATAGACATGCCTGATCAAAGCAAAATGGACTCAGTATTACGGTTTTGCAATGACGACAATTTAAACAGCTAGACTTATCTTTCCCGTTGCTTCGATCAGTGCTATAGGTCGTCAACAGCTAGGCTAATGCCCCTGACTGCCTGCTCCTGTAGTCCATTTCTTGTGTCTGCTTCAAATGACTTATTTTTCCCTTGGTTAGACTTAAAAAAACGACTTCAGTTTCTCCGATAGTTTCACCTACACGAATTTCAGTGACGTCGCGTTGTTAGGCATTAGACTGAGTTCCACGTCATCTTCAGCTGGATCATGTGATCGAAACTGATCGTAAATATTTCCTTCGAAAGTCATTCAAAAATTTTTTTTGTTTTTGGTTGTTTTCTCGTCCCCAGACACCGGGCACCACTGTTGCAAGTGGTGTGTTGCAAGGCGTGGTTTGGTTAGCTCTGAACAATGTTCCATGTGATATTAATAAAACAGTTATAAATGTCTGGCCATTGTTTTATCTTCTTGATATTCTTGAGTGATCGTGTATCGTGCCTTCTATGTAAGATTACGCGAATGCAGGGGTGGAAGATTCTGAACAATAATTGAACCTTGGAATACGATTGATGTGACAAGTCGGTTCATAGAGTCCACAAATATTTAATACAGTTTACACGTCAAGACGATTCATGCATGTTGATCACAAAGGTACATATTATAACTTGAAAATATATGGCATAGATATGTAGATATCCTATCAGTCCTTGTCCAATAATCAAATTACTGTATGCAGATTGTCATAGCTGTATGCACGCGCGGTTGGGGTTTTCCAACGGCCGACAGTGAGTCTATGAGTCTGGTAAAATCAAATACTATGGACTGTAATTCATCCTTCCTTAATTTTCACTTTCGTACTGACCTTTAATCATTTCAAATCTTCGTAATAGCAATGGACTGACCCATATCCGTACTTGCATAAAATATATCTGTATGGCAATACCATGCTCAACATTGGAAGGAAAGTCAGACGCGTCTTAACAGCTTGACGGTCAATGTAAAAAGGGTATGGTTTCTTAGTTACCGACTGTGTCCTAAACAACGCTATACACGTCATAATCGATCGTGTATGAAGCGTTCAGTAATTGAAACATCTATCGCAATATATTAAATGTCTTAACCTTTACAATTGCACGTCTGGTAACCTTTAGCAGACGGCGTTAATATCATATACCGTAACAGCGAGTCGAGTCTGGAATCTGAAGTGATTCATGGTCTCAGTAAGTGGTTACCACTGTTTCCTTATGACTTAGTGGACAATTTAAATTGTCTATGTCGATATCTAAAGTATAGCAAGAAAATATTGCTGTTTTCCCATTTGGCACTTGTTGTGTGTGTCGCTTATACTGTATTTACCCGGGGTTGTGGAGTCGGCCTACACAATTTCAAACTCCTGAAATGTTAGAAGTCCGACTCTGACTACAGTTTTTTTACAAGTCATATGGCATAACATTCGGCGTTGGAGCCCGGAGCTTTGTTACTGCTGTAGCGGAGTGAAGTTTTAGACTTGACTACACAACGTCACCGCCACATGAGTTGATGTGACCGGGCCCTTTTCTGTATGATTTTGACTTTCCCTAACTCAAGAGCAGTGTCGGGTACATTTTTACAGTTAGGTAGACTGGAGCGTGACGCTTTCAGATTTCGAACCCATTAACTTTGCCTCGATAAGCAGGTGTTATAACTACTCTGCCTGTCGACGCCGTCTTCACCAGTGTCTAACTTTAAACACGAGGATCACTTCCCGATCATTCTGTGAAGTCGTGTTGTAGGTTCGAAACTCAAGACCTTCAGATGTAAATTAATCACGCAATCAGTACCATTTAACTCCCCGAGGAGCATATGCCTTCAGAAACACATGCCACATCCTCTTGTCACGTGCCATCAGATCAAGTTATTTTCACGTCTTCCTGTCACGTGCCATCAACTCAAGTTCTGTCCACGTCTTCCTGTCACGTGCCATCAGATCAAGTTCTGTCCACGTCTTCCTCATCATTTTCACTTCTGTCTCCAGTTTTAATCTCCATGTGGTTTTTTTTATAGTTTACCTCTGCATGTCTTACCTCGGAGATTCCAGAACAAGGACTGCCTTGTAATGCTATCAACAGGTTTCCTCAGCGTGTGTCCTATCCATCGCCATCGTCTTCTTCTCATCTCTTGTTCCACTGGCACTTGTCTGGTTCTTGTCATCAGTTCCTCATCAGTGACCATGTCACACCATTCCAATCCCTTTATTCTACGCAAGCACCAATTTATGAATATCTGTAGCTTTTTTGTTATTGTTGTTCTTCTCCAAATTTCACTGCCAAATGAATAGGACTGATTTGACATTTGAATTGAATGTTCTGATTTTTGCGTTGGACATGATTTCTCCTGATCATCATACATTTCTCACAAAACAATGAAAGCTCAAATTGAAATAGTATCGTCTTCTCTCTACTGCCGACGCGTTAGCCTTGTGATATCTTGTTTCATATTCTCTGTTCATTCTAAGAAAATAAACATTCCGCGTAATAAAATCTTCATAAAATCTGCGTCGGCATTGAGTAGTTTATAGTTTAGATTATAGTGTTAACATTATCAATGACAGCTGTAATAATGCTAACAAAACAGTGAATCCAAACCAGTAAATCTGCACACTACCTCATCAGTTCTGCTACAAAATTATGTGTCTACTATTGAAGAACAGACTTGCATTAAAAGTTCCCCCAAAATTATGTGTCTACTAATGAAGAACTCGCATTAAAAGTTCAATAAAAATTATGTCTACTAATGAAGAACAGACTCGCATTAAAAGTTCCCCCAAAATTATGTGTCTACTAATGAATCTGTAGGACCATGTCACATTTGGAAACGATCGTTGACGGAATGCCGAAATGGAAAAAAAATGGCAGTGAATTGTCTTCACTGAGACTTGGGTGAGGATTTAAAAAAACAAACAATTGCTGTTTCCTTAAAAAAACTTAGCTGGTCTAAGTGAGTCCTGCGGCCGTGGTTTCGTCAATTCTTTTGTGATGAGGGCACTTCTTCACGCACTCGCCTAATGTAGGCGGTTAGTGTTGATTCACTGCTTTTAACTCACAACTAGTGACGTTGAAACTTTAGTCTTGCAGCTTCGTACCATGAACAGTCTGATAGCTTCGTTCCACGAACAGTCTGATAGCTTCGTTCCACGAACTGTAGATAAACATAAAAAGTACAAATGCCTCTGCTAAGTACATCTGTGGGCTGCAAATTAACAGGTTCATTGTTTCACTGTCCACCCACCAATGTTAGCCCCTCTGAATAATTAAATTCTTGAGTATACACAGCGTAACTCAGGGAAGGTGATTAGAAACCACCAATATTCTTCTGGGTATTAAACGGGGAATATATACTGCTAAAAAAAAAGTTAAAGGCCACTTTCAATTTTTAGGTCATTTCAACTAAGCTGTTTTTTTTAAACCTGAACACTCAGTCAAAAAAGTTTTGCTGCATTTTGTTGCATGCTTAAACAAGGTTTGTTAATCTGACAATAAATCAAATCTGTGTTACGTGTGTGTACCTCCAAGGTCAATCAAATGCACGTGATGGAAAGGGAAATAATGCATGTTTGAAAATGCTTCCTATGGCAAAGCCTGTTGATAACATTGCTGAAATTTGCTTTTCACGTGCAAGTCGTGACTATGGTGAACACATTTCACCCACATTTTGGAAGGAACGGGCAATGGTACGTTTGTAACATTTACCATTTTAGCCATGGCTCAGCGTGTCTTGCCGTCTTGTGGTAGACCTTGGACGTCCTGACCTGCGTGGTTCTGCGACACTGCCGGTTGCATTATAACGATCACGCAGCGTTTGTATGACAGAGTGGGCAACTCCTAATCTCCTAGCAACTTCTCGCAGCCCTACATCATCCTGCAGCCATGCCATCGCTCTCCATCTGTCAACATTGGTCAAGCGTCTTAGCTGAGCCATGGCTAAAATGGTAAATGTTACAAACATACCCATTGCCCGTTCCTTCCGAAAAGTGGGTGAAATGTGTTCACGTGAAAAGCAAATTTCAGCAATGTTATCAACAGGCTTTGCCATAGGAAGCATTTTCAAACATGCATTATTTCCCTTTCCACCACGTACATTTGATTGACCTTGGAGGTACACACACGTAACACAGATTTGATTTATTGTCAGATTAACAAACATTGTTTAAGCATGCAACAAAATGCAGCAAAACGTTTTTGACTGAGTGTTCAGGTTTTAAAAAAAACAGCATAGATGAAATGACCTAAAAATTGAAAGTGGCCTTTAACTTTTTTTGAGCAGTATATGTGCCTGGACAGCGCGAGGGGAATGGCGTGCCTGAATTACAAGTAACAAGGTACATATACCTCACAAAATGATATTATACACTGTAGGCACATGTGATGTTATCATCACTTATCACTGTCAGGAGTTGCTGCTGCTTTCGCGTTTCTGAGCGAATTAGCCTAAAACAAACACCAGCGCTTGCTGTAGTGGTTTATGGATATAGTATTTTCATATGTTGGGGTTGCCAGCCTCATATATAACCGCTTCGCAAGGAAAACATGTCAAATTCACATTTGTAAAATAAATGTTTCTTCTTACCCCAAAGTAACTTTTCGGAACACAGTCTCCTGGCACAGTTTAGAATGGACAAAGCAACTTAGGTTACATGCTTTCAAATCACTTGGTCTGGGAAATGTTAGTATTACTCTTATGACGGGTGATCTGATTCCTTAGGTCTGCAGTCTTTGTATTTAAAAATGCTGGTTTACTTTCAAGTGTCAATGTTGCCGAAATACTCCGTCCTGGTCCTTTAAGTTTCAAGTCTTTGTATTTAAAAAAGGTGGGTTTACTTTTAAGTTTCAAAGTTGCCCAGATACTTCTATCTGTCACTTATAATTTTGGAATCATTTGTCCGATCCTTCTCTCTGGCTCTGGTGAATTGCTAGCTTGACGTCGCGATGCAGTCTGATCTGTGACTCCGATTTCACTAGATTATATTTCCATTTCTCAGTTCAAATCCCAGATTGTACTTCCGACGAATTTGCCAAAGACAGTCACAGTCTATTCCGGCTCTCAAATTAAGCCAATGGTAAGCTCTTCGGAACTATATGATTCGGGGTGTAAAATAAAAATATCAAATTTTAAAATTCCAACACGTGACCTCTTTCTAATAAGGCAGTGATACTTCCAATTGCATCTTTATGCAAAATCACGAACAAATCTGTGAACGTATTTCCTGTTAAGCTACTTTCTGACCATATTGTGTCCCCAGACAGACTATCGGTAATATTGATACAAAAATGGGCCAGCGGAAACGATTACGTATAATCACCCGTGTTTGCGTAAATCCCTTAGACGGATTTCTTAGAGAGACAATATGGCTTTCTTTTCATCGATCATGTGCTACCACCTTGTGTCAATAAAGATCGACTTTATCAAAGGTGGGTAGACGACTTAGGGGATAAACGTATTATTCGCTGACCTGTCTAATTAGCCTGGTATTATTACGATTCACGTGGCGAAACATAAACAAGTCTGGGAGCGGCTCAGAGCAAAAAATAATGTAGGTGCATGAAATATGTCAGATAATAGGACGATGAATGCGGAAAATGAAGAAATAAAGTGATAATGCAGGAGATAACGAACGTGATGTAAAAGGACATACACAAATATCGTTACAGCACTCAACAAGGTAGAAGGAAGGTAATTTTTTAATTACACTGATCGATATATTGATAGATAGACAAACAGACGGATGGATGGATGGACGTATGTGATTAGGCAAACTGGTAGACACGTAGGTAGAAAGGTATATGGCGAAGTTCGATGACTATGTATGTGTAAATATCTACACACATAATTATATACATAATACAGCATCATCATCAGGTGCCATCTTCACATCGAAGGTCGGCTGCAATGGATCTCCAACATCTTCTGTCTGTTGTAATGGATCTCTAACGTCTCCTGTATGTTGTAATGGATCTCCAACGTCTCCAGTCTGTTGTAATGGGTCTCCAACGTCTTCTGTCTGTTGTAATGGGTCTCCAACGTCTTCTGTCTGTTGTAATGGGTCTCCAACGTCTTCTGACTGTTGTCTTGATGGTGCACTATGATAGACTCTTTCCTGTCCATCGCTTGATATCTTCCCACTTAAAGCGCTGTCTTTCTCTTGCACAATTGTCTTCAGCTCGTCCTTCTATAAGGTCTTCAGTAAGGTATTGTGTCTTTTTACGTAGCCAAAATATTTTAGCTGTCTAATTTTGATCTCCTTCATTAATTCTCTTTTCATACCTAGTCTTTCTAGGACCTCTTTATTTGTTTTCTTCTCTTTCCACGAGACATGCCCTATTTTTCTATGTATCCATAATAGATACGTGTATATAAATAATGCATACATACTCGTGTGTTTAACTGGTTATCTCTCAACTGATTCATTTATCATGGGTTGCCGAGGTGACGTTGAGAATGAAAATAAATTATAATACGATGACATGACTTGACCAATAAGAGTAACAAGAGAAATAATATTTCATGTTGGTAGATCAGACAGACAATTGTTCATAGATACCACTTTAACACATGAACTTTCTTTATTTCAGTGCCGCTAGCTTCAGTCTTTTTTCCTTCCCCCTTTTTCTCTTCCCCCTTTTTCTCTTCCTCTTTTTTCTCTTCCTCTTTTTTGTTTTCCTCCTTTTTGTCTTTTCCTCTTTTTTTTGGTCTTCCTCCTTTTTTCTCTTCCTTCTTCTCTTCCTCTTTTTGTCTTCCTCCTTTTTTCTCTTCCTTCTTTTTCTCTTCCTCTTTTTCTCTTCCCCCTTTTTTTCTTCCCCCTTATTTTTCTTCCGCTTTTTTCTCTTCCTCCTTTTTTCTCTTACTCTTTTTCTCTTCCCCCATATTCTCTTCCCCTCTTTTCTCTTCCCCCGTTTTCTCCCAATCCCCTTTATTTTCTCTCCCCGTCTTCCCTCTCGCTCTGTATGTCCATTTCTATCTCTAAATCAGGGTTTATTAACCTGTGGTTCACTGACCCCTATGAATAGATTCTAGGGCCCATGAATGGATTCTAGGGGGCCCATGAATGGATTCGATGGGGCCCATGAATTGATTCTAGCGCCCATGAATGGATTCTAGGGGCTCATGAATGGGTTCTAGGGGGCCCATGAATGGATTCTAGGGGCCCATGAATGGATTCTAGGGGGCCCATGAATGGATTCTAGCGGCCCATGAATGGATTCTTGCCAGCAAAATACTATTACATATCATAATGAAAAGAATGCAACAAAAGCTAGAAACAGAAATTCACGAAGTACAGGCGGGTTGTCGACCAGACAGAGGCACCAGAGACCATATATTCAATATGAGGAACATCATAGATAAGTATAGAGAATTCAACGTTGACCTATATAATTATTTCATTGATTACACCAAAGGTTTCGACTGTGTACAACGTCAGCAGTTATGGACTATTATGGAAAGTATGGGATTTCCAAACCACCGCATACACATCATCGCACTGCTGTATCAAGAACAACAGGCAGCCGTAAGAATAGATGGAGAAATAAAATGGTTTGAAGTACAGAAAGGAGTAAGACAAGACTGTATCCTTTCCCCTTACCTGTTTAACATTTATGCCGATAATATTATGAGAAACGTAAGAGATGACCAAGAACACACAGAGTTTGACCCATTTAACATCGGCGGGTACCAGATCCCGGAAATCAGATATGCCGACGACACAGTCCTCTTATCGACCAACCCAGATGGACTTGAACAATTAATTTTGTCAACCAAAAAACACAGCGAGGCCCAGAATCTATACATAAACACCAAGAAGACCAAAGTATTGACAACAGACAAAGTAAAGATCAACCAGAAATTGAAATTCATAACGAATAACTAGTAGGTGTTAATGAATTCGAATAATTAGAATCAATCATCAACTGCTCTGGCGACTGTGCAGTAGAAATTAAAAGAAGACTTGCAATTGCCTCACATAAACTAATACAGATGAAAAACCTATGGCAAGGCACAAGCAAAGAAACAAAGTTACAACTGATCACTGCATGTATATTCCCAGTAGCAACAAACGGCTGCGAGACATGGACACTCAATAAAACAGTTGCAAATAAGATTACATCATTCGAAATGAAATGCTACAGAAGGATGTTGAGAATAACCTGGACAGAAAAAAAGACCAACAGAGAAGTATTGCACTCACTAAATGTAGAGGAAAATTGGCTCCTCAATACCATCGCAATAAGGAAGCTGAAATTGTTCGGTCATATAAAAAGACATAATAGTCTGGAAACATTAGTAATAGAAGGCTGTCACGGGTAGGTATAATTTGAGAATAGATTATGTCCGAGTTCAGACAGATTATGAATGCAAAGATGTGAAATAGATGAAAATAGAGTCACTAATGAAATTATGAGAAGGAATATGACTTCTGAAGCGTGGTTGGGCCACGTCTTCAGCCTACTGTGACTTATTTTACTAAGACAATCTGCTTCTCTCCCTCCTATGCTCCTAAGGCTGTAAGGGACAACGTTATGACATACAGTGACAGTTATAAAAAGAAGAGATCCTGACTACAGGATAGATTTTTATGTTTATTAAACAACACACAAAAATGATACCACAGCATGAAGAAAAAAACCCCACTCGTATGGCTTCACAATGTCTGACGGCTACAGGGATACATTATAATCATAAAAGTACAAACATTATGGTCAACACACTCGTTATCACATCACTGGGCTCAAACGCACACACGCCAACCTCGCCTCGCTACTCCTCCACGCACATCCTTACTGGCACGCTTAAAATGTACAAATTAATGGGTTAGGCCCCTAGCTATCAAACAATGACAGCGGCCAAATCCTTTTAGGGCACTAAAGCTTGTCAGGTACTCTCCTACTCTGCTAGGAAAATCACCCTGTTCCACCTAAGGTATATCCTCGGAATACGGAGTTAAGCTCCCACTGGAAACAGGTAAATAAATCCCAAGAATATCACTTTATATCGCGGGTGGCCACCACTAACTCAGCGAAATCCGGTAACCCTGGCTGGGCGAATTTCTCTCACTGATCAAAATAGATAATAGAGGAGCGAATCAATGAATTTCAGCTATGAAATCAGGTTATCCAGGAACAACGCGAGGCGTATGCACCTCTGATAAAGATAATGACTACTGGAACAATCGCTGGCTTCTACTGGGTGGGTGCGTCAAAATACTCCACGTTGACGGGGCGTAAGTGGGCAGGTCAAGGTTACTCCAAGAATGGAAGGCAATGGCATCAGCCAAGGCGCTAGTGATTTGTAATACTCCGTGTGTAGATACTCGTACTATGGACTGGCTAGTGGCTATTAACTGAAGTTTCAACTCAGCAACGTAACTAGACTAGTCTTTGAATAGACAACTAGTAAAGATTGATAGAGACATGAACTTAAATACGAAGAAGAATGCCAGGTGTTCGAAGCACGCTTCCTGCACGTGTGCGGATCCACGTAAGACAGACGTAAGAGTGTTTACGATCTCCCGTTCGATGCTCGCCCCTGTTCAGGATGAAGGGTCGAAGGCGGCTTGAAATGAAAGAACGAGAATTCTCCGAGCGACCGGGGGACACAGAACTAGCCGCTTGCTACATAGCTCTCCGGCATAAAAAATGCCGCGAACTTAGAGGAGCAAAGAGTTCCCTGTTTCCCCCACATCAAGGAGACCAGGGCAAATTTAGCTTCCCTGAATGCCAACATAAAAAGATCGTTAAATATTCAGCCGCTTCGCACGTGCGAAGAGGTGTGTCTAACTTTTCTCTAGCAAGATTGACAGAATCGGAGAGAAAATAAGAGCTGTTAAAATCAAAAATGACAGAATAAGTGGGCGGTAACATGAAATAGGAAATTAAACAGACAGTTTAACTTCAGACAATGGCAGACAAGTCTAACCATCTGTGACAAAGGCGTGGTCCCTGGAAAGAGGGGAAGGGGACGACCTAGACGACGGTGGATCCAGGACATCACAGAGAGTCTGAATATGTCTTTGGATGATGCAGGTCGACTTGCCCAAAATCGTGATGCGTTCAGAGCAGCTGTAATGGAGACAACGTTCTGGAGAAAATGCGTCACATAATAATGAATAGTTTCTAGGGGGTGCATGAATGGATTCTAGGGGAGCCATGAACGGATTCTAGGGGACCCATGAATGGATTATAGGGGCCCATGAATAGATTCTAGGGGCCCATGGGTGAATTCTAGGGGGCCCATGTGCATGACCGAAAATTTAAAATGTAACATTTTTTAATTATAGTTTTATGTACATTTGTTTTCCAAGAAAAGGTCCATACTTTTATCGTACAATCAAAGTGGTCCATAACCTTCATCGGACAGTCAGAGGGGTTATATAGCACAAAAGAAACCAAGATGTATACGATCTGCCTGTTAGTGGTTCAGTCATGAATTAAAGTTTATCTGGCTCAAATTATTTTGCCTTAATAGTTTTATGTCATTTCCGCCATCCCCACCACATATCTGTGTTGTTCTGTCACTCACCCATCTCTCGTCCATCAAGCCCTATCTCTGAACCGTCCATTAAAACATCTCATTAACATATAACCTACGAAATCTAATCGTTGGCTTGCTTTCTGCATACCCTCACAGGTCCGAGTACCAAATGTCTGGTTTCATTTTGGCATATGGTCTGGCAAGAGGGAGTTACATGTATCGTCATGGCCACGGGCTTGTTTGAAAACGCTGTGGTGAGTAGTTGATCAAGTCCATACGAATTTTTGTGATATAATACTCTTCATGTTGATTTCTTATATTGGTATCTTGTTTAAATGTGTGTTTGCATATATATATATATATATATATATATATATATATATATATATATATATATATATATATATATATATATATATATATATATATATATATATATGGAACAGATAGTCAGATGCTGCTATATGGGAGTCCTTCTATAGGTGGGTAGACTGGAGCGTGTATATTCCAGGTTTCGAACTCGAACCTGGTAATTTTGCCGCAAGAGCAAGCGTTTGAACTGCTATGCCAATCGCAACTGACAGAACTGAACATTTAATTGCAGGTTAATATGTTTTTTCTCCTCTTTCATTGTATTCCATTCCTTTTTGTTTTCACATTTCTCTTCCTTCATTAACTCTCTATTCTTTTTTTCTTCGCAATTCCTCATACCTTTTCCCCTTGCATACAGTATGCCGTTTCAAAGACAACACAGCCAAGATAAATTGAACTTAATTACTCACTTAAAGTTCAAACCTCACACAAACAACCTCTGTCGTGAGCTAATAACTTGAGAATGTAACCTCAGTGTAATCAATCACTGTTGTGTCTGCCTTGTCCCTCTTGCTCTGTTCTCGTCGTCTCGTTTCTGTCGTATTGTTTAATATATACTTCATACTTATTCATCACCGCAAGGTCTTTAATATTTGATTTATGTGTGCCCTAATATAACCGACGGACCCAGTGTATGAATTGAACGGGACGCATCATATTTGATCATATCTTTGATATATGCACAGTGACCAACTAACATCATAGTACCCATACTGCAACCTCTCATGTCATTTGATTTAAGCATAATTCCTGCGCATGAATGTTGACGATTTATACTTGTATTTAATAGGCAAGGCAACTAAAAAATTTTTTTGTCTTCTTTAACTTTAAAAGCCATCATTTGTTACATGCCGCTAAATAATAGAATGCTCTAAATAGCTACACACCTAAAAGATGAAACTAAAAAGAAACCTTGACATTATGAGCGTTTCTTCATCGCCTGAAAAATTGAAGTATTTAAAGTTTAATTTGTTCTAAGATGAAGGATTGCATCAATTATATCCATTCATGGCTGCTCACAAGTCGGATCTTGTGATTCAGAGGCCAGAGAAAAAGCACTCTACACTTCCTTGTGTTGATGGTAAAGCTGTGACAATAAGAGTGGCGTTGCGCACAGTTGAGAAAATATCGAGGTATTGCCTCTTCTATGTGTATCTTCGATGTGCAGTCAAGCATTTCTGCCTAATTCAGTGGACTGGTAAATTCCAGCTTAAATTTTAATATTTCAGTTGGCTTTCTTTCTCTACTTTTCTCTAAGTTTAATCTGCGACGCCGTGATCTATCCCGTTCACCTAGATGGTTTTCGAAATCCACACCATCTTCAGTATCCAAAGATGTAATGAGGCGACTAGGAGATATTTTGTGGTGATTGATGTAAAGCCTCTTCCTCTGGCATTAAACCTTTTATTCGAAAGCAACTTTACATTATGCATTTTAGCTCTGTCTTGCTTTTCATTTGTGTGGGTCACTCGCTACATTCATTCATTTATTCTCCTTTGCTCTCCGTACGGAGCATGGAGTATCCACGACAGCTGGTCGCCTTACAAGAAGCCAGCACCAAACATTCACATTCTCTTGCAGCCGTAGTTTATGTGTCAGTTCATTTTACATGATGAGGTTTCCTGTCCTAAGCAATGTCAGTGTCGTAGATTTTTTGATAGGAGAATTAAGACTTGGGTTGGTCCCTTCTGATTAGATTTGAATAAGTGATAGTCACAGTGAGAGATAGTAATAGCAATAGATTTCCACGAGTGAGATGGTAGACTGTGATAGAGGCTGTCTCTGAAATCGAGAAATCTTCTCTCTTTCACCTATCTTCTACGACAGATTTAGAGGAGTCAGACAGTCTAAACACATATATATATATATATATTCTATCCACTCACGTGCACGCACATACAAGACGACAGTTAGACGTACAGACGTGGGAAAACTATAGCAAATGATTATATAGATATTCTAGAACGAGCTGACCAACACGCTGATTAAGTTTAGGGGCAGTTTTAATTATCATCTAAAATCCCATCACAACACATAAAATTACATCAAAGCATATACAAATAATCATAAAAATCAAGGAATTTCTACAAGAAAATGATAGACCCACAGTTATGATCTTCCCTCGATGTTTAGCCCATAGTCCCGTTAGGAGAACGATGACAGCCTGTGGTGGATTTGATGTTATTAATTGTTGTAGGTATTATTATAGTTGTATTAAATGAGATTAGCTATGAAGGTCCCTGAATATACCCAATAATATTGTGAACTTTTCAGGGTACATTTCCACTACCACCTTTTTATCTCATTCAAAATGTATTTATATTAGTATGTTAATTGACTTCGTGTTGTGTCTAGGGTTATGGATGTAGAGTGTGATTGCACAATAATCAACAAACATACAAACAAATAGTTTATTATTCACAACAGCACACAGTACTACCACAATAACATACAAACGACACTCTAAAAGGCTATCTTATTTAAGACTGTGGTTGAATTTTGTGTAAATAAGATTTTTACAGTTTTATTATTCTGATTCAAATTTATTTGTAATCAGGACAGACAATTTAAAAGTGAAATCACAATAATCAATTACATCAGTCAAATAGCACAATAGATTTTCTGTCCATATATAAAATTATTAATCGAATATATTTATGTAGTGTTCTCCTACTTTAAGGTAATACTGGTGGTAATACTAGGTTGTTGTTGTAATCATGTCCTTCTGGAAATGTTTGTTTCTATTTTGTCACTTGTGGAACTATTAAATATTTGTCCCAGTTTTATTCACTGTCATAAGATCGTTCTTTTAAAGTTCTGTAGTTGAGCTTTCAGGTGCCGAACGAGAACTTATCTTTGCAGTAGAAGATAAGTTGAACCTTTCCTCTGCTCGCTTGACAATCTGTTCCCTGTTTGATAGGCAATGGCCACTAGCATGGGCTCGCAGTAAACAGGCAGAGTCTTGAATCCATCAATTTTCAAGCGTTTGGTACCACATTAACGTCAGTACCCAGGACCTCTGAAATGTGAAGGTATGCATCCTTCGTAATATCTAGCATACACTAATAGTCCACAGTTAAGGAAGGACATGTACATTACAAACAAACAAAAGGATCATATCCTTATACAAACCTATGCCACCATTTTCTTTTGATGTGACAATGTACACCAGTATTCCTTTCCCTAATAGTTACAACGCCACTGCAATTCCAGCTGTAATCTCTTCCATATAATAGGATAGGTGTTATGCTCCTTTATGACAATCATACCTATTCTTGTAGTTTTACACCTCTCTGACAGTCTATCACATGGTGGATCAATCTTTAGGCTTTGCCTTATGTTCGCTATAGACCCACTCATGTCCAGACATATATTATTATTTCACATTCAATTTTTATATAAAATACAGGTTAATAAATGTCAAGCTTACCACAATTTTCAATGAAATATACACAGAGACGATGACTGACACAGTTTCGATCTGTTTTATTGCCCAGGCTGCTTATAACTTGTAGTTTAAAGCACAGCCTGCTCTCATCTATCACTGTTGAAAATTTTCTTAGAAAATGGCGTCCCCTTAACGCCTATTCTGACAATATCGATTCAGTTAGCCAATCACTTTTAATTTTACAAGGGTAAACAGTCTTTTCAAAAAAATTTATGCGATCCAATCTAAGCAGATATGACTTGACCTGACAGTATCTCTGATCTCTATGTATTGTTTTATCAATATTTAATTAGTTAAGGGACTATTTATATAACTAATAACATATTCTTGGTCAGCATGTCTTCAGGTACACGAATATACAATTTTTAAGGGGCTATGTGGGTTGGTTCAAAATTCTATCTTTTTTTCTATGTTAATTGTTTATTTTTAAACTACCTCCTGTTCACTTCTTTTCTCATGTACTTACGAGATAATTACGAGAGCTTAGGTCATTCATAATAAGAGCTTAACATGTTTACATGACGTAGTGTCCACAATTCTAACTTTTTTCATTGTATTTGGGGAAACCCCTAAGGCAAGGCTTGCCACTGTGCTAGTGTTGGCTTTTAGTTTAAAATCAATGCGAAACGAATTAGCATTTCATCTATCCTTGCCCCTCCTCGTTCCACAATGCATTTTTGGGAAATGTTTCTTAGAACTAGGAAAAAGTGGGTGTTTATGTCAAGGACGAATTTGAAAAATAGGGTACCGTTTTGTTCGGCTATTCGTTAGCAAATAATAATCTGAAGGCGTAGGCGCTACTAACCGTTCTAGCAGAAAATTCTTTTGCACTTTCTTATCTTTGCCTTTATGCCCTATATTGTTATATATTAATTTAGATATTGTATTTAGAAATTCACTACACATGTCCCCCCTTTAGAACAGACGATCATATGTCAGTTCCTATTTCCAAATACACATAGATGAATTTACTATCTATGCCTGATGACTACTCTGATGTTCGTCGTACGGATGTCTGCTTAAAAAATCAGCTCCCACATTAGTTTTTCCGGGAATGTACTCTATGGTAAACTGGAATGGCTGTAGAAGCAAAGACCAGCGTAATAATCTAGCATTTTCATGCCTTGCTTGTGACAGACACACGAGTGGTTTATGATCTGTCTGGATCTTAAATGATTTTCCATAAAGATACATCTGGAACTTTTTTACACCCCATATAACTGCCAGACATTCTTTTTCACTTGTTGAATATTTTTGTTCTGCTGTGTTCAACTTACGGCTAGCATAAGCTACTGGGGTTAATTCCCCATCAAGTGAATTTGACCGTTGTAATAGAGTTGCACCCAAACCGATATTACTAGCATCCGTTCTCAGAATGAATTCTTGACTCAAGTCAGGTAATTTCAAAATAGGCCTGCTTGTGAGCTTTTCTTTCAATTCTTGGTATGCTAATTCACATTGCGCCGTCCAAATAATTCTATCAGGATTTCCTTTGCGCGTTAAATCAGTCAATGGAGCACATATGGAGTTAAAGTTTTTAATATACTTTTGGTAAAAACCACATAATGAGACAAAAGATCTCACATCTTTTTTTGTTTGTGGTCTTGGTGCCTTTTTTAACTTCTCCAGGTTCTTGGGGTCAGGGGTCGTGTTTCCCTGATGTACTGTGTGTCCCAAGAATTCTAGCTGTTTACATCCAACACAGCATTTCGTCGGTCTAGCTGTCAAATTGGTCTCTCTCAGTCGATCAAACAACATATTCAGAGAGTTAATGTGTTCCTCAAATGTTTCTGTTGCTATGAGAATATCATCCATGAAGTTGGTGATGCATGGATTCTTCAGGGGATCCAGTAACTTTCTCATCATCCTCGAAAACACACTCAGTGCATTTTTCAGCCCGAATGGCAACATATTAAATTCATAATGTCCTTCCGAGGTGCTAAAGGCTAAATAAGATTTTACTTCCGGCTTTACTGGAATCTGATAGTAGCCTTTACTCAGATCCACTTTAGAGAAATATTTAGCTCTATTCAGCCTGGCAAACAGCTGATTTGTATCAGGTAATGGATCCACCTGACCTTCTGTGACAGCATTCAGTTTCCTGTAATCTATACACAGCCTGTGTTCTCCAGAGGGTTTTCTTAACAGAACCACAGTGGAACTATAGGGAGATTCACTGTGCGAGATAATCCCTTCTCTCAACAGATTGTTGAACCCTCTCCCTCTGATTTTCCGTTAAGTGTGTGCTGATTTTGACCTGTGCAGCGGTCTCACAGGGATGTAAAGGATATTCATGAGAAGTGAGTGGTTCCTTTTTCATCTGCATTGCAACAGACAAGGTCAGTAGGTGTGTCTCTTCCTGGTTTTCTCTGTCTAGATATTTCTTCAGGAGATTCACATGATAGATTTTCTCTTTCCCTTTCTTATCTATCTTATAATTTGTTCTAGACACCTTCTCTAGAACTGTATATGGACCTTGCCATCCAATTTGCAATTTATTCTGGCTGCCGGGCAGTAGAAGGAGCACCTTCTGTCCCACAGCTAATTCTCGATCCTTCGCTTTCTTATTGTTATAGGCAGCATGCTTTTTCCTGGCTTGTCTCAAATTTTCATTGGCAAGTTTCCAGCCAGTTTTAAGACGAGTGGTCAGCTCGTTTACATATTGATATGATGAGGTAATATTTTCTTCTGCCTTTTCATCGGTCCATGTCCTTAACAAGGCTTCCAAGGGACCTTTTATTGGCCTTCCAAATAACAATGTTGCCGGGGCCATACCGGTTGAACTATGGGGTACCTCCCGATAGGCAAACAAGGCGGCGGGAAGGTACTGGTCTCATGTATCTGGTTTTTCATGTTCCAACTTCCTCAGGATCGACATGAGTGTCCCGTTAAATCTTTCCACTTGGCCATTTCCTTGAGGATGATACGGGCTACAATGAAAGTGTTTGGCTTGAAAGATCCTGAATACTTCTTCTGTTAGTTTCCCCTTGAACTGAAAGCCATTATCAGTCAAGATTTGGTTGGGAAAGCCTAACCTGGTGAAGATAGTGAGTAATGCCTCTGCCACATGCTTCGAATCAATTGATGACAGGGCTACCGCCTATCCCCACATAGAACAAGTGTCCATCAGAGTCAGAATGTAACTGTTCCTCCTCTTGGTCCGAGTGAGAGGTCCCGCAATGTCCACTGCAACTCTTTCAAAAGGTGTTCCCACTATGGGCATTTCCCCTAGAGTTACTGGAGCAGTCCAATGCTTTTGAGCTACCCGTTGGCACTCTGGACAGGATTTTACATATCTCTTTATGTCTTCAGTTATTCCTGGCCAGAAATAATGACAAGCTATACGCTGTCCTGTTGTGCTGATCCCCATATGACCACTGAAGGGAATTGCATGCCCTAGTTCCAACACTTTAGTCCTATATGAATTTGGAAGGACCAGCTGTCCGTGACCATTGGATCCATTTCCAGCCTTCCTATATATCAATTTGTTCTTCATATTGAAATCTCCCTTGCCTGGAGGTGTATGACATTTGGGCAATTTCTTAAAACAAGGCTTGAGGGTCTTATCCTCCGCCTGTGCCTTCCTCATCTCATCTGGATGGGTATTTATAGGATTATCCTCCTCCTTTTTAGACTGTGATCTGGTCTGCACTGTTGTCAAGGTCACAGGTCTCTTGGGATTCCCCAAGAAGACATATCTACACCCCAATATCAGAGGGTAGATTGGTTCATTTATCACTGCTGCTTTTATGATTCCTTCCACATATCGCGTTTTCACATTTATCCTGGCGACAGGAAGTGTCATGGTCGCTACGTCCTTGGTTGCAGTTTGAATCTCCACTGTTTCTGTGGTGTATTGATCTGCCTGCACCAGGTGAGAACTCACAACTGAATTATAATCTAATCCAGTATCATACAAACACCTTATGGTGACACCATTGCATGTTACATCTTCACACACTGGGGGGTGGTAAGGTTCCTGTTGTTCAATAGGGTTGGCCTTTACTCCGTTTCTCCCCATTTTCATTGCAGCGAAAGTAGGAGTTTTCCTTCTACAATTTTCAGTATTATGGTTGTCCATCCGACAATTTTTACAATACTTATTTCCTTGGTTAAAAGGTTTTCTTTCATCATTTTTCCTTTCATTGAATTGTGAGGTTTTATGTTTATAGTCATTGCGTGGCCTATCAAACTGGTGCTTACCTTTGTTCTGGTCTCTATGGTCAAACTTATTAAAGTTTTGAGGTGCCTTAAAATTGTCTACCTGTTTCTTTTTATTACCAACTACTTCTGTCTTGGCTGCCTGATACCTCTCAGCGACATTGAGTAACTCACCCATCCTCTCTGCACCTTGTTCCATGAGAAACTTTCTCAGGTCTGGAGCCATGGACTCTCTTAGCTGCTCAATAAGGATCATCTCCTTAAGATCTTGGGTTTTCCCCAGAGCAGTCCATTTCTCCAAGTAGGTCTCTAACCGTGCAGAGAACTGGTGATAAGTCTCACCCGACAGTAGTTTTGCATTCCTAAATTTTTTTCTATAAAATTCTCCGTTCTTTTCGTATCTTAATAAAAGAGCCTGCTTTAGCATGTCATAATTGTCTTGGTCATCTCTGCTCATCTTGGCAAAAACTTCATAAGCCGTTCCTCTAAGCCCTTGTGATAACTCGAGGCTCCACCTCTCTCTCTCTCTAACCCATATGTAGTAGCTAAAAGTTCAAATCTACTTAAATACCCTTCAATGTCATCTTCTTTCTCAACAAAATGGTCTAAATGAAAACCCATAGCTGAGGTTGAGGCTCCCTGACTGGCAGTGGCATCTGAGGCAAAGGGGCTGGCACCACTTTCAGGAGCATGGCCTTGAAATTCTAACTCCCTTAGTCGTATCTCATGCTCCCTCTGTAATCTTTTCTCCTCCTTTTCTGCTTCCCTTTCAGCAGCCTGTCTCTTTTCTTCTCTTTCAGCAGCCTGTCTCTTTTCTTCTGTCTCCAACTTCTTCTCTTCATATTGGAGCCTTTTTATCTCTGCCTCCCTATCTGCCTCCAATGCCCTAGCCTCCTTGTCAGCCTCAATCTGCAACCTCTTAATTTCTTTGTCAGCCTCAATTTGTAACCTCTTCTCTTCAGCTATTTTCCTATCTTCCCTTTCAATATACTTGTCACATTCTGAAGTTACATATTGGATCAAAGCTTGACCCTCCATGTTCATTTCTTTCGCAGTCTGCACAGCAGCAGATCGAAACTTTGCTAGATCAGCCATTTGTACTATACAACCTTTTAAATTTCTAACTATACAAATCTCTAAATATGGCTAACAATTACTAATGATAACCAAGAACAACCACAGGCACTGATAGCTCAACTACTATTTAATTTCTCCAAAAGGAATGCTTTTAATTTTATACTCTCTGAGATTCCTAATATACTTGATAATATTTTAAGAATTTAAAATCCCAGAATCAAACTACCCAATATAGCTGGTGTTATGAGAATTCAATCCCCAGGAGCGAGACCCCAATATAAGTGGTGGGAGAGGTTTCAAATCCCGGACAGGACCCCAATATATGTGGTGGATTTGATGTTATTAATTGTTGTAGGTATTATTATAGTTGTATTAAATGAGATTAGCTATGAAGGTCCCTGAATATACCCAATAATATTGTGAACTTTTCAGGGTACCTTTCCACTACCACCTTTTTATCTCATTCAAAATGTATTTATATTAGTATGTTAAATGACTTCGTGTTGTGTCTAGGGTTATGGATGTAGAGTGTGATTGCACAATAATCAACAAACATACAAACAAATAGTTTATTATTCACAACAGCACACAGTACTACCACAATAACATACAAACGACACTCTAAAAGGCTATCTTATTTAAGACTGTGGTTGAATTTTGTGTAAATAAGATTTTTACAGTTTTATTATCCTGATTCAAATTTATTTGTAATCAGGACAGACAATTTAAAAGTGAAATCACAATAATCAATTACATCAGTCAAATAGCACAATAGATTTTCTGTCCATATATAAAATTATTAATCGAATATATTTATGTAGTGTTCTCCTACTTTAAGGTAATACTGGTGGTAATACTAGGTTGTTGTTTTAATCATGTCCTTCTGGAAATGTTTGTTTCTATTTTGTCACTTGTGGAACTATTAAATATTTGTCCCAGTTTTATTCACTGTCATAAGATCGTTCTTTTAAAGTTCTGTAGTTGAGCTTTCAGGTGCCGAACGAGAACTTATCTTTGCAGTAGAAGATAAGTTGAACCTTTCCTCTGCTCGCTTGACAATCTGTTCCCTGTTTGATAGGCAATGGCCACTAGCATGGGCTTGCAGTAAACAGACAGAGTCTTGAATCCATCAATTTTCAAGCGTTTGGTACCACATTAACGTCAGTACCCAGGACCTCTGAAATGTGAAGGTATGCATCCTTCGTAATATCTAGCATACACTAATAGTCCACAGTTAAGGAAGGACATGTACATTACAAACAAACAAAAGGATCATATCCTTATACAAACCTATGCCACCATTTTCTTTTGATGTGACAATGTACACCAGTATTCCTTTCCCTAATAGTTACAACGCCACTGCAATTCCAGCTGTAATCTCTTCCATATAATAGGATAGGTGTTATGCTCCTTTATGACAATCATACCTATTCTTGTAGTTTTACACCTCTCTGACAGTCTATCACATGGTGGATCAATCTTTAGGCTTTGCCTCATGTTCGCTATAGACCCACTCATGTCCAGACATATATTATTATTTCACATTCAATTTTTATATAAAATACAGGTTAATAAATGTCAAGCTTACCATAATTTTCAATGAAATATACACAGAGACGATGACTGACACAGTTTCGATCTGTTTTATTGCCCAGGCTGCTTATAACTTGTAGTTTAAAGCACAGCCTGCTCTCATCTATCACTGTTGAAAATTTTCTTAGAAAATGGCGTCCCCTTAACGCCTATTCTGACAATATCGATTCAGTTAGCCAATCACTTTTAATTTTACAAGGGTAAACAGTCTTTTCAAAAATATCATTCAAACTTTTCCTACGTTACTTAGGCTATTTATGTTTATTCAAAGGTCAGCCAATAATATTTAGTCTCACTTCAAATGCCACCCAATCAGATTCACTGTACTATCCTAGCTTATCTGTCACCTACTTTTTTCCCCAAAAAATATGCGATCCAATCTAAGCAGATATGACTTGACCTGACAGTATCTCTGATCTCTATGTATTGTTTTATCAATATTTAATTAGTTAAGGGACTATTTATATAACTAATAACATATTCTTGGTCAGCATGTCTTCAGGTACACGAATATACAATTTTTAAGGGGCTATGTGGGTTGGTTCAAAATTCTATCTTTTTTCTATGTTAATTGTTTATTTTTAAACTACCTCCTGTTCACTTCTTTTCTCATGTACTTACGAGATAATTACGAGAGCTTGGGTCATTCATAATAAGAGCTTAACATGTTTACATGACGTAGTGTCTGTCGTGGAATATTCTAATCCACATATATAAATTATCAAGTAAATATAAAGCCTAATAAATACATATAATAAAGAAAGGAAGAAGAATGGTAAAGAACAGTGCTGTCACAATGACAGTACTCGAAATCCCCTTTGTTTTATGCTTCGTCTGCAAATTGTAACGTTTCCACGTTAAATATAGGCCTTCTGCAACATACACGCGTTTCCCAAACACACAATAAAATGTGCTGCCTTTCTAAGAAAAACCTTGAAATATGCAAGTTGACCTAAATTTTAAATTCCATTCATGTCTTTTTCTACACTGCGTTACCAAAACGAACGAACAGATGGACAAAAGGATAAAGAGAGAGGGGAGGGCTGAAAATCAGGAACGCATGCAACACGCGTCGCGCGATACACAAATGCTGCCATCACGCGTGTAAGTCTACATGCACTAATTTTTTTTTCAGACGGACAGTGATAAAATACACTACCCTTTCCCAGAGTTAGGTTTATAAATCATAAAAAACGCTTATTAGGAAAGACAACATTAGATGGGTTTACGGTTGAAAACATAACAGTACCCAGACAGCACATCTTCGAAACAGGAGGTAGAAAATACATATTTTGAACGCAGCCACGTAGCTCTTTCAAATTGGTATATTTTGGGTTCCTTAGGGCTTGCTGACAAATAATATGTAAAACGTTACGCAAATAGTCCAGGAATTAATAAATTATACCCAAAATAAAATAGTGAGGATGCCTGACAGCATGGAATCATTTCTGCTCATAAAATTTTTTTTTATAACGTGTTTGAAAAAAACCTTACGTTACATAAATAGCCTACCATGTAAACTCCCAATTGATTGGAGCGCAACAAATGAAAGCCTAACCACGATTGGTCGGACTATAAATACTATCTTTCGTTGTTAGGGGAAACGGGGAAAGGTAACATTTTTTCAAACACTTGTCGAAACGTGGCCTCATTGGCTAAACTCGCTGATATACTCCCTTAGGAGCGTTAGTTCGAGACCACTTGTTTAAATGATCTTGATAAAGCAACAGTGCGTTGAAGCCAGCTCATATTTGTGTTAAATAAAAGCCTGGAACATAAGCAGATGGGAATTTGTGCCAGTAATTGTGCCAGAATTCATTGCTAATCAACGTATCTGTGTTTATTTCCATGAAATTGTGGGACCGTGGTCTTGATGGTACTGAGCTGCACCTGGTCAGAGCTTTGCTGAATCCAGTGTCGGACAGCATACTCCTTGGTCCTTTTAGCTATCAGTGAGGTGTCTCCAGAGCCCAGAGGAGAATTCGAGCAGAGGAGTCTTCTCCTGCCGCCATCACGCAAGATAAGCAGAGTTGGCCAGCTGAGCTCAACATTATGTCCCCTCATCTTGAAATGACTTTGTAAAATTAACATTAAGAGGGGAATTTACTTGTCTTAATATCAGGAACTGTGAACATCTCCAATACTAGTCCCTAAAGACAAACTATTGAAGTCATGATGACAAATACCAACAGAGCTTGAACAAAACAAAACCAGTATTACCTCATATTACTACTACACAACTGACACACATAGGATATTTTTAATAATATATGTCACTACGATATTCATATTGATAAAGTCTGTACATATACTTGTAATAAAAATTGATTGTGATTCCTGGTTCCTTTGTGTTTGAATCAGGACACATATGCCTTTATGATAGCAATTAATACATATTGTTATTTGAAAAGTTATCAGTGCCTCCTTTAAGATATTCTCATAGAGTGTTATATGTATGTGAGTGTCACAGTGTTGTCAAGTGTAGTGGATTAAATTAAATTGTTTATCTGTCTGTTGTTGTGACTTACACTTCATCATACACATACCCTAGACACATAACGTAGTCATCACATCACTATTCCAGAATAATTCTGACTGAGATATATAGATATGTGGTAGCAAGTAAGGTTATATATAATACACTACTCTTATTAGATATATATACCTTCACAGCTGATCTCAGTCAGTACACTAAGTCCCCTATAAATATTTATAACATCCCACTTCACCACAGTGTCCACAATTCTAACTTTTTTCATTGTATTTGGGGAAACCCCTAAGGCAAGGCTTGCCACTGTGCTAGTGTTGGCTTTTAGTTTAAAATCAATGCGAAACGAATTAGCATTTCATCTATCCTTGCCCCTCCTCGTTCCACAATGCATTTTTGGGAAATGTTTCTTAGAACTAGGAAAAAGTGGGTGTTTATGTCAAGGACGAATTTGAAAAATAGGGTACCGTTTTGTTCGGCTATTCGTTAGCAAATAATAATCTGAAGGCGTAGGCGATACCAACCGTTCTAGCAGAAAATTCTTTTGCACTTTCTTATCTTTGCCTTTATGCCCTATATTGTTATATATTAATTTAGATATTGTATTTAGAAATTCACTACACAGCCCAAAGAGTCACAGATACATATGATTTTGGTCTAATATTTTCCCCTTTTGAAGGTATGAACTGACTTTGATAGCAGTATCTATTCTAAGGAAAAATATAGTTTAGCAACAAATCTTGCATAAGGAAAGTTACAAAGTGAGTGAATCAAACGAAGAACATCCTTTAGTCTACTTTCACTCGGTTCTTTCATCAGGGCCCTGACTCACACAACCTTACCTACAATCGTGCTGTGGTTCGCCGTCTGGCGCAAGCCTTAGTGTACACTTCGTTTAATCTGTCTATCTGTGGATGAAGTGGATACCCAGCTCTGCAGATATTGGTTTCATTCAACGTGTCTGGGGAGCGTCCGCTTCAGGCGATCGTTTTTTCTTTACAGATTTAAGTTAATGTCACTTATTCACGAGGTAAGAGTTTGGGTTTCAGCGGGCACACAGTGTCAGAACACGAGGTTTCCCTTAATTAGGAAGATGACCGGTGGACAACTTCTCTCAACAGATAATCTTGGTTCACCACACACTTGATCAAATAATGTCGGAAAAGTTAATGTTTTTTCTGTAATTATTCTCGCTAAGGCAGCATGTACATTAGAGTTTGTGAAGAAATATGATCTGGCTCAAAGGCCCAGTATAAGCATTTATTCTTTAAAAAAAAGACCCGTTAGTGGGATTGGTATTCTGTCTATCTCTGAAGGCACACGCCCTGTCAGACAGGTGTTACTTGAAAAAACCCACGTGGTTAAAGATATAAAATGTTTATGTTTCTCACAGGTTTGTCTCTGTACTAAACGCCGGCAAAGTTTGGGTTACCCCAGTATTCACTGAATAAAGAAAAAACACATATGAAATATTTTACATATTATGTACTCAATATAACTTACATTAGAACTGCAAGCGTAGAGCTTGACTTGACGTTTAAACTTTCCCGTGAAATAAGTTATATATAAAATTAGTCAACATATAATTAGGAATACATACGTATTCCATCAACACTCATGAGGCATCTAGCATTTATAAGTTAGTTTAGAAAAATTATTCTCGTCTGATTATTTAGCAGTTAAATTAAATTCATTATAGCTACATGATTTTAACCTAGAAATTATATTTATTCTGTTTTCCCACTGTAACTCATCAGCTAGAGAATATAACAGACTTACAAATTAATCAATCTGCACAAAAGAAACTAGTAGGATAAAATAGGCGATTTAACACTTAATCACTCGCAAAATCCAGATATATTAAATATAATATTTACCTCAAAACAGAACTACGGTATCACAACGAAACTAAGAGATTTCACTTATACGTTTAAGTATCTAGAACGAAGTGACCACGTCTACTGCAAATGGAGAATGAGTGAAATCAAGTTTCAAACTCTGGTTAATATCTTAAACCAGACAAAGGCTCCTACTATTTCCAAAAACCCGATCTCTCCCCTCTCCTAACACCTACGTTAGCTTAGACGCATGCCGTAACTGCCACCAGTGCGTCTTCACATCTCCGTCTAACTATCTGACCATGGGCGCGCGTGTCAGAGGCGAAATGCCAGACACTTTGTCTGCTCTGAGCGAGCATGGCTGGCGCGATTCACACCTCCGCCTAACTATCGGACAGTGAGCGCATCATGTCAGATGCGAATGTCTCCACTGCAGAGGGCAATTTCACACTTCGCCGGGAGCTAGCCTGACGAAAAACTCTCGTGACAGCTGCAAATGTAGACAATTTGTCTGCTCATCATGTCTGATAGACTGAAATCCCACCTAAAATCATCTCGTGCAAGGGACTGACAAGTTAGGTAATCTACTGCGTTTCTAAATGAGAAACCGAAACCACGCGAAAGTTTGAATGGGAAAATAGTAATGTTTATAGTCGCAAACGTACGAATGCGAAAAACACAGGAAAAGGATAAAGAGTGATAATAAAATAGAGGACACGGGTAGAAAAAAAGAAGAGAATATAGAAAATTTATAGATCATAAAACTCTCTGTGACAGTCAGTTCTATATAGCTAGTATAATATAGTTCATGTTGGGTTGAAAATGAAAAAAGAAACTGTTGCAATGGAGCAGTGAAGATTCAGTTTGCTCCGGCTCCGCTCCAGCTCCAGGCAAAAACCTACTGCTCCGAGCTCCAGCTCCGGGCAAAAAGCCACTGCTCCGAGCTCCGCTGCAAAGCCCTGTATGTAATGACTTTCTCGGTTTTGCCGCGTTCATTTCTAGATTGTTTCTCCGTCCCATGGTTGGCACAAAACTGAACTTAATTACTCACTCTGAAAGTTCAAACCTCACACAAACAACCTCTGTCGTGAGCTAATAACTTGAGAATGTAACCTCAGTGTAATCAATCAATGTTGTGTCTGCCTTGTGCCAAAAAAAGTGTCCTACTCCGACTCCTGAAATTGTAGAAGTCCAACTACAGTTTTTTTACTTGTCATATGGCATATAATTTGTAGTCGGAGTCCGGACATTTTTTTTTAACCGACTCCCGACTCCATTAAAAAACGATTAATTACTCCTCGACTTCGACTGCGGACCGCGACTCCACAGCCCTGCTCCGTCCTATTTTTGTCCATGTCTCTTGTATGTGTGTTATTCGTGTCGCGTATCTTGTTTTCTTCACCTGCCATGTTTCTTCCACATACATTTATCGTACTTCTCACCTCGTGTCTGTTAACGTTTTTTGTTTTTCAAAATACAATTTTGTAGCGGTTATTCCGTGTCTGCCATTTCTGCTACCAGCTGTCGGTGTCTGACATTTCTGCTACCAGCTGTCGGTGTCTGACATTTCTGCTACCAGCTGTCGGTGTCTGACATTTCTGCTACCAGCTGTCGGTGTCTGACATTTCTGCTACCAGCTGTCGGTGTCTGACATTTCTGCTACCAGCTGTCGGTGTCTGACATTTCTGCTACTAGCTGTCGGTGTCTGACATTTCTGTCAGTATTCCCCTCATTTATTATGACCTTATACCATCATTATTGCCCTTTTCGCTCCCCGTGGAGCGTGGGGGACACCACTATAGCTGGTCCCCTTGTACAGAGCCTGCACCAGGTATTCGCATGCTCGTGCGGCCGTGGTGTCTGAAGTAATTTGTTTTACGTGATGACGTTGCCAGCCTCATGCATTACGTCATTTTTTATTTTTAATAAAATTTTGCCTCGTTTTGGCGAGGCGCGTCCCGTTCAACCTAGTCAGTAATATTAGGGCGCGTGTCCAAATATAAAAGACCTGTAGGTATGGTGAATAATGACAGGAGTCTCCTTGTACGACAAGCCTGATGGCTCAGGGGTACTATTCTTTCTTTGTCTCACCAGAGAACCCCGGGACATAGATGGGGCTTTGACCTAAAATATGTCATGTTATCTGTCATAGAACTCCCGCCTTCACCAACACCGAATCTTCACCCACCACCGCAGCTTCAGAAATGCGCTCGCAAGTGAATAATTATCTCATCTGTCATCTTCTCTGAAACAATCCCTATTGTATTTCAAGCTGATTATTCACAAAATAATAACTGCAAATTGCACTTTGAAAAGTTAAAAAAAAAAAGAAAAGAAAAAAAGTTGTTATTCTGTATACTGGTTGCCACAGCAACACGCTATCCATGAGATAGGCAGTTCTAGCTAGTCTTGGTTGGTTAAGTCTGGTCTGAGTTTGCTGATTCAGTGTTGACGTTATTATGAAACTGTTGTTGTGATAAGCTACAGCAGGACTTGGAGATACAGGTATCCAAGATCTGGAAGCTTGATCGAAACACGTGCAGCGGCCTTGGTCTTCTTCAAGTACTGTGTCTGATGGCGTAGATGATTAATGTCTCTGCACAGCTTCCTGTCTACAGTAGTGTTATCAATTCTGTTGTTGAATTTTTTCAATGCCGTGATGTCAATCTTTCCAGTACTTTCTGTTTTTGTCGTTTTTTTCCCCCTCCAACCGTCGTTGTTGTCGCGATATATTCCAGCTTCTTTCTTCTCATCACAGGCCTCAAGAAAGTCGACTGCTGTCTTCTAATGTTTGCTTCCATTGCACAATGGCTTTTTTTTCAGGACATCCTCATTACTTTATTTTTAGTTGTCTGTGGAATTGTTAACATTTGTCTAAAAGGGTAAAAGTAGTCCGATGGCAGAAACTGGCGTAGAGGGGGACGTGTTAGAGACTTCACCATACTAGGTCCAGCATCGAGAGGTGGGGGTGACCTGTTCCCTTTCTCTATGCCTTTTCCTTCCATAACAAAGAGCAAAGTCAGTTACCCGTTTACAGCTGGGTAGACTGGAGCGTGTCGGTACCGTGATTCGAATCCGGCATCCTAGCTGCGAGAGACGAGTTCTAACCGCTCTGCCAATCGGACGCTTTTCTACCACAAGCAAATCTCTGTGGCCTCTATTGCTTTTCATACTTATTTACTAATTGCCCACGACTCGCTTCCGTATGTCAAGATTAGTTCTGTCTAACACTGAGTAATTCTATTTCTTACTTCCATTGACACAAAGTTGTTGCATAAAATACTTCTCATTTTATTGAACACTTCTTATTCCTTGGATATTCTACTCTTCACCTCTGACATGCATCTTTACAGCGATATAGACACCAAAAGAGCGGGTTTTCATCCTGAGAGATTTGCAGACGAGAGCAGAGAAATTATATACATTGTCATGTACACCCACATACATACGTACATACATACATGCATTATCATAATATACTAGTGTAAAAGCCCTTCATAAGACGGGAATCAAATTCAAAAGCACCAATACCTAACTGCAATTTTAATTATTCAGATACTTTTGGAAAAACAATGTTATTTGTGAACATTCGATTGTCCATCAAAAGAGCACCTTGATTTTCTGTTGTTTTAATTTGTACTTTTACATTGTTGGGATTTCTCGATCGAGAGAGTGCAACGTACAGCTGTCCTTGAGAGAAGACTGCATTACAACACGTTCAAATGTTTGCCCCTGAGATTTGTTAATGGTTATCGCAAACCGTTCAGTTAGATTTTATTGGCGCATGCACACCAACACTTGCGCACTTTTCTTTGTAGAGTGTTACTATTTTCGGGAGAGTACATATAAGGGAAACAATACAATTGATGACTAACTTTCAACCACAGTTGCATCCCTTGGCGTTACGTACTGACAGAAAAAGCTGGGATTTTATATATATAGCATACTTACTACGCATGCATAGATACTATTTCTTCTTCGATCACTTTCAGACGTCAACTTGAAAATGTTCAAAGAAAGCTGTGGTCAAATTCAAATTGTTGGTATCTCCGTACAGTTTTTCCAGGAATGGTATTGGTGATGGCCATATGCACTGTCTCTGGTCCTCATATGTTGGGCATCTTTGAAGTGGATGTTCAGCAGGCATTTTATCGGTGGCCACAGTGACAGTCATCAGTAGCTCCCGCCATCTTTAGTTTGTTGAATAGATACGTGAGGAAGGCATAATACATTCCTACTGTGACAGGGCTAGGTGTGGTTGAGGCGAACTTATGTCGACGTGGTTACCTCACACCCAAGACCTATGCACTAAGAAAATTTAATTAAGGATCGTTTGACAGGGGTTGCAGTTATTGGTTGTTTGCAACCATCTCAGCAGCAGACTTAACAATTCAAGCAACAAAGCCTTATATAGAACAACATTTAATTCTACCGAACACCCAGACAGTGTTCGTGGACGTTGTGTCCAAGGCATCTGTGGATCAACTCTGGTTCGGCGACTTCTCTCTCTGCGTCTTGCAATTGAAATGACAAAGAATATTGAGATGTTAAGCTTTGCGCGGTTAACATCCGGACAGTTTGATTGGCCGTTGTCCGCCACACGCGTGATTCACTCCTTTTATTAAATCAGTATGTCATCATCATGACCTTATCATCATCATCACAACATTCTCATCATCACCACCACCACCTTCATCATCATCGCCCTCATCATCATTATATCCACTTTCATCATCATCACCACCTTATCATCATCACTACCTTCATCATCATTATCATCACCACCTTATGAACATCATCACCACCACCATCATCATCACCACCTGATCATCATCAACGCCTTCATCATACTTATCATCACCACCTTTTCATCACCATCATCATTATCATCACCACCTTTTCATCACCACCATCACCATCATCATCACCACCTTATCATCATCACCTTCACCACCACCTTATCACCACCACCTTACCATCATCATCATCACCACATTATCATCGCCACCATCATCATCACCACCTTCATCATCATCATCACCACCTTATCATCATCACCACCTTATCGTCACCACCACCTTATCATCATCACCTTCACCATCACCTTATCGTCACCACCTTGTCATCATCATCACTTTCATTATCATCATTGCTTTCACCACCATCTTATCATCATCATTGTCATCACCATCTTGTCATCATCATCACCACCTTATCATCACACCATATCATCATCACCTTCACCACCACCTCATCATCACCACCTTATCATCATCATCACCACATTATCATCGCCACCATATCAACGTCATCACCTTCATCATCATCACACCTTATCATCACCACTACCTTATCATCATCACCTTCACCACCACCTTATCGTCACCACCTTATCACCTTCATTATCATCATTGCCTTCACCACCCCCTTATCATCATTATCATCACCACCTTATCACCACTACCACCGTCATCATCATCACCACCTTATCATCATCACCGTCACCACCACCTTATCGTTACCACCTTATCATCGCCTTCATCATTATCGTCACCACCTTATCATCACTAGCCTCATCATCATCACCTTATCATCATCACCAACCTTTAACCCCATGTGGATCAGGTCTTCAGCTTACTCACGCCAAGCCATGTGCCATCCACTCATGTTCTTTCAGTATTTCTCGTTTTGCACCTCACGTATAAATAACGTATAGTGTGATTAATTATTGTCGGATCATAGTACTTGTCACGGATTGCCTCCCCTGCTTTACAGTTGTGGTCCAACAGTGACCAAAACTCAAGAGTATCTAATATTGGCTTCCAATGTATCTACCTGCGCGCAAGATTACTCTTGGCAGAGATGTAGATAGAAGATTAATGACACTTCTACCTTAAGGGAGAGTTCACAAGATATTTCCAGAAGTCACGAACAATGTTGCATTGGGCTGAACAATCGTTAACGCATTATATCTGGTCCGTCGCCTTTTGTGAAGGATTTAAGCAATGGTTTAGCCCCTTCAAGCTCCCAGTTGGTGTAATGCAACGAAATCCCTCGTGTAAGGTATAGCTCTGTTTAGAGGTAAATATATATTAAATATTCTGGCTCATACGTTTGCTTTTATACATATAAAAAACTGGAGCGACTATGCTTGTTTAGTTTTAAAAGAACATGTAACAATTTTGATAATGCATTAGTCTTTAACAGTTAAAATAAATATCGCAAACTTTGGGACATTTAGATAAAAGTTTTCGTCACGGAGACGTAGGTGAGGATTTATCAAAAGTCCGTTGCTTTCGCGTATTTTACAAGAAACTTAACTCTAGCTGAGTCCTGCAGCTGTGGTTCGTCAATTCTGTGATGACGAAAGCCTTATCCACACTCTCTTCCACTGTAGGCGGTTAGGGTGGATCCTTTCTCTCACACTAGGGGCGTTAGTACCACACATCGTATGATGGCTTGTAACCACTAACTTTAGAAAAATAGAAAAACAAATGCCCTCTGCTAAATACATTTGTTTGGGGCACTCTAACAGGCTCACGTTCCCGTTGTCCGCCCACCAATGTTAAACTCTCAAAAGAATTTAATTCTCGAGCACGCACAACGTAACTCCGAGAAGATGGTTAAAATTCACCAATATTACTCTGAGGATTAACGGGTAACATATGTCTAAACAGTGAGAATATGATTTGTGCCTGCATTAACATTAACAAGTTACATAACTCTCACAAAATGATATGCTACACTTGAGGCACATATGATGTAGTCATCACTCATCACTGCTCCAGTCGGAGTCTGGGGTCACCTCTGCTGTCTGGTTTTCCTCACGACTTGTCAGAAACGATCACTAGCTCTTACAGTAGTGGTTCATGCATATACTCTTCATATGTAGAGGTTGCCAGCCTCATATAACCACTTAGCAAGAAACCTGTAAAATTTACATTAGTAAATACATTGTTTACACTTACCCCAAAATTTTGGGAATACACAATCTCCTTGCACAGATTTAGACTGGACACAGCTGTCGTAGATTTATAAAGATAGGTCAGAAGATATTTATGGTCCCGTCTGAGCAGAGGTGATAGTGGTAAATAAGTGAGGTTAAAGGTATAAGAAATAGATTTTCACGAGTGAATAGTTTAAGGGTAGAATCTGTCTCTGGATAGAGAAGATACTCTAGTCCAGCCTATCTTTACGACTGTAATTTATTATAAGACCATCCTACTCTCCATACATGTAACATATACGTTTAACCACTCACACACACACAACCGTGAAAAACTATGGTTATTGGGTATGGGTCTGACCGACACACAAAGTTAAGTTAGTTTGTTGTTTATTATCATATTAAACTTCACAACATCAAATATCAAAGAATCAAATACATCAAATTACGTATAGAGGATTAACAGAATGCATATGCCCTCCCCTCGGTGAGATGATAAGAACCTAACCAAGTTAATAACCCCAAAGGTCAAAAAGGTTAGCAGTAGGTTACAGTATATAGACAGTAAAGTGAGCAAAATTCCTAATACGTGCTATCCCGTAAAGTAAACAATTGTTAAAGCCAAATAAGATAGTTTGGTACAAGCTACATTAACAAGAAAATATTCAATCTCTCTCTCTCTCTCTTACGTGGCCACGTTCTCTCTTTCCTTACCTAATCTGGTATCATTCCAGTCATGTATAATTATCCTGGATACAGTTATCGATATTTGTAATGTCAGGTTTCAGTGACAAACTTGGCCTCAGTCCAGCCTTAACAGTAACTTTATAAAGTTTCTAAGTTTGGTGAGGTAATCCTGGATCGATATTGTCACCTTGACTAGTTAATGCTAGAAAAATCGAGATAAGTGTTCACCACAAGGAATGGAAAACGAATACTTCTGGTATTTGGACACAGCTAGTTGCTACGAATTGTTACTGATGTTGGTATGCGATTGATTAGATAGATCCTACCGGCTAACTCTGGTGGGTGCCGATTCTGAAATAGCGTAATGCGTCTGGATAAATATCCTCTTGGAATAAAACGACTATCAGAAGTCAGGAGAACAGTTATTGTTATTTCACCACAATGGGCTGATAAAAATGCAAGAAAATATATCTGGGTATTTTGTAAGTCCCGTTAAAATTTTACTTATTAAAAAGGTTTGTTCGTCTCTGTGGCCCGTCCTGTTTACAACTGAAACTTGGAGACGCGTCAGCCAACAGAAGACAACGTTACTTCCACTCAGTAAAAAGTCGAGATACGGCCCAAAATATGGCCAAGTAAAAAAACGCTGGTCGCCATTGAACAAGTTGCCTAAAGGATATAGGAATATTATGAAACACTTAACTGCTAATAATATCTACATATAAATATATATACACACACGGAGGGGACGAGACATCTCTCCTCCTCTCCGTCATCCCTGATTAAATTAAAAGGCACACGTTATGTCTAGCCTATCCTGTCTGGTCAGTTATTATCTAATCTTTAACCAATACCGCGCTTATACAAATATCGCTTGTCATTACTAGCTATTTATTTCGCCACATGATATTACACTAGTCACTTATATAATTACACTTAATGAATTAGAAGTGAATTGTATTCCGTCAATTATCAGTCTCCTAGTGTATTTATAAGTCAACTAAACCAACTCTTTCTGGGTGATGGTGGGTGATTAAATCTACATTACAACTGAAACATCTGTAATAAAAATAGCTATGCGTTATTTAATTCGCTAGTCTTAACACCTAGAAAATCCCAGTGAATTATAATGGTAAACTTAACACATCAAATCACGTAAATGCTAATTTTATTACCACAATCAGAAATGAAACAATCTCCACGAAATGCTAATTACACACTTTCACAATGGCTCTAGAATAACGAGCTAGATTATCCAAAAAATCTGAGCGACAACTGATAATGGTCAGAGGAAAACGCGGTTTATATAGGATCATCGTATTTTGATCTCAGAAGGCTGTTACTTTTCGCACTTCTCGTGCGTAGCAAAAATTCAGGAAACTAATTTCCCCGATCAAGGTTCCTCGTTCACTTTTGTTGGCCGCTGCTAACGACAACAAAGATTAGTCTATGTAGCGGGCTCCGGTCTGCGAATTTCCTGTTTCACGAGATCAAAGAGCTACCTTTCCCTGAATGTGTGGACATCACAGGATTTGCTCCCCTCGTAGAGAAACTTCAAAAGCTGTTACCTCCCACGTGTTTTTTGCACGTGCTGTCTGCCAGTTATCATAATATTGACAAATCAGCTCGCGTGAGAAACTCAGGTAAGCAAACGTGATTGGCTCCCCTGAATAAATGACAGTTTGCGGAGTTTGTAAACAAGCTCGCAAGCTCGTTTGGTAAGGTCAAGTAGACAAATAGAGGCGTGGATTAAAAGTCAGACAGTCAGAAATTGCGTGGTTTGGCTTTAGCAAATGGTAGGCATTAAATGGGAAAACAAAGGCTGTCAGATTACGGTATCACTATTTACATTTCCACGTCACAACAGCTCTGTATTAGATGCTTCGAAATCACTTAGGTCTAGAAATTAGAGTTAATTCCTCTGACGGCGGGTGTTCTGCGAAATCACTGGCCTGGGAAAACTTTTGTTTAATTCCTCTATGGGGAGCCGCGCTGGTGTAATGGTTACCACGTTGCGCTGGCGATCAGGTGTTCAAGGTTCAAGCCCGGGCGTGGCATTTGAAGCAGTGTCACCGACCGGGATTTTGACTGAATAAACTGAACGGCTCCTGAGATAAACCCTCTGTGGATGGGAAGGAGCAAAGATCCTGACCGGGTTGGAAGGAAAGTCCACAGACTCCCCAGCCTCGCAATGACATGTCATTGGGCCGAAGAGCTGAAAGCTCAAGTGCCGCTGGTTAAAAAAAAAAAATTCCTCTATGACTTGGTCTGGGAAATTAGAGTTAATTCCTTTGACGGCGGGTGTTCTGCGAAATCACTGGGCCTGGGAAAACTTTATTGTTTAATTCCTCTATGGCTTGTGATCAAATTCCAAAGTTTCCAGTCTTGTATTAAAAATGCGGGTTTACTTGTAAATTCCTAAGTTGCCCAATACTCGATCTGTTACTTATAGTTGTGGAATTTCTAAGCCCAATGTCTCCTTTTTCTTTCTGGCTTTTAGGAGTCGCTAGTCTGACGTTTGCGCTGCATTGTGTGTACTGACTTTAATTTCACTACATTATATCTCACAATCGTCAGTTCAAATTCCAGCTGTGTTTCCGCCTAATTTTCCAATGAGATACATTGTATATTCCGGCCTCTCAAATCAACCAATCTAATTGAATCTCGTTCAGCACTACGTGGGTAGGGGTGCTTCAAATTTAAAAAATGCCCTCACATGTTTCAAAATATAAAATTTAATATCCACGCGTGACCTCTTCATATCGTTGCGTCAAACTTCCGCCGGCATCTTGTGCTATCTTCACAAACAAATGTTGTGCACTGATACTGCCCCGATGCTATCGTCTGCAAATCTTGAGTTTCCAGGCAGATTTATCTGTATTCTCGATACAGAGCGTACATCGGAAGCGATTACCTCATTATCTCCCGTCTTGTGCAAACATAGGAATAGTCGCTAGCCACCTGGACAGTCACGTTCAAAGGGATCAGTAGAGATGACCGTCTCTATCAAATGTGTCCAGACGAATGAAGCGAACTTATCAGTCGCTAATCGGTCAAATTACATGGCGTTATTATAGCATTCACATCCCATAATTTTTGACATCGCCCTATCTTATCACTTGAGAGACTGTGTTATGGACTTAACTGAAACTGAAACACCGAGAATGCGCTAACAGGATGTCAGGCTGGGCTAGTTTTGTAGACGCCACATTTTCCCTTAAAAATTATTAATTATTATTGGGATCGGCTCAAAGCAAACATGTGAAAATTAAAGATAGTCCCGTGGCCGATACTTCCGTAGGGGTGTGGAGTGTTAGAGACTCCACACTACTGATTCAGCATCGAGAGTAAAATAATGAATGAAAGGGCAAAAAATATGCCAAATAATAATGACAGGGGAGAGAAAAATAAGAAAATATCACTCGCACGGGAATGTAATGCAATCCTGCCAGAGTGGACTTGAGATCGCACAACCGTATCGTCACAGTGCTTGTGGCTTGCTTGCAGTAACAGATTAGGTCTTCTAATTAGTCTGATGCATTCCCACGTGCTTCTATGTTTCTTGGCTTTCGGGATAAGTGTGTGTTTTGTTTTCTTCCAGCAGTGTTTCTGTAACCGTTGCAAGACATATCATCATCATCTTCATTTTCCATTGCACCCCTCACAGAGCACGGGGCCACTACTGTAGCAGGTCCACTTGCAGAAATCTGCACCAAGCATGCACATGCTGTTGTAGCGGTAGTTTCTGTGGCATGTTGTTTTACATGATGAGGTTACCAGCCCCTTGGTGACCTGTTGTTTTCATCTGTGAAAATAATTATTTCCTAAGGATTTCAAACCAAGAAAATAGTTATATATATATATATATGTGTGTGTGTGTGTGTCATATTCTGGTGAGTTTTCTGCCTGATCGTGGTCATTACAGATTTTTATATTATTGACGTTGGGTTTTCGCTGGCGCGTTGTTTTGGTGGTGCATGGTATCCGTGGATTCTTGACTTGTCTGCACACGTCAGAAGTCGAGTGGTGTCTGGGATCACGTTAGTTTTTAAAGGTTGATCTCACAAGTGTGCTAACCTCGGAGTGCCTTCCAGAACCTTCTAGAACCGTCTCTTATCATAAGGTGCAGTAGTTCTATTCTATCTGTCTCCTCAGAGACCCAGCAAACCAACAGGTGCAGCACCACATACCTGTACTCTTTTCTGACCTCTAGGCTATATATATATGTATGTGTGTGTGTGTATATATATATGTTAATACACATGCATTTCCCTCTATTGTATGAGCTTGATGATTATTTTGATTGTGACTCGTCAGACTGGCATTTTTCTGTTTTCTGAACTCAGACAACCGTCATTATGCACTCTGTCGCAAGACCGTAGGGGATTATGTTGACGATTCTCCACAGATTTCGATCCTTGATGCTTTCTATCAGGTCTGTCTCAGTTATATTCCCATGAGGTAGTGTACCTGTTCTCTCCGTCTTCTTAAACCGCTCGTGACCTCTATTCTTCCCGTTATGATGTTCAAGTGTCCAACTTTCTCATCACATGTAGGGTGAAAGTACCTTGCCTTCTTCTGGTGTAATGGCTTCTCTGAAATGTTTACGGCCGGAAATTTATGGGAAGGAGCGAAGCTCCTGACCGGGTTGGAAGGAAAGTCCTCATCCCCATTGATATGTCATTCTGTTGGTTATATTATTTCTTTGTTGTTATATTGCTTTATTAAATGTGTTCTCCATTATTCTTTTATTTTTTTAGTCGATTTCTATTTGAACAGTATCCAGAATTTACATCCATACATTAACATTGGTTTCATATAACGCTTGAGGGATATTTCCTTCAGCGGCAATATTTTTTTTTATTTGCATTTCAGTACCGTGTTTTGGAATGCTGTTTTTGCTTAGCATAATTTGTTCTTGAGGTTCCAATTTCCACAGTTGTTGCAGCGCTTGACTCTCGCGGCTAAGTTATCGGGTCCCGGGTTCAGAGCCTGGCAGTAGGTACCTGACTCTGCTCTTGAGTCAGGAAAGGCAAAGGCAGCGAGGAGGGGAACTAGTCATTCCCTACCTCATCAACCTGAACTTAAACATGGTGAAGTCTATATCGCTTCACTCCCCGACTGCACTATCTGCCGAGTGACTAACTTAACCATTTATTATATTCTTAGTTTCAGCTGCACATTAAACTTGTATGTTATGAATGTACCTGTGTATTTAAATGTGTATGTGCGTTTAAGGTTATTCCATTCGTCAAACTGCATTCACGATGGGTCTTTGCCTGTGGATATGTAGTGTAAACTTTTATCGTCTTGTTCAAACTGAATTCCATTCCAGCGTTTTCTTCTGTTAATAAATCTAACATTTTCAATAGGTCATTTTAAATTTTGGCTCTGAATCAGTGTCGTCAGGTTAGCGAAAGCTATGTATTTTATAGCTAACACCTTGAATTCGCCTTTGGTTAATCTAATTATGTTTAGTGTTAATACACATGCATTTCCCTCTGCACACAGACATGCGCTCGCATACACACGCACACACATCAATCACAGATATTAAGATTTTTCAAACCAGATTTAAAAAACAAAACAAAGACAAAGTAGAGTGTACCCTGTATTGGAGACAGTATGTGTCAGGAAAACGTGAAGCAGTCTTCTATATCATATTATACAAGAGGACTGTTAGCCCGTTCCAACTTGCCGGGTAGAATAGTCTCAGCTTTTATCAGGCGTGGCTTATCCTTGGACAACCTCGAGAATAAATGAACTAGACAACTGATCTGAGCTCACTTTTCCTTCATACTCCCCGAGAGCACTGCGGTAACAGATCAGCACGAGAAGTTCAGTCAAGTATAGAAATTTCATTACTGAGGAATAAGCCTAAGGGCTAATGTCATCGTAATAGTTAATAACACTTTAAGTACGAGTAAAAAAAAACCTCTGTGCTAAAGTTCTCATAGTAAGAAAGATAATAAATTCCATTGTTTCCATATGCTGTGCCAAGAAAATTTAGCATTAGAATAGGAAATACCGCTCTGGTTGACAAAAACCAGAGAGTTCATTCTTGGATAGTGACGTCAACTCCGGTGAGGTTATTTAAAATATTAATATGTAAGCCTACATTGTGAATATGTGTTTCATATTCCACGTGACAGATAGCGTTATATTAAAATTTAAAAAAAGTCAAAGTAATGGAAGGAAAGATAATTATCTTTCCTTCCATTACTTTGACTTTTTGTTGGACGTATTTAATGACATTATTAAAACCTGTGTGCCCGCACCAGGTGTAGCATTCAACGCCCATAACTCTTACCATCGCCCTGTCTTCTCACTTAAGGGACTATGTTATCGACTTAACTGACAACACTGGGAATGTACTAACAAGATGTTAGACTGGGCTAGGTTTTTATACGTCACATTTTCCCTTAAAATATAAAAGCAGATACGGAATAAGCGTGTGTGTCCTTATCAGCATGGGCCAGTATAATTTAAGTGGTTGTTATCAGCTAGCAGAAGACAGATCACCGAACTGTGGACAGTTATAAATCTCCAAATATTTGGAGAAATTAAAGGAAGTTGCTTTGTTTGTAATTTTCCACAATCTTAACTCTTAAAGGACGACTGGCCAGTATTCGGGGCCGATTTCATTGGGATTTGGAATGGGAGCTCATTTTTCGGGGCAGGTACATTTGAACTAAGTTTTTGTGTATGGATATCTCCCAATTTTGTATGTTATTGTTTCACATTCAGTTTCCCGTAACAACTTTACCATACTTTAAAATACAAAAAACTTGAAAAGAAGGGACCCTTAAACTTTAAAACTTTATGAAAACTCACAGCGTCAGAAAATTCCAAATGGGAACACTGCCTAGTCATTAAAGAGTTAATTGGTGGATACTAATGTGGTCAAAAGTACATCTGTTTTGGGCCAGATCTCACTCATTGTTGGAAGCAAGCCTGAACGTATTTGATGAGAAGGCAGAAACCAGGTTGGGAGAATCCTTAACACAACTTCCCAGAGAAAATAACGCATGTCTGGACCTGGGAAAGGAAACCAAGTCTCTCTGAAGCCAAAGCTATAACTAAACTAATAAACTGTCATTGCACTTACTGCTTAAATATGCTAACAGGGCCATCATTTCCTAGATGCGCCCGTTAGGACTGTGTCAGATTTCACTTGTCAGTTTCACATTTAGCTTAAATTACTATTTCATTAGGGAAAAGCTAGTCCCATAGCAGATACTGCCATAGGGGAGTGAAGTGTTAGAGACTTCACCAAACTAGGTCCAGCATCGAGAAGTGGGGTAACCAGTTCCCTTCCTCACTGCCCTTTCCTTCCTTAACTCTAAAGAGCAGAGTTAGGTACCCATGTACATCTGGGTAGACTGCAGGGCGTTGGTACAGTGATTTGAAACCGGCACCATTACCACAAGAGACTAGCACTACTATTTCATTACTATCTCGTTA
The DNA here is from genome assembly GCA_024509875.1 of Oreohelix idahoensis. Taxonomy (NCBI): domain Eukaryota; kingdom Metazoa; phylum Mollusca; class Gastropoda; order Stylommatophora; family Oreohelicidae; genus Oreohelix; species Oreohelix idahoensis. The sequence continues at coordinate 65,196 of JAMPIV010002418.1, forward strand.
TCAGTTGACTCAAAGTCATCCTGGGGATCAGCTGCAAGGGCAGCTCATGCTCCACACAGAGCAGACAGGAACATGATGATGATGATAATGAAAATTCAGTACAGATTAATAACCTCCTGCTGATAAAGAAAACAGAAGCCAACCCATGATTGAGTAAATGTACTTGCATTGAGTTTCATTGACTTGTGATAACTTTTATTGACCTTTGTTAATTTGTGCAAATTATTGACTTAAATTTTTACTTCAACCAATATCTTCATTTTATACTTGTAAATAGCAAGTAAGAGTTATGAGTTATATAATTGGTAGTCATGTTTCATAATAGTTTATTCTTGACCCAACAAGTCAGGTAGGGGCAATAGTCCATTGAGCCATTTGATTTATTGATCTAGCAATCTATTCACCTAGAGCAGGGTGTCTTAGTTCTCAGGGTGGTGGTGGAGATCTAATCTTGCACTAGTCTTTTCAGCTGTTCTTCAGATTAACAACAGTTGCCTTCACTTTTAGTCCACAGTAAATATTTGAGGATGTAATACTCTTTCTCAATGAGCATAAACATGTTTTTGTCAGATATTTGTGTTGAAGAGCAATGAACTGTCAACACTTCCATCTAAAATTATCTGCTTCACATACAGGCAAGCATAACAAGCAAAGATTAACAAAAAAGTTCTAATCAAGTTAAGTGTTTTCATACAGTACATATAACTTTATTATTTACCACCCAAATTTGTGTGTTGATCAACAGCAACAGTGTGACAAGTACTGGGTGGAGCACCCACGTAATCACGTCCAGTATGGAAATATTCATATATGGCATGAACAGAGCACTTCCCTGGCACAGCTCAATATGCGTACCTTTAGGATACAGAAGGTTAGAAGCTAGATTTTACCTTTTTTTTTGTTTGTTTTTGTGAACCTGTAGATTTGCAGACTTTGTTTGCTCCTCTTTCTCCATCTTGAGTCTTCAGCCCATCTCTGACTCTTCAGCCTTCAGTCACCTATTCACATACTTTCCATTCATCATTCATACATCACTTTCAGAGTGATAGTTCTGGTGTTGTAGGAATATACATCATATTTTCTGTATATTTCTGTGTGCTTAATGTACTGCATACCTGCTTGAATTCTATCTTAACATTTGCTCATATAACTTCTATCTCTTTGAACTCATATAACAAAGTTCAGCCCATATAAAGTTACTTAATTAGCTGTTACTTCTTTGAATCATTTGGTAATCGTCTGTCCTCATTCTTCCAGTGTATGTATCTAATCTCTCTATGACGCTGGGTTTTAAGAGAGAGAGAAAATGTGAATGAATGAAAGAGTGACAGAAGCAGGGAAGTAATCAGTGAGATCATTTATTATCCATTAGGAAAGTTTCCCACTGGACCTTCAAGGTATGTCACTCTTGTCAGCATGAACAAGGATGTTATTGTTATTGTAGAACAGAATCAACATCATTGCACTCTAGGCAACCCCATAGGTGCTCAGTCTCCCTCAGTACGTATATGCCGACTGTTCCTGTATCTCGCTGGTTGTATACACGACGGATACATCCTCTCATACGTCCATTTCTGCTAGCCTGATGTTTGATGCCAAATTCCAGCAGTCTTAACCTTGATGATTCATCAATTGCAGTGTCATTCTCTAACAGGGGATTATTAATTGTTCTCAGTATCTATCCCTTATTCATATCCACTGTCCCCACTGTGGGTGCTCTTGATGCTAATCTGTCAGCTCTCTCATTACCGCTTACCCCTGCATGACCAGGACAGTAGATCCACACCAGCTCCTACAGACTCGAAGCTTCTATGAATGTTTTCCATTCATGCCATAGCCAACCATTTTGAACCTTTCAAAGCATGGACTGAGAGTCTGACACAATGACTGCCTTTGTTAATGAAGTTTCAGTAAGCCACCTTAAGGTTGCGGTAGCTGCCTCTGCCTCCATTCTCATGTTGCAAGTTATCTTGTAAGCCCCACTATGTTTTGCGATGATTCTGCCCTTTACTCTAGAAGAGAAGCCCCAACCTGATTTCTCACCACGGATCACAGACCTATCACTATACACAATGGCATCATTATCCCCAGTATGATCATGTACCAGTTGATTAATTTCCAGTTCTTCTTTCCTATTGCACCAAGTTCTACACACTCTGCCAAGGCTGATGATGACTTGCTGGTAGTTAATAAAGTTCTCATCTGATTTACTCCACTCTTCCCCTTTGAATATATTTTCAACTGTGGTCACCTGCTTGATCGTTGCCTCTGCCCATGACATCCCCCTCTCTATTCTTGCTTCCTTAATGTCAGCTATGTTTCCATGAAGGGTGTGCCATTTGTCTGTGGTTACATGCATATAGGTTTTTGCCTGGGTGATAAGGGTGGATTTAACTGGAATGATAAGCCAAAGGGTCTGACCACCAAAAGTGGATTTAGGCTGACGACAAATCACCACCCCTATCGACACCTGGTATAAAAGTGCAAGATGTAGGTGTCTTCTCTGGTTTATAGTGTTGCTGTGTATGTTGCAGTAGAATAGTTCACAGGGTACAACACAGGCAACATGATGTGTAGAGTCATGAAAATGGTAACTTCGCTTTATGTTTTATACCATTTATTGCACGCCACAAAACAGTCATGATATTTTGTCATCACCAACATAGTTTAACGAATGCAGCATTCAAAATCATATTAGCTGATAGTCATGTAGGATTCAATACTCAATAGTTCTATTGTAAACAGATAGCTTCTGTATATTCGATATCATAAAGTTCTGGTTCATGAAGCTGTATAAATAATATATATATATATATATATATATATATATATATATATATATATATATATATATATATATATATATATATATATATATATATATATATATATATAAGATCTGGGTGCCTAAGGTTCATACATATAACTTCTGCAACAGTGTCAGCTGCAGATCATCAATGTTCATAGACAATAATAAATGCTCCCTTCCTGATGCTAGCAGATCAGATGTGTACAATAAGTCCGTTTACTGTCTGCACGTGAATAGCATACATGGAATACAGGTCAAACCGACCCTTATAACCTTCCTAAGTCTAACCATCTGACTTGGACGTGATCTCTGATATAACGAATCCTGGAACACAGACAATAGTCTTGTTGGTCTAGAGCGACCCATATATATATAACTAGTTCAGGTATAAAGATACCGGTGGCGAAAATCCTAGTCAAAGTACCTCTCCATTTTGAATCACACAGGCGAGCAAGGAGCCACAAAATGACGAACTTCTAGATGATAGCATAAAGTTCAATACAAGAGGAATTACCTTTCTTCGGAAATCAACCACGAACATATGCCTCCAGGCAGGCTTGAATAATACTGGGAAATAGTCTAGTTAGCTAACTAACTCACAAAGACAATGTATTTCCCTCAGAAAATCACAAGACGCACATTGCGTCCGCTCGCTGCTCAGACCATTTCTAAACTCCCGAGCTGGGCGGAACACACCAAACGAACTACCAGTTTTGACATGCGCAGAACTCCAATATCTGAGTCGCCGCTCACATAAGACGATTCTAAGAACATTCGAGATAAAAGTCTTACACAGTCGCGCCTTTTATGGTCATGAACAGAAGCGTTAAGACAGGTTTCAGACATCTACAACAGTTGACTGATACTACCAAATAAGGAGATATGGTCACGCTTCGTTCAAGAAATTATAGACCGAACGTGTCTCTATACAAGAGAAGGCAAACTCATAAAAAAATTGTAGTCTCGATATCTCGGGTTATGTCCCTTTGACTGTAAAAAACATAATACACCTTTCAGTCAAAAAATGATCATACATACGAAAAATGATCATACAAAGACTTTGGAAAAAGTAATTATTTGTGCGTAACATTACCGCACCCTCCCGGGAAAAAAAAAATGAAACATTTTTTTTTTAAATCCTGGAGCCGGAAAAATCTAGGCTCCTAACGCACGTATGATGCTCGGATATATACCTAACAAACTAGCTCAACACATGGAGCGAAACTGAGATCATATCCCAGATCCTTAGAGAAAAAATTTATCTAAGTATTCGCGTATATATTCCAGGAAGGTGCCACCAACACACGCCACAATGATGGCAACATCATAATAAAAGTCAAATTACTCTCATACCAATATATGAAATTAAATATATCATTATGATATCATACAATGTGTTGTGCAAATAGCGGTGTAATATACTAATATACCGCACTATATTATTACATTATATAATGCATCAGTAATTAATAACTAATACAATGTTATTCTTCGTTGACATAAAACAATCAATAGAAGAAGATGTGGACATCATCCGCTCCCAATCTAGGACAGGACTTGATATCCTCAATGTTCCACAATGGACATAATCTCGCAGACTTCAATGATGTGCTGCAAAAATATCAATAACACAAATCTTAAAGACAACTGGTAAATCTCTTAATACAATTATGCAAATGTATTATCTAAATGTGGCCGAGTGATCTTTTGGCCCGTATATCACTAACTAAGCCTTCTTAGATAATTACATGGTACAATGTTATAAATTCCTCAAAAAAAAGTGAGAAAATATTTGCTAACATGTCATTACAGTATTGGACTGTATATCAGGAAATATATATGATAGAAGAATTATGTGGAATCATGTTGTGATCTATCACAATTATTATCTATATTGAGCCCATTGCTCTTATTTGAACTCCAGTTAACATAGTTATGATTGTTATTTCTCTTCTGAACAAAAAATCTATTAAATGGTTTTTGTTGTCCTGGAGAAAAATTATTACCATGATGATAACCTTTATGAAAGTTCTTATAATTACTGGGACCAAAATGTTGAGGGCAATTAAATTGCCTCCAGTTCTTTGAAGAACTATTATCATCTGGACGCGTTTGGTAATGTCCACTATCAAGATTATCTCTCTTAGCAAAATTGCTTTTATTTTTCCCTTTGGCAATGTGTTTGAAAGGAGCATCACGCTGTCTGTGCTGAGTATGATGAGTAATAGGGATAATAGGGTTCTCATTGTTCCGAATATAATAGATCTTATTTCGGGAACTAATATTACAAGTTTTATTCCCAGATACAAATTTATCAGTAATCTGCGAAGTCGATGCTTGATTCGTTAGAGTAGCCTTATTATGACATTTTTCAGTGTTGTTACTCTGATGTAAAGGACTGACAATATGATTACTTTTGTTGGCCTGACGCCAACTCCCATTAGAGGCAGTATCGTTGTCACGTGGGAAACCATATTTACCACGAAACGATTTGTTGACATATTGTCTAATGTTACTGCTGGCATCGAGTGCATGTCGCTGACTCTTTGCATTAAAATATTGACCATCAGCTTTATGTCTAACTTCATTGACCTTGGTAGCAGATAATATCTTATTACACAAAACAATATCTAATAACCCGTCAACTCTTTTACGAAGTTTTGTAACTTCTGCTTCTGCAATAGTTTTTTTCTCTAGCGACAGCTTTGTATACTCTCTCGTTGGTTTTAACCCTCCTGTTATAATCCAACCTTATGTCATGTAGCTGGGAAGTAAGAGTCTTTTCTTTAGTGATCCTATCTCTAAGATCTATTTTCAATTGTTCATTTTGAGATGTAGTTTCTAAAACTGTAGCTCTTTCCTGAATCAGTTCAAGTTTAAGTGCTTCAATAGCACTATGCTGGCTAGTCACAAATTCATCAATCTTTTCAGGAACAACTGTATCCTTCTCATTCACTACCTTTTTTTTTCTTTCAGTTCCATAGACGACAACTTCTCTTCATGCAAGTTCATATTTTCTTCAGTTTGCATATGCATCTGCCATTTTTTCTCTTTAGCTCCAAGTTTCTGATCCTCAATTTCTATTTTCTGTTTTTCAATCTCAAACTCCAAATCTATATAATTTGACTTCCACTTCTCATTGTTTATTTTGACTTGTTCTAGTTCTCTAATAAGAGCCTGTTCCTTACATAGATATTTGTCTTTAATTGAGTTCATCTCATCTTCCAACTCTTTTTTCTCCTTTTCCAGTTGAAAATGTCTTAACTTATTCTCATGAGGAAGAGCTAATGTTTCTATTATCTTCCACAGTAGTTTTAAGTCAAGCGTGGAAGAGTTCACCTGCTCCATCTGGTTATTCAACAACTGTTTTAATGAGATTACTTCATCATCTAACTGTTTCTTCTGACTAAGAGAAGAGTCATAGAATTCCTTATTATCTTCTATTAACATTGTCACTTTACCCTTTAATACAGTATTTTCTGAATTCATTGCTGATAACTTATCAGTAAGAGCTTTCTTTTCATTCTGAAGCTCATTTATTGTTTCCTTTAATGAATCAAACTCCAAACTACTGCTCCTCTGAGTATTTGGTTTTCCCTCATCATAAAAAATTGTAGATATCAACTTGGAAAGTCTCAATGCTTTCTCTTTTGAATAGTCGTATCCAAACCTACACAAGGCATATTGTTTTATATCCTGACTCACTTGAAGTAGGAGCTGTTCTGTGGCATATTCTTCACAGCTTGATCCAAATAAACGTAATTTCTTATCTCCCTCACGGAGAAAATAATCCAACATATCCATTATGTCTAATATTATGAGTCACCACCTGAAATAATTAATTAACTTATTTCAACCTTAATAGTAACAAGACTTAATAAAGTACTTGTATAATCACTATGTTTACTCCAATCTCTGTGGGAAACAAGACTTGACACCAACTTGTATTATCAAATGTATAATAATAATATCACAAGTCACCTCTTTATCATCAGTGCACTACACAAATCAGTGCATAACCATCAGTTATTTATCATAACTGCACTACAATAGTGCATAAGCAAAAAACCACCAGTTAGTTATGATATGTGCACTATAGACCAATAGTGCATGAGCATATATGTAACAATAGTGAAAGCTAACTATGCAAGAACTATGTAAACAATAACAAGACAATGTAAACAATAACAAAGGTCACCAACAATGTAAACAATAACAAAGATCAAAGTCAATGTAAACAACAACAAAGATCAAAGTCAATGTAAACAATAACAAAGATCAGAGTCAATGTAAACAACAACAAAGATCAAAGTCAATGTAAACAATAACAAAGATCAAAGCAATACGAAAACATTCGCATAAGTCAAATAAATAAACAGCGAAAACTAAAAAAGAAATATGCGAAGATATGACAAACAAATGACGCTACAGTGTATAGACAGCAATTTTGTAAAGAATTGAATAATAGAAAAGAGGAGACCTACAAATACAAACAAATGAAATCGAAACTAAAAAACAGAAAGAGAGAGAAAGAAAAAAATATACAAAAAACGAAAATAAAGCACAACTCGTCACAACTAAACAGATATAGCAACGATTGTCGCTAGCAAATTTCACAGTAGGAAATTCGCACAGTCCCTAACGAAAACGCTAACAGTAGAACCTCTGTGACGTGGTATCTTCTACTGAAAGACACCGCCCAACCGAAAAACCCGCTGAAATATAAACATATAAATATTCAAATACAAATAACATTTAACATGTAACATGTAAACAGTGTGAAAAATGTGAGAGACAGAAGGCTCAGTTAGAACATAAGGGCACAGTTCACAAACAAAACAGGCCACTTAACTTCTATGAATCCACAACGTCAGCACAGTTCAGAACAGGATGTGATCAGCATTCTTAGGACAATGATCCAACGTTGATCCATATCTGCTCTCATAAACTGCCACGACGACGGAAATGAGCTTCTGACAGAAAACAGCTTCTGAACTTGACCTTCTGAATTGACTTGAGCACTTGACCTTCTCAATCCGGAACAGTTGTTACGGCACTTGTCCTTCTTCCTAACAGATCAGGAAATCGATTTGCTCGGCACTTGTCCTTCTATCGTAGGAAAACTGCCAACTTGACGAGCAACGCCGGGTATTTTGAAACAATTTCCAACTTTCAGCAACGCCGGGTACTTTCAAAATCTTTCATCAAACATTGAGGTGATGAGTTGAAACTGTAATGTTGAAAGCTTGATGATGATGTCTGGGTTTGTTGACCCCCTTGATAGCTGGTACCAGAGTAAACCAACAATTGGCCACCAAAAATGATAATGGTGCGCCAAAATGCCAGGTACGTTAGCTCCGTTATAACACACTACAGTTCAATGAATGTCTGCATTCAGAAATATTAATTCTGATATAGTGTAGAAATCCATACTCAATATTCATAGTGTATACAGATAGCTTCTGTATATTCGATATCATAAAGTTCTGGTTCATGAAGCTGTATAAAAAATATATATATATATATATATATATATATATATATATATATATATATATATATATATATATATATATATATATATATATATATATATATATATATATATATATATATATATATATATATATATATATATATATATATATATATATATATATATATATATATATAGCACAGATCTGGGTGCCTAAGGTTCATACATATAACTTCTGCAACAGTGTCAGCTGCAGATCATCAATGTTCATAGACAATAATAAATGCTCCCTTCCTGATGCTAGCAGATCAGATGTGTACAATAAGTCCGTTTACTGTCTGCACGTGAATAGCATACATGGAATACAGGTCAAACCGACCCTTATAACCTTCCTAAGTCTAACCATCTGACTTGGACGTGATCTCTGATATAACGAATCCTGGAACACAGACAATAGTCTTGTTGGTCTAGAGCGACCCATATATATATAACTAGTTCAGGTATAAAGATACCGGTGGCGAAAATCCTAGTCAAAGTACCTCTCCATTTTGAATCACACAGGCGAGCAAGGAGCCACAAAATGACGAACTTCTAGATGATAGCATAAAGTTCAATACAAGAGGAATTACCTTTCTTCGGAAATCAACCACGAACATATGCCTCCAGGCAGGCTTGAATAATACTGGGAAATAGTCTAGTTAGCTAACTAACTCACAAAGACAATGTATTTCCCTCAGAAAATCACAAGACGCACATTGCGTCCGCTCGCTGCTCAGACCATTTCTAAACTCCCGAGCTGGGCGGAACACACCAAACGAACTACCAGTTTTGACATGCGCAGAACTCCAATATCTGAGTCGCCGCTCACATAAGACGATTCTAAGAACATTCGAGATAAAAGTCTTACACAGTCGCGCCTTTTATGGTCATGAACAGAAGCGTTAAGACAGGTTTCAGACATCTACAACAGTTGACTGATACTACCAAATAAGGAGATATGGTCACGCTTCGTTCAAGAAATTATAGACCGAACGTGTCTCTATACAAGAGAAGGCAAACTCATAAAAAAATTGTAGTCTCGATATCTCGGGTTATGTCCCTTTGACTGTAAAAAACATAATACACCTTTCAGTCAAAAAATGATCATACATACGAAAAATGATCATACAAAGACTTTGGAAAAAGTAATTATTTGTGCGTAACACTGGGCCATAGCATATCTGGATCTAATCGATAGCACTCTAAGCATGTACCTCATTGTTACAATGGGGGTATCTCACTTACAGCCCAAGGGATGTTATAAGAATATTAAAACTTGCCTCTTTGTGAGTCTGAAATACAGATCACTGAAAAGTAGAATGGAGATAGAGGATTTGGCATTCTTGTTACAATTATCCCTCCCTGATGTCTGTAATTATTATTTCTTATTAAGCTTCTGCAGTATTAACAACCTGGTCATTGGAGAAACACTTTTTCAACACAAAGAAGTGCACAAGTTAACATGGGAATCACCAAACGGACGAGACAGAAACCAGATAGATCACATAATGATCAATGGCAGATGGAGACATGCACTACAAGACGTGAAAGTAAGAAGAAGCGCAGATGTGGGAAGTGATCATCACCTAGTAGTAGCAAGACTGAAGGTGAAACTCAGAGCTGCTGGACCAGTTGCAGTCAAACAGAAAAGATATAACATCACGAAACTCAAGGACCCCCTCACCAGAAAAGCGTTTATGGTCAACGTAAAGAGACGATATCAGATTACCAAAAGCCAGGAAAGAACAGAGACCGATGATGTCGACCAGAAATTCAACACCTTCTCAACAATATACAAGGAAAGCAGCAAGTCATGCTTGGGATTCCAGGAAAGAAAGAATCAAGACTGGATAACACCAGAAACGCTAAACACCATAGCGAAGAGAAAGGAAACGAAAAGAAAGAAAACAGAAGCTAAGTCTCCCAGGTTAAAGGCAATATATAGTGAACTGTACAGTCAGCTAGACAAGGAAGTAAAACATCAAACCCGCGCTAACAAAAGGACATTTCTGGATGACCTTGCAAGACAGGCAAAAGAGGCAGCACTGAGAAATGAACAAAGCACTTTTTATAAAATAACTAAAACTATCAGTGGAAAACGAGGTGCAAACAACATAACGTTAGTAAGAGACAAGCAAGGAAATCTCATCACCACAGCACAGGGGCAGGAAACAAGATGGGCAGAGCACTTCAGAGAAACCCTGAATAAAGAACCACCAGAGACTCAGCTGAATGTTCCTGAGGCTGAAAGTGACAGACGTAAATACAGACATTCCACGAAAAGAAGAAATCATCACAGCTATCAAAGGGTTAAAAAATGGAAAAGCGCCTGGTCACGACAATCTAAATGCTGAGTTATTCAAGACAGACCCTGAACTAGCAGCAGAACTATTAGAACCACTATTTGCACAAGTCTGGGAAACTGAGACAACACCAACAGAGTGGAGTAAAGGAATAATTGTCAAATTGCCCAAGAAGAGCGACCTTGCAGACTGCAACAACTGGAGAGAAATTACTCTCCTCTCAGTTCCTAGCAAAATGCTGGGCAGGATAATCATCCAGAGAATTTCAAAAGTAGTTGACCATAAACTGAGGAAAGAACAAGTGGGCTTTAGAAAGAACAGAAGATGTGCAGATCATATATTTACCCTCAGGAACATTATAGAGCAGTGCTCAGAATGGCAGAGAATGCTGTACATTAACTTTGTTGATTTTGAAAAGACTTTCGACAGCATACACAGGGACAGCCTATGGAAAATTCTGAGGGCTTATGGAATTCCCAGCCACATTGTTTCCATCATAAAAAGCCTCTATTCTAACTTTACGTGCAGTGTTGGATTGAGTAAATGTAACTTTCAAAGTGAAAACAGGAGTACGACAGGGATGCCCCTTATCAACAACATTATTTTTGACATCCATAGATTGGGTGATGCACCAGACAACAGAGGGCAGTCCAAGAGGAATTAGATGGACAACGTTTTCTACCCTGGAAGACCTGGAATATGCAGATGACATTGCACTACTCGCGCATTCACATCAACACATTCAAGACAAAACCGATAGACTGAATAAGTATGGTCAGCAGGTTGGCCTGAACAGCAATCTGAAGAAGACAGAGGTCATGACACTAAATGTGGGCAATCTTGAGCCAATAACAGTAAGGAACCAGAAGTTAGAACAGACAGACACATTTATTTACCTAGGATGCATAGTAACACCTGACGGCGGAACAAGCAAGGACATTAACAACAAAATGAATAAAGCGAGAACAGCCTTTGCTATTCTCAACAACATTTGGAAGTCTTCCCAGTACAGCACAAACACCAAATTAAGACTATATGAGAGCTGTGTACTTTCTGTGCTTAACTATGGTGCGGAATGTTGGAGAGTAGAGAAGGAAATGTCGAAACTGTCCTCCTTCCATACAATCTGCCTTAGGAAAATTCTCCGAATCTTTTGGCCAAACACCATCAGCAACCAAGAATTACTTATTCAAAGTAACCAGGAGGACATGCACACCATCATAGCTGGCAGACGCTGGAGTTGGGTTGGCCACGTCCTCAGAAGGGACCCTGATACCATCACAAGAACAGCTATGCTATGGACCCCCAAGGGAAAGCGAAAGAGAGGCCGACCAAAAACAACTTGGCGGAGAACTGTGGAAGCTGAGATGCAAAGAATGAACCAGAGTTGGGGCACTGTACGAAGGATGGCCGCCGACCGAGCAAAGTGGAATCTATTTGTTGCTGCCGTACAAGATGCCACCAGGCGTGATGACCCCTGACTGCTTTGGTTGTTAAGGATCAAAGAAGAAGAAGAATTAGCTGTTACTTCTTTGAATCATTTGGTAATCGTCTGTCCTCATTCTTCCAGTGTATGTATCTAATCTCTCTGTGACGCTGGGTTTTAAGAGAGAGAGAAAATGTGAATGAATGAAAGAGTGACAGAAGCAGTGAAGTAATTAGTGAGATCATTTATTATCCATTAGGAAAGTTTCCCACTGGACCTTCAAGGTATGTCACTCTTGTCAGCGTGAACAAGGATGTTATTGTTATTGTTGAACAGAATCAACATCATTGCACTCTAGGCAACCCCATAGGTGCTCAGTCTCCCTCAGTACATATATGCCGACTGTTCCTGTATCTCGCTGGTTGTATACACAATGGATACATCCTCTCATACGTCCATTTCTGCTAGCCTGATGTTTGATGCCAAATTCCAGCAGTCTTAACCTTGATGATTCATCAATTGCAGTGTCATTCTCTAACAGGGGATTATTAATTGTTCTCAGTATCTATCCCTTATTCATATCCACTGTCCCCACTGTGGGTGCTCTTGATGCTAATCTGTCAGCTCTCTCATTACCGCTTACCCCTGCATGACCAGGACAGTAGATCCACACCAGCTCCTACAGACTCGAAGCTTCTATGAATGTTTTCCATTCATGCCATAGCCAACCATTTTGAACCTTTCAAAGCATGGACTGAGAGTCTGACACAATGACTGCCTTTGTTAATGAAGTTTCAGTAAGCCACCTTAGAAAAACCCAATCTACAGTGTGATGTCTTCACAAATATAATAGATTTGTGTTTCTTCATTTGGACACAGGTGTATATAAGCTTCTCAGTGCTGGTATATATTGTACTCAGTTGTATAATCTGTTGATGTTTCGGCCTGGCTGAATGGTAAGCCACCGGTTTTGGTTGTTCCCTTGCATGTGTGGACTACTACCGCAGGTTTCCTAGAGTAGGGCTGTCCAGCTTACTGCGCAGTCTGCATATTTGCGTTTAGATTCAGCACTCAAGAGTTTATGCTGTGTGCTACCATTAAGACCGTCCCGTCAACCACTGATGCCTTCACTGGATGGCTTCCCTCTGGTCTTCTGATAATGCTAGTGGTTCTACTATTGTATTTGCTAGCTTTAATTTATGTCGGGTGTAACCACTATTCTAGAGCTGTCTCTTCTGAAGGCACCTAAAATTAAATAGGTGTTAGCAGTTGCTAGGAACTTCAAAGTCTATCTTCCCATTAAGAGAAAGCAACTGCTGGTCACGGTTGATAGCAAATACTGCTTTAGCTGAGGGCCTATCTTCACTAAGAGTTATAGCTCTTCTCATCTACACTGGTACCAGGGCCTTTCTTGAGAAGAATGCCAGTACCCACAGTTTAGGATATTTTAAAATCTTGCACCAAGACCACCAACATGCAATAATGTGGTGTAACGTGGGTCATCCTATCAGGAGCGCCATAAACCATTCTGGGCTCACAAAAAAAGGATACAATGTTCCTAGTTGCCCAGACACCTGTGCATGGAGTAAGGTAAAGGAGAGAGAGGGAGGTATGGAGGATGTGAGATCAAAAAGCAGTCAGGTAGAAGTTATGAAGAGAATTTTCCTCTACAAGCAGAGAAATTTAATGGTTGAAAAAATTATCGATAAAAAAATGTAGATGGGCAAATGGACTTTGTCACACTCTCAAACATGCATATCTGGTCACTTTGTCATCTGTCTCTCAGGTAAACTGTTCTATTTACTCAGCCAACTGTCTCTCAGACAAGCAGATCTGTCCACATATCCATATTTCTTGCAGATCCATCCCTGATGATTTGTCTAATATAGTTGGTTCAGTGCTCATTCATCCAGTGGCATATCTTTCTGAATTATTCTTCCATGGTACAACTAGTCCTGTACAGATTGCAGGTTGTCCTGTGTCATATTGTCCAATTTCTTTTGATTTCCATATACATTTATTTTGCAAGGAAAGGTCCTTTTGTCTTTTGTATTCTTATTTTGATATGGCTGTCTGTTCCTCTAACTTCATCTGTATTGCAGTCAAGATTATGTATGGAGTCCACTTCTTGTACAGATGTTTCTCCAAGAGTGATTTAGCCATCATTTGCTGCATTTATTCTCATTATCTGTGTCTTTTACCTGACCAATGGCTGTGACCTGCCAACAAGTATTTTCTTTTTGTTTTGCATGTGGTTACACGTACAGTACTGAAGAGCTAAGTCATTAGCAAATGTAGATCATCTGTTTTGTCAGAGTCCACTGAATTCCATTTCTGTTGGCTGATGCTGCTGTTTCATAACCCAATCTATAGTAAGAGAAATGGAGACAAGAGGCTTCCCTGCTGCACTTCAGTTCTTGTCTCAAGCAGTTCTATAAGTTATCCTTCATGAAAAATTCTACATTTTATGTCTTCATGTTATCTTTATTAGGTTAATGATCTTTAGCCCCACTTTAATGCCCCACTCTAATGCCCCACTCTATAATGCCTCATCAGTTTCCAGGTTTATTGTGTTTGTAAACTGTTCACAAATCTAATGTAAAAAGGTGGGAGCCGCGCTGGTGTAATGGCTACAACGTTGTACTGGCGACCAGGTGTTCATGGTTCAAACCCGGCCGTCGGCGTTTGAAGAAATGTTTACGACCGGAAATTTGACTGAATAACCTGAACGGCTCCTGCACATAAATCCCGTGTGGATGGGAAGGAGCAAAGCTCCTGACCGGGTTGGAAGGAAAGTCCACTGACCCCCCAGCCTCGCAATGACATGTCATTGGGCCAAAAGAGCTGGAAAGCTCGAGTGCCGCTGGTTATAGAAAAAAAAAAATGTAAAAAGGTGAGTAAAATTTCAAACTGTGTTCAGCAGTTATGCACAGTGTGGCTATGTGGTCTGTGCAGGACCTTATTAATGTATTATTAATAACTACTCATATGTTTAAAAATAATGTTTTACAACAAATTTGTGATAACAGTTTGTATACCATTAATTTTTCATAGAGTTTGCGGTTGCTAATACTTAGTAGTAATAATTGTTAAATAAAGCTTTTAATTTCTTTTTGTCTAATGTAGCCATGAACTGTGGTGCCTCCAGTTCATGTTGATACCTAAGTTGCTGTGGCCACTGCTTATATATGAAATAAGCACAAGTACAGTGGAAGCTATAGAGCAGAAGGTCAACAAGTTCATGAGGAAATGGCTAGGGATACCACCAGGTCTGTCAGATGTAGCATTGTACTGCAAAAAGTCAAAACTTCTGCCTTCCTTCAAGTCAGTTGTTGAAGAGTACAAAGTTGGAAAGGCAAGCTTGGAATGATGCTATGTGAATCAGCAGATGATGTGGATGCAAGCTTGACCGACAGAAATGGTCCATTCAGCCCACACTGAAAACGGGAAGGAAGTGGAGAGTGGAAGATGCTGTTGATGCTGCCCAAGAGTCGCTCAAGCTGAGGGAGGTAATCAGATACACACAAACAAATAGACGGGGATTTGGTCATGGAGACATCCGCTGGTGGTCCAAGGCATCAAGCAGGGAGCGCAGAGACATGGTAGTTCAGGAGATACGAGGAGCGGAGAATGATCACTGATAACACTAACTCAGACCTAAGGGTCTTTTATATTTGGACATGCGCCCTAATATAACCGACTAGGTTGAACGGGACGCGCCTCGCCAAAACGAGGCAAAAGTTTTACATTAAAAAAAAAAAATAAGAGGTTGCAAAAAGCAGTGCAGCAGGCCCAACAAGGCCAATGGACAACATGGGAAGGAGCCCTGCAGAGGTCCTTGACATGGAACGATATATGGCATATGGTACCTCTTAGGCTCAGCTTCATTGTTAGATCAATGTATGATCTGCTGCCGTCGGCCACAAACCTTGTGAGATGGGGAAAGTCGGATGATGAGCAGTGCCCCCTGTGCCAGGGGAGGCAGACACTTGAATACATGCTCTCAGCGTGTAAGGTGTCATTAGAGCAAGGGCGATACACTTGGCACAACTACAAAGTGCTAAATGAGCTTGCTGCGACAATAGACCTGGCAAGGATGAAGGCGAATAGCAAAGCCAGGCTGAGCACCGCAAATACATACTTTCTGAGGGCAGGAAAGTCAGCACACCCCAAACCGAGTAAACCAAGTAGCAGTTTACCATCTCTTCTTGACTGCAAATGACTGGGAGATGGCGGTAGACCTACCTGGACGAGGGGCATATCCAGAGAGTATCAGAAAATCGCGACGGCCATATATAGTGCTTCATTCTTCAGCATCGCTTCAGGTTATACTGATTGAACTGACCATGCCATTTGAATCCAGATTGGACGAGCAACATTTGTTCAAAGCGGCCAAGTATAATGATCTGGCCGTGGATCTGAGACACGATGGGTTCACTGCAAGGGTCATGGCTATTGAGGTGGGCGCAAGAGGGCTCGTGGCTGCATCAGTGTATGATTTATTGAAACTGTTGGGGCTGAGGGGACAGTCAAGAACAAGGGCACTGAAGAGGCTTAGTGAAACTGCTGAAAAGGCATCATGCTGGCTGTGGAACAACCGCAATGGGCTATGGAAATCGTGACAGTAAACACTGCGGTACAGAAAACACCAAGAATTTTTCTAAGTCCACAATACGCTGAGTTTTTTGGTGTACTGGTGAAAGGGCTGTGACTGAGGGGCAACACGTGGTGTATATTATAAGAGGCATTGGGCATAGAATTTCAGTTGCTAGCGCGC
Organism: Oreohelix idahoensis; assembly: GCA_024509875.1. Lineage (NCBI taxonomy): Eukaryota > Metazoa > Mollusca > Gastropoda > Stylommatophora > Oreohelicidae > Oreohelix > Oreohelix idahoensis. Next base: position 82,026 of record JAMPIV010002418.1, read on the forward strand.
AGTAGCTAGCCTCGTCGGCTTCGCGCAGGTGTGTCAGTGTCTGTCCCTAGTTGTGTGCGACGGAACGAACAGGATAATTTGTCTTCTCTTTGTTACTTTCACGATTGCCTCCACGGCTGGTGGAGTTGGGAATTTAAAGTTGCTACCAAAGTGAAATTGGTTCATTTTCGATACAAGACAACAGGAGGCTGAGACACTTGGGAGTCATGACCCAAGTGGGCCCGCCCCCCTTAGAGTGTAAAGGAGTATACTGGGCCGAAACACTTGTCGGACGGGGGGGGGGGGGGAGAACTACTTCTGATGATCAGATTGCCTCCTGTTGTATCGCTCTGTAAAGAGTTTCCTATCATAGTAGTAATAATTGTTAAATAAAGCTTTTAATTTCTTTTTGTCTAATGTTGCCATGAAATGTGTTGGGGAGCTGAAGTTGGCTCTTGAGCCAAGTTTGTCACATTGGCACGTGTTGTTGTAGGATTTTAGTGATATCTGTCCATCTGCCCCTTGGTCCTCTCTGTACCTTGAAACCAGATCTTCTGCTGTTGTAAGCCTATAGTGGTAATGTATCAGGCTTCATTCTCATGAGATGGCCAAACCCCTTAATTTTCTGTCTCTGTATATACTTGTGGAAAGAAGTCAACAGCAGAATTGATAAATTGTACTGGAAACAGGAAGTCGTGAAGAGACATGATCTCCTACACCACTAGGCATGGTACTTGAAGAAGAAGAAGAAGTATATACGTGATACAAGATGTAGGCCATACAATTTTTCTGATGTCGTCATTTCTCATTCTGCCTCTCCTGGTAACATTTATGGCTTTTCTTGAGCATCTCATCTCACAGGATATGATTTTCCTCTCCTGTACTTTGGTCAGTGTCCATGTTTGGCACTGTTAGCAAAGAGTTGGTAAGAATATACTGTTTCTCAGCTGCCCTTTAGTTTCCATTATGATTTTCTGCTGTTTGAGTAAAGGTGACTGTTGGTAAGTCGCTGTACGAGTTTTTTTTTTGACATCTTGTTTTAATTTCAGTGTCAAGTCTTCTATTTCCGGTAAAAATACTTCATGGATATTTGATCTCTGGGACCTGTTTAAGCCAGATGTTGTTGACATGTACGTTAGGTGGGCCTGGTGGTCTGTTGATCTTCATTATTTATGTCTTGTATCTGTTGATCTCCGTCTTGTATCAACATCATGTTGAATTAAGTGCATTGGTATGATTTAGCAAGTTTTTCAACTGCTTAACATTAGAAATTCAGTTTATTTTGATGCTAGGTTTAATGAAAACAGTTGTTTTAAAATTATTTTGACAAACAAAATGCTTCCATATGCACTGGAGAAAGTTTTGTTTCTGGTGTTATTTAAAATTCGCGATCCATGAAATGACAAGATTGTCTATTCCTTCAGGCATGACATCTGACATGAAAGGATAGACATTCTTACTTACTTACTTAGTCGTTCCCCTTCTACCGTGAGGTGTAGAGGTTTGGAAGAGAGAGCGCCAGACCATTCTATCAGCTGTCTTCTTCCTGGCCTGGTTCCATTCTAGTCCTCGGTCCTTCAAAGATTGTCTAATGTTGTCCTCCCAGCGGACTCTGGGTCGTCCTGGAGGTCTGGATCCCTGGCTCTTTGTTTCCCATGCTTGTCGTGGTAGCCGATCTTCTCCCATTCTGCAGACATGGCCAAACCATCTTAGTTGGGACTGTTCTATTTGGGTCTGCAGCGGATGGGATTTTAGGCCTTGACGGATCGTCTGGTTGCGGACCATGTCTCTTCTTGTTACTTCAACCACTTTCCTCAGATACCTCATTTCTGAGGTTTGGATCTGGCTTTTGTGGGTTGTAGTCATTGCCCACGACTCGCATCCATATGTCAAGACTGGGACATAGGTGGAGCGGTATACAGCCATCTTCGTTTTCTTACCAACCTCTTTCTTGCTGAGGAATCCACGATTTATGGCCTGAAAAAGTCTCCCAGCCGCTGCTTTTCGAGTGGCCAACTCTTCTTTGATGCCTCCCTTTCGGTCTATAATAGCTCCGAGATATTTAAAGTGGTCGACCTGCTCCAGGACCTGTTCTCCCAACTTAATCTGATGTTTTCTTTCTTCTCGTGATATCACCATGGATTTTGTTTTAGAGCTGCTTATGACCATCCCTCTCTTCTCCAGCTCTTCCTTCCAGACTTGCAGGTTGGATTGGAGATGTGCCTCTGATTTAGCAATCAGGGCAACATCATCAGCAAATGCCAGCTCCGAAATATAGACCTGTCTCATCTTCCAGTACCCCACTGAATACTTTCTTGTTCTCTCCTTACATGCCTTGATGACATCGTCCATAAGGAGTATGAAGAGGTAAGGTGATAGGATATCACCTTGTCTTACACCAGTGGTGGTCCTGAATTCTTCTGACTTATGGTTTGCTGTCCTCACATAATTTCTGCAAGACTTGTAGAAGCTCTGTATAGCATGAATCAGAGGTGCTGGAATATTCTTCCTTGCCAAACAGTCCCAAAGCTTGCTCCAGGGGACCCTGTCAAACGCCTTTTCCAGATCTATGAAACAAAGATGGATCTCACTCTTATACTCAAGGGCCTTTTCACTCAGCTGTCTGAGTGTGAAGATTAGGTCTTGAGTACTTCGGTTTGCTCGGAATCCGCACTGGACCTCATCCAATTGTGGCTCAGCTAGGCGTCGGAGTCTCTGCTCTAGGATTCTAGAGTAGATTTTACCAGGGACACTGAGAAGGGATATGCCTCTATGGTTTCCACATTGTCGATTGTCACCCTTTTTGAAAATTGGTGTTATGATGGCAATCTCCCAATCCTTTGGTATGGTCTTGTTGCACCATGCTGCCTGTAGGACCTTTAAGAGTAATAGGTCGCCTGATGCTCCCATGAACTTAACCATTTCTGGTGTTATACCATCATGCCCTGCTGCTTTGCCCATCTTGATTTTCTCTAGTGCTGCCCTCAGTTCTTCCATCTTTATGTCATCTTCACCATCATTGGTTTTCTCTTCTGTGCTAGTGGTTATCATTTCTGATTCTTCACCATGCTCACCATCCAGGAGTTCTGAGAAATATTCTTTCCATCTTTCCATTACTTCCTTCGGGGCAGTAAGCAATTTGCCTTGCTTGTCCTTTATAAATTTGAGAGGGCATTGTTTTTCTTTCCTCATGTTCTTTAGGGTCTTATAGAACAATTTCTGGTTTTCTTGTGCATCTTTTTCTAGCTTTTCTCCAAATTCTTCCCAGGACTTCTGTTTTGCTGCTAGCACTTTGTTCTTTGCTTCTGTTCTGAGTGTCACATATTCTCTATATTTTTCCATTTGTCCTGTTGTGTTTTTAGCTCCTAAGTATTGTTTCCATGCCATTTTCTTCTCTCTTATTTTCTCTTTGACTTCCTCTGTCCACCAAGGTGTCCTCTTTCTCTGGTTCCCAAGTCGGACTTCACCGCATGCTTCTGCAGCAGCTGTCTTTATGATATCCTTGAATTTATTCCAGAGGGTTTCCAAGTCATCAGGTCGTTCTTCTGTGTTGCTCACTGCTGTAGCAATAAGCCCCTGATATCTGGTCTTAATTTCTGGCTCTCTCAGCTTGTAGGTCCTAATGCTCATTTCTCCTGCTCGTTTACTTGGTTTCTTGCGTGATGTTGGGCAGTTCCTAGGCTGAGCAACTCTTTCAGTTGTTCGTTTGATTGTTAGCAGGTAGTGATCACTTCCAATCTCTGGCCCCCTCCAGACTCTTGCATCTCGGACATATCTGAATGAGCTTCTCCGAACAATGGCATAGTCGATCACTGACTTCTCATTCTTGGTTGGTTCACATCTAGTGTATGCATGTATGCGCTTATGGGGGAACTTTGTGTTTGTAATGATCAGATTCTGCTCACTGCAGAATCTAAGGAGTCGCTTTCCATTGTCATTGAGAGTATCTTCTCCATATCTTCCGATAACTCCACCCCATCTAGCATGGTCATTTCCAACTCTGGCATTAAAATCTCCGAGCATAATAACTTCATCTAGGCAGTCATCCACTGTCCTTTGAAGCAGCTCGAAGAATTCCTCCTTGACCTCTGCTCTCTCATCCTCATTTGGCCCATACACTATGACCAGGTTGACTATGGTTTCTCCTTCTTTTAGTTTTACAACCATAATGCGCTCCGAGACAAAGTTCCATCCCTTGATACTATCTTTTTGATTTTGGGCCACAATGCAACCCACGCCCCCTTTAGCTCTTTCAGATATGGGTACACCACTGTAGAGCAACGTGTTGCCATCGAGATCCATGACTCCTTGTCCTTTTTTCTTCGTTTCCGTTATAGCCAGGATTTCTAGTTTTGCTTTCCTCATCTCTTCCACCAGCTCCTCTTCCTTCCCATTTATACTTCTTGTGTTCCAAGTTCCATAAGTCGTAGTCCGTAGTCCGTTCCAGTTCGTCGCCTTTAGAATCAGTCCGGTTTTCTCTCTTGTAGTTCGCGTAATCATGATTTAAAGCAAACAGGTGATTGGCCTGTTATGCCTTTGCATGGTGGAGGGGCTGCCTCCTTACGGCCTCCATGCAGGCCGCCCTCCTCCTTTTTCATCCGGGCTTGGGACCGGCATAGGCGGAGTTGGATAGACATTCACGGAGTTAAATGTTCATATGGATTGTAATTTAGCATGGTGCAATTTCATGAATTTTTTTTTTTTCTGAATTAGCTCAGTGTTTTATATTTGTAGAAAAAAATCTAGTTCACTTTCTAGTACACTTTCAGATAACAACTTGAATATGTTTAAAGAAAGCATTGGCCAGCTTGAGTTTGTTGGTATCTGCATTGAGTTTCTCCAGGAAGGATAGTGATGACTGCAAAATGTGCTTTCTCTGTTTGTCATGTGTTGGGCATCTTTGAAGCAGATGTTAAGCAGTCATATTATCAGTACCATAGTTAAACTCATCAGTAGTTCCTGTCTTTAGCTTGTTGAATGGATGATATCCCAATCTGTTGTGGCCTGTGGAGAGTCTGAAGATTATCACTTTATATCTTGTAAATAAAAATATCTAAATCTTGCAAACTTTCTGTGATGTTTTTGAACTTACCACTTGCTTATTTTGTATCTTATATGTGTCAGTGAAATACATATCACTGAAATATGTATAAGACAGTGATCAATTCCTGTCACTGGCTTAAGGGAGGTAACTAAAATCATCTGTTGTTCTGTCATATCGGTTGCTAAAATTGAAAGAATACCCAGTGGCCCTTTTAGTCCTATGCCGATTTTTCCAGATATAATTTGGAACAGTTCATCTTTCATAATCCACCAGAATGCAAATGACTTACATATTCTTGCAGCTTTCCCATGCATCCTTTAAAATGTTCACACATTCACCAGTCGACTCACACTTCTTTCAACTAGTCCACTCATCCCCAGCCTACCTATCTATCTTTCAACTTGTCCACATATCCACAGCCTACTCAACTAGTCCATTCATCCCCAACTTACCTATCTATCTTTCAACTTGTCCACTCATCCTCAACTTACCTATCTATCTTTCAACTAGTCCACTCATCCCCAACTTACCTATCTATCTTTCAACTAGTCCACTCATCCCCAGCCTACCTATCTATCTTTCAACTAGTCCACTCATCCCCAGCCTACCTATCTATCTTTTAACTTGTCTATCCATCCCCAACTTGCCTACCCATCCCCAACTTGCCTATCTTTCAACTAGTCCATTCATCCCCAACTTACCTATCTATCTTTCAACTTGTCTACACACAATTCTATATGTATACAGGAAGGATGCACAGAGTCACGGCTTTTGACCCAGTTTGAGATGTTGGGTTTTCATGATGAGAGTCCAGACCCAGGTCTTTTGTTGGATGTCAGACGGAGAGTTAATGCTGTGTCTGCCACACAACCAGGTCCTGTGTTGGTGCACTGTAGGTATGTTATTTCATAATTGATTACTATTGTACTTAAATTAGTTTGCTTAATTGTAGGCAGCTTATTGCAGAACTAAAATCTGTTTTATTCTGCAGTTTTTGTTCGAGACTTGCAGTCTCTCTTTTTTTTTGTGTTTTTTTTTTTGTTTGTTCATGCAGAGATCACTTTCCAAGCCAGGTTTTCATGTTTATAATATATTTTCTCACCTGTCACATCATTATCATAATTTTCCTTTTCACTGCTGTATGGAACACTGAGCTACCACTGCAGTTGATCCTCTTAACAGGAAGTCTGCAATTAGCATTCAAGTGATCTTATAGTAGTGGTTTCTGTAGCTTTTGTTTTATATGATGAGGTTGCCAACCTCATGCACAACTTCGTATTAGTCACTTTATGTGACGTGTCTTGTGGAGTAGAAGTTCTGTTCTTTATTTGTCTCATCAGAGACGTCTGGGAGCTACATGGGGCCGACTGTTACATGTCTGTTTATAAATCCATAATTTCAGAATCTGGTGTTTTAAACTTTTAAAAGTCATGTGGGTACAAAACAGTTAACATGTATATGTTTATTGGAACATCCTATGACTGTTGTTGTTGTTAAACTAGGCGGATGAGCTTGTTGCTCTTTTGCACCCAAGTTGAAGATTTTGCATGGGTTCTGTAGCTGTTGAATGGTGACCATACAGGGTGTATGTGATTATTGAGAAGTGTAGTGGGTTTGATGGTATTGTATGATGGTGATATTACTAAATGTAATGTATGAGGCCAGCTGTGAAGGCTCCTGAGATAAAATGTAGTTGTGAATTGTCAGAAGGCCTTTCTTGCTACCACTACGACCTCACACTCAATTTTTTTTTTCTTAATGAATGTAGCTATGTAAAATGTCTAGGGTAATGATATGTAATGTGGTGTGATAGTTATAGATACACCCACAGATATTTAAGCAGACTAATAATATTTAACAAATATTATAATACACTGAACTAACTCAAGAGTGTAAAATTTTTGATAGAATTATATTACATTTATTTGTTCTGGATCAAGTTTTATGTTGACCAGAACTTTTTTTTTTTAAAAAAAAAAAAGGATTTAAAAATTATGAAAGAAATGCATGGAATGTTACATAATAAATGCAAGAGTGTACATATATAAGTACTAGACTAGTTAGTTTTATTAAAATGTTCTAGTAGTCATCTACTTGGGAGGATAGTTAATGCTTGTGCTGTTGGGGTGGCCTCATCACACCTGTCTATATTGACTACACAGTGTCCAGTAAATTACAGGAATTTTATGGGGTATTAGTAACTAAAAGGCGTTGGTGAACTTCCAGCAGACCAGAGGCTCACTCAACTTGCATATGTAGCTCTGGTGCTGAAATCTGGTGGTCCCACCTCTCCGTGCTGGCGGGCAATAATAGTGGTCTCTGTCACAACGTACTGCACAGATACACTCGAGTAAAATCACCAACTGAATGGACACCGCCTTGTTGACAACTGAAACTCACAGCTCAGATTATGAATAAAGAACACAGAAATGCTAGCAAAACTCAGCTGAGCTGCTGGCTATAGTATGGCGTCCCTGAACTTATTTCACTTTCTTTCATTTGGAAATCACCACACTTTAAAATACTGTGTCTATCATCGAACAACTATTGAGGAATGGCCCCACTTGCGCGTCTGAGCGCCGATAAAATGATTGTCTGTGGCCAATCACTGCCTAGGTTTATTTCACATTCAAATTTCCTACCCTAAAGTCATTTCAGTCATGCTTCAGTCAAGTATGGATGTTTATCTGTTAGTCTGTCCGTCTCTACTTGTTTTTTTTCAAAAACGTACTTGATTTTTGAACCAACCTTTCTCTCCCCTCCAAAATTTTGTCGTTAAAAGTTATATTTAGACACAGCTCCCACCAATGTCCCTTCGCTTCCCTACTAAGTTGATTTGAACACCTGCGTCTCAAGGTCGTGTTTTTTTGTGCAAATAGCGACACTTTTTATTCCATACAGTCTGTCGCTGATGTGAACAACACTGTCTTTTGTCATTATCTTCAATATTATCTATCCGTCTGTAAAATTAAGAACATATTAGTTCACTGCTCAGAATGGGCCATCCGGCCAGCTAATTTTTATATTCCTAACATTAATATTACGAAAAAGTTACTTTTTAATTTTTGTAATATTCCAAACATCTGCGTTCTGCCGCTGAATTCAAATCAAAGGCTTGGTATCGCAAAAGCGACCAATAAATGACTGTGGCGTAACATATCCAAGGTCCCTTCTGTCGAGTTCCTTACTTTATGTCAACTTGGGAAACGTGACTTTTCTCCGTTTCCCCCCCAATTGCGTCTCCTTAGCCTTTCTAGTCTCACGCAATCTTTCCAGTCATATTTTTTCCTTTTTATCCGCCGTTCCCCTCCTGTCTAGCAAGTCAATTTTTATGGAGGGTGATGACCCGCGGTCTGGGCGATCATGTACTATCAGCAGCCTACGCATTATGTTTTTATCCTTACATGTTATCTTTGGAGGTATTTTACCGTTGTATCTCTGTCAATTTCACTACACATCTCCCACTTGAAAACATGCCTATGGCAAGTTCCAAAACCAGCGATACACATAGGTAAAATTACTCCTCACGTCTGCCACTACTCTAATTTTGATCACAGGGGTGCCGACTGAGGAAATCTGCACCGACATTCAATTTACGGCTTGCATAAGCGACTGGTTTCAGTTCCCCATCAGGTGAAGATGATCTTTGCAACAAAGCCCCTCCTAGTCCTACATTACTTGCATCGGTTCTTAAGACAAAGTCCTGTGTCAAATCAGGCAGTTTGAGAATAGGCTTGCTAGTGAGTTTTTCCTTTAACTCTTGGAACGCTAGTTCACATTGTGCAGTCCAAATAATTTTATCTGGAAGTCCCTTGCGAGTCAGATCAGTCAGAGGAGCACAAATAGCGTTAAAATTCTTGATGTATTTCTGATAAAATCCGCATAACGACACAAATGATCGCACGTCCTTTTTTGTTTGCGGCCTAGGTGCTCTCTGCAGTTTTTTCCAAGTTCTTAGGATCAGGGGTCATATTACCCTGATATACAGTGTGTCCCAAGAATTCCAACTCTTTGCATCCAATACAACATTTTGTTGGCCTAGCAGTTAAGTTCGCCTCCCGAAGTCTATCAAACAACATCTCCAGAGCTTCAATGTGTTCTTCAAATGTCTCTGTGGCGACGAGAATATCATCCATGAAATTCGTGATACATGGGTTATTCAGGGGATCCAACAATTTGCGCATCATCCTTGAAAACACACTCGGAGCATTTTTCAGTCCGAATGGTAGCATATTGAATTCATAATGTCCATCCGAAGTGCTAAAAGCCAAATAAGGTCTCACTTCAGGCTTCACTGGGATCTGGTAATAGCCTTTACTAAGATCCACCTTTGAAAAGTATTTTGCCTTGTTCAGTCTGGCAAATAACTGTTTTGTGTCTGGTAATGGATCCACTTGTCCTTCTGTGACAGCATTCAGTTTCCTGTAATCTATGCACAGTCTGTGTTCCCCAGACGGTTTTCTCAACAAAACGACACTAGAACTAAAAGATGATTCACTGTGCGAAATAATCCCCTCCTTCAACAAATACTCTATTTCTTCCTTCAATGCCTTCTCCTTCGCGAACGGAATAGAATAGGCTCTCATACAGATTGGGTTTGAGTCTACCAGTTTCATGTCATACTGTAGCAAATTTGTATGGCCTGGTTTATCTGTTAATACATCTGTATGTTCCTCCAGAACCTGTTGAACTCTCTCCCTCTGGTTTTTAGTCAGGTGCTTACTGACTTTTACCTGTGCTGCGGTTTCACAAGGATGTAATGGGTATTCATGTGAGGTGAGTGGTTCTTTTTGCATCTGGGTTGCAATAGCCAAGGTCAATAAGGGGGTGCTTTCCTGGAGTGGTCTGTCCAGATACTTCTTTAACAGGTTTACATGATAAACTTTCTCCTTCCCCTTTTTGTCAATTTTATAGTTTGTTCTAGACACCTTCTCTAGAACCGTATATGGACCTTGCCAACCAATTTGTAATTTATTCTGGCTTCCGGGTAGTAGAAGCAGCACCTTCTCTCCGACTGCCAGTTCCCTGTCCTTTGCCTTCCTATTAAAATATGCTGCATGTTTCTTCCTGGCTTGCTTCAAATTATCATTTGCCAGTTTCCATCCAGCTTTCAAACGAGTGGTCAGTTCGTTCACGTATTGATACGATGAGGTAACAGTCTCTTCCGCCTTCTCATCTGTCCAGGTCCTTAATAGAGCTTCTAATGGACCTTTTATTGGCCTCCCAAATAGCAGAGTTGCGGGAGCCATCCCGGTTGAACTATGTGGTACCTCCCGGTACGCAAACAATGCGGCGGGCAGGAATTGATCCCACAGATCCGGTTTTTCGTGTGCCAGCTTTCTCAGGATAGAAATGAGAGTCCCGTTGAACCTCTCTACCTGGCCGTTCCCTTGTGGATGGTACGGACTACAATGAAAGTGTCTGGCTTGAAATAGCTTAAAAACTTCTTCCGTTAGTTTCCCCTTGAACTGAGAACCATTATCCGTCAAGATTTGATGCGGGAATCCTAATCGGGTAAATATTGTAAGTAGTGCCTCTGCTACATGTTTTGAATCAATTGATGGCAGGGCTACCGCCTCTCCCCACATAGAACAAGTGTCCACCAGAGTAAGGATGTAACTGTTCCTCCTCTTGGTCCGAGTGAGAGGTCCTACAATATCCACTGCAACCCTCTCAAAAAGGTGTTCCCACTATGGGCATTTCCCCTAGAGTTGCAGGAGCAGTCCAGTGCTTTGGAGCTACCCTTTGACATTCTGGGCAGGATTTGACATATCTTTTTTATATCCTCCGTTATCCCTGGCCAGAAGTAATGACAAGCTATACGCTGTCCTGTGGCGCTGATCCCCATGTGACCACTGAAGGGAATCGCATGCCCGAGTTCCATCACTTTATCTCTATATGAAGTGGGAAGAACCAGCTGGTTGTGACCATTTGTTCCAGTTCCGGCCTTCCTGTATAAGAGTTTGTTCTTCATGAAATATTCCCCCTTGCTCGGAGGTGTGTGGCATTTGGGCAATTTTTTAAAACAGGGCTTGAGTGTCCTATCCTCAGCCTGCGCCTTCCTCATCTCCTCTGGATGAGCATTTATAGGTTCACCTTCTTCCTCCTTCTTCTGTGACCTGGTCTGCACTGTCGCCATGATCACAGGTTTCTCGGGATTCCCCAAGAAGACGTATCTACACCCCAATATCAGAGGGTAGATTGGTTCATCTATCACTGCTGCTCTGATTTCTCCTCCACATAGCGAGTTTTCACCGTTATCCTTGCGATGGGAAGTGTCATGAGTGGTATGTCCTTAGTCGCCCCTTGTATTTCCACTGTTTCTGTGGTATACTGACTTGGGTCCACTAGGCTAGACTTCACAACTGAATCATAATCCAAACCTGTATCATAAAGGCACCTTATGGTGACCCCATTACAAATAACATCCTCACAAACTGGGGGGTGATAAGGTTCCTGTTGTCCATTAGGATTAACCTTTAATCTTCGCGTCCCCGACTTCATTGCAGCAATGTTTGAAGGTTTCCTTCTACAAAATTCGGTGTTATGGTTATCCTTCTTGCACCATTTACACCATCTTTTTCCTTGGTTCAACGGTTTTCTTTCATTGAACTTTTGGTCATTGAACTGTGAGTTTCTGTCGCGATAGTCATTTCTTGGCCGCTCAAAGTTTGTCCTACCTTTATTTCCCTGCTCTCTATTATCAAATTTATTAAATTGCTGTGGAGCTTTAAAATTGTCTATGTGCTTCTTTTTAGCACCACTTACCTCTGCCTGAGCTGCCTGATACCTCTCAGCAACATTTAAAATTTCCCCCAACTTCTCTGCACCTTGTTCCATGAGAAATTTTCTCATGTCTGGAGCCATGGACTCTCTCAATTGCTCAATCATGATCATTTCTTTAAGATCTTGGGTCTTCCCCAGAGCCGTCCATTTCTCCAAATAGGTTTCTAGTCTAGCAGAGAATTGGTGGTATGTCTCCCCAGACAACAGTTTGGCATTTCTAAATTTCTTACGATAAAATTCACCATTCTTCTCGTACCTTAATAACAAAGCCTGCTTTAACATGTCATAATTGTCTTGGTCTTCCCTGTTCATTTTGGCAAATACTTCATAAGAAGTACCTCTCAATCCCTGTGATAGCTTTAAACTCCACCTCTCTCTCTCTCTAACCCATATGTAGTAGCTAATAACTCAAAACGTCCTAGGTACCCCTCTATGTCATCGTCTTTTTCAACAAAATGGTCTAAATGAAACCCCATAGCTGAGTTTGAGGCTCCCAGACTGGGCGTAGCATCTGAGGCAAAAGGGCTGGCACCATTTTCAGGAGCCGGGCCTTGTAATTCCAGCTCCCTTAGTCGTAATTCGTGCTCCCTCTGCAACCTTCTATCTTCTGCCTCCCTTTCGGCAGTCAACCTTTTTTTCTTCTGCCTCCCTTTCGGCAGTCAACCTTTTTTCTTCTGCCTCCCTTTGCTGTCGTTTTTCTTCTGCCTCAATCTGCAGCCTCTTAATTTCTCTATCAGCCTCAATTTGTAACCTCTTCTCTTCAGCTACCTTTCTATCTTCCCTTTCAATATATTTATCACATTCAGCCGTTACATATTGAATTAAAATCTGACCATCCATTCCCATCTCCTTTGCGGTCAGCACAGCAGCTGATCGGAATTTTGCTAGCTCCGCCATACTTTTCAGACAATATAATAATATACAAGCTAAATCTCTAACCAGTAAATACACTAAGTACTTCTTATGACTATAGTCTAACTAATTCTAACTAACCAGTTAACTAATTAATTATCACTGGCTGTGAAGATTCACCAACTTTTATCTGCAGGGACACTTTTAATTTTAAAGGGAATTTCACAATTTTTTTTCCCCTAATTTTATTTCTCCAACCAGGAGATCCTAATATTACTGTTGGGCTAATTATCCCTGGACAAGACCCCAATGTATGTAGTGGGTTTGATGGTATTGTATGATGGTGATATTACTAAATGTAATGTATGAGGCCAGCTGTGAAGGCTCCTGAGATAAAATGTAGTTGTGAATTGTCAGAAGGCCTTTCTTGCTACCACTACGACCTCACACTCAATTTTTTTTTTTCTTAATGAATGTAGCTATGTAAAATGTCTAGGGTAATGATATGTAATGTGGTGTGATAGTTATAGATACACCCACAGATATTTAAGCAGACTAATAATATTTAACAAATATTATAATACACTGAACTAACTCAAGAGTGTAAAATTTTTGATAGAATTATATTACATTTATTTGTTCTGGATCAAGTTTTATGTTGACCAGAACTTTTTTTTAAAAAAAAAAAGGATTTAAAAATTATGAAAGAAATGCATGGAATGTTACATAATAAATGCAAGAGTGTACATATATAAGTACTAGACTAGTTAGTTTTATTAAAATGTTCTAGTAGTCATCTACTTGGGAGGATAGTTAATGCTTGTGCTGTTGGGGTGGCCTCATCACACCTGTCTATATTGACTACACAGTGTCCAGTAAATTACAGGAATTTTATGGGGTATTAGTAACTAAAAGGCGTTGGTGAACTTCCAGCAGACCAGAGGCTCACTCAACTTGCATATGTAGCTCTGGTGCTGAAATCTGGTGGTCCCACCTCTCCGTGCTGGCGGGCAATAATAGTGGTCTCTGTCACAACGTACTGCACAGATACACTCGAGTAAAATCACCAACTGAATGGACACCGCCTTGTTGACAACTGAAACTCACAGCTCAGATTATGAATAAAGAACACAGAAATGCTAGCAAAACTCAGCTGAGCTGCTGGCTATAGTATGGCGTCCCTGAACTTATTTCACTTTCTTTCATTTGGAAATCACCACACTTTAAAATACTGTGTCTATCATCGAACAACTATTGAGGAATGGCCCCACTTGCGCGTCTGAGCGCCGATAAAATGATTGTCTGTGGCCAATCACTGCCTAGGTTTATTTCAAATTCAAATTTCCTACCCTAAAGTCATTTCAGTCATGCTTCAGTCAAGTATGGATGTTTATCTGTTAGTCTGTCCGTCTCTACTTGTTTTTTTTTTCAAAAACGTACTTGATTTTTGAACCAACCTTTCTCTCCCCTCCAAAATTTTGTCGTTAAAAGTTATATTTAGACACAGCTCCCACCAATGTCCCTTCGCTTCCCTACTAAGTTGATTTGAACACCTGCGTCTCAAGGTCGTGTTTTTTTTTGTGCAAATAGCGACACTTTTTATTCCATACAGTCTGTCGCTGATGTGAACAACACTGTCTTTTGTCATTATCTTCAATATTATCTATCCGTCTGTAAAATTAAGAACATATTAGTTCACTGCTCAGAATGGGCCATCCGGCCAGCTAATTTTTTATATTCCTAACATTAATATTACGAAAAAGTTACTTTTTAATTTTTGTAATATTCCAAACATCTGCGTTCTGCCGCTGAATTCAAATCAAAGGCTTGGTATCGCAAAAGCGACCAATAAATGACTGTGGCGTAACATATCCAAGGTCCCTTCTGTCGAGTTCCTTACTTTATGTCAACTTGGGAAACGTGACTTTTCTCCGTTTCCCCCCCAATTGCGTCTCCTTAGCCTTTCTAGTCTCACGCAATCTTTCCAGTCATATTTTTTCCTTTTATCCGCCGTTCCCCTCCTGTCTAGCAAGTCAATTTTTATGGAGGGTGATGACCCGCGGTCTGGGCGATCATGTACTATCAGCAGCCTACGCATTATGTTTTTATCCTTACATGTTATCTTTGGAGGTATTTTACCATTGTATCTCTGTCAATTTCACTACAAGAAGCTTGGCAGTAACTTTCTTCTTTCTGTGGAAAGTTCTGGGCAAGTGAGCATCACATGTTGAACTGTCTCATGTGGATGGGTGTAGTTGCAGCAGTTAGACTCATGAGAGTGGTTTAATTTGTTTAAGGGCTTGTTGAGTCTGGTGTGTTCTGTTCTTAGTTGGAGGATTGTACTCTGTGCTTCACATGTAGTAGGTTGTTGATGTCATTTTTGTATTGAATGACTGTACTTGTTATGTTTTATGAGTTTGAAGAGTAGCAGTGACAACAATCAACATGATTATAATTTCAATAAACATAAAATCTATGAGTGTTGTGTTTATTATTTCACTTATCAGTGATGTAAGACGAGTTAACAGGCAGAAGAATTGGCTGCCTGAAATAAAAAAATAATAAAAAAAACAGTATTAATGAGGGTCCATATAAGGCAATGAAAAGATGGACAGAACAACATATAAACAAACTGTATGATGATGAAAGATACGATTTAAATGTTTAAGCCAGCTGTAAATGACCTCTAGTATTTGTGGCAGATGTTGAAGATGAAACAAAAGAAAAACCCCTGAACCAGGAAATACAGCAGGAAGGGGAAATGAGGCTGCGGGTGAATTTGAAGTATGACAAAACTGTTGAAAAATATCTATAACATTGGATGAAAACCTGATGATCGACTGTTCATATCATTGCCAAAGAAACCAGGAGTCATTGAGTGTGAAAGGCCTCCAGACAATTAGTCTTATGTGGCCAAAATACAATAAAAAATATGAAGAGATTGAGAAATGTGATGAAAAGTCTGGATTTGTAAAGAACAAAAGCACACAAAAATTCTAGATGTTTTATAAGAACATTAATAGAAATACCTGCAGAAGCTAGAAGAGATCTGTACTTTGTTCTATTAACTACACTAAGGCATTTGTGGAATGCAAGAAAATTATTTCAGTGTTAAACAGCTTAGCTTATATGGCAACAACATCTTCTTCAGCTCCCTATGGAGAACTTTCCTTCAGTCAACCATCTTGTACTGTTCCTTCCATTCATGGTTTTAAAAAAAAAATGTCTTCTCAACTGTTATGTCTGTCTCCAGCTCTTTTCTCCGTGTACTCTTAATTAATTCACCTTGGGGGTTCCAGAACAAGGACTGCCAGGTAATACTATCAGCTAGTTTACTCAATGTGTGTCTCATGCAACGTCAGTGTCTTCTTCTGCCCATCTCTTGTTCCACTGGCACTTGCCTGGTTATTGTCATCAGTTCCATATTGGTGATCTTATCATACCATTTGATGACTATTCTGTACAAACACTAGTTTACGGAAGACTAACTTCTTGGTTGTCATTTTAATTTTGTTTTCTGTGTTTCTCAACCGTTCAATAAGACTACATTTATGTTACCCATCATTATTGCAATTTCTTTATTCTTCATCATATCTATGATAATTTGGTGTGGAATTTGTTTCACGGATTCTTCTTTGTTATTAACTGATAATAACATTGGATGATAATAATTAATTATTTTTTCTTCACAGGTTTAATGTAGCTGATATTATTCTGGTTTCCATAGCTTCACGTAATTATAATAATAGCCCCTTCAGTCATAAATGACTATGGGAATGCGCCCCTGAGGTGACAGCTCTTGCTGCTTTTTTCCCCCTTTTTGTTCCCTGATGTTTTCTCCACTCTTCTGCTTAGCTGTGAGAGCCTCTTTTTGCCCAATCTGAGGTGGTGTTGTAGGGAGCATCACCACATGGTGCGATCGGCAGCTTCACTCTCCCAGGTTGCCAGATTTATGTCCAGTGCTCATTCATCTGACAGTATTTGGCTCATCTGACAGTATTTGGCTCATTTGACAGTATTTGGCTCATTTGACAGTATTAGGGCCACACCTTTACTGTAAGGATGCACTTACTTCACATGTCCTGAGGATAGCACTATTCATTCTGCATTTAGTTTCTTCCTTCCTTTTCTATTTCTTCTTGATTTACACTGTTCCAAGAAGTCAGTTTTATAGTGCTCATTTCTGCTGCCACATTTGTTCTTCTTTCTTTGTATAATGTATGAACATTCCAGAATCTTTTCCAGATTTATCCACGGCGAAAAATAGGGGAGTCAGCAATTGTGAAACTCTTCATCTTTCTCCGTGTCATGTCAATACCCTGCCTTGTTGGGGTACGTTCTTCCATTCTGGACGGCTGAGTTGAATTATTTGATTTGAATGAGTTGTTCATATTCTGTTTGATTTTTGTATGGCTTAAATATCTACATGAAGTGGTAGCTGACCCCATGATTAATCCTTCTTAGTTGCTTTTTATGGCATACCTGTTAGGTAAAATTTTACTATTCTTTGCTCCCCTGTTGGGCCTTGATAACAAACAGGCAGGAAAAATATGTAGTAGGTGATACAGAGAGAAGATTGTGGACAACTTAACATTATAGCCTGGGAAAAAAGTCAACAGTAAAATTGATAAACAGTACAAGGGATAGAAATTTGTGGAGAGACATGATTGCCCATGCCAGCAGGCAGGATGTTTGAAAAAGAAGAAAAGAATGTGAAACGATGATCGCATCAGTGCTTTATTAATTATTTGGATATTTACTACCCTAGCACCTGATACATTTAATAAACTTTAAATTCATCAAAAGGGTTGTGATACAATGGATCCCATCTCAGTTTAGCATCCCCAGCAATGAAAAGGCCAACAGATTGGCGGCCAACAGATTGGCAAAGGAAGGTGGAAAGCTACCTCAACCTAATACTAGCATAACTTTGGAAGAGGGAAAGAGCTTTATCACAACCAGATAGAGAAACAAGTGGGATGCAGAGCATCCAGGACACACACAAAATGATGCATATTACCAGCTCATCAGAAAAGAAGCTAAAGAAAGGAACTACCGATTAGTGTAACCATGGCACCAATAATATGACAGCTGAACATCTGCTTCAAAGATGCTAAACTTATGAACAACAGAAAAAGCACATATGGCCATCACCATTACCATTCGTGGAAAAATTCTATGGAGATACAAATAGCCTCAAGCTGACTACTGCTTTCTTTGAATATTTATTCAAGTAGACGTCTGAGAATGTACGAAAAAGAAGACGTAGAAAAATCCATCAAATGTTATAAATCAATAAATAATGAATTCCTCATGTGAACTATGAAATACACGAGAATGCTTTCCCAAGGAAAATAATTCTTGTTCTTTCACTTTAAGATGTGGTGGTGGTCGTACAGCTGTGTATATTGCTGTAGACTTTTGTCTTCATCAGCTTCAGTCAGAGGACAGAGTAGATGTGTATAGCACCGTTTTGCACCTGCGCAGATTTCGGAAGAATATGGTGCGCACACTGGTAAGTAAGCAAAGCACTTGTATCTTACTCTATCCTTCTGCTCTTGATACTAAGGAATGGAAAATTTACAGTTGACATAAGTTCAGCATTGTTTCCTTCGAGTCCTCCACCACTCCTAATGTAAATTTGTCAACCAGCTGATTCACCTGCCCTCTATTTCTCTCTTCTTCCCAGAACCAGTACAAGCAAATCTACAATGCCGTAGCAATGTATCTACAATGTGGTTTGACTGTCTACCCAGCTGACACACTTCCAGGAGCCTTCCAGATCCACTATGCCCGTGGAAGTGATTCGAAATATCAGAGGCTAGAGAAGGAGTTCCAGGTCAGCGGGGCTCTGTAATACTCATGAGTGTTGAATATCTGATACAGTTTGTTAAGTTGCATGTGAAGATAATGACATGTTGGGTAAAATTTGTAAACTCGTGTAAACATGAGAAAGTCATGAAGCCCTGCATTTAGATTGATAATTCTTCTTCTTCTTCTTCCGTCCTTAGCCACCGACCGTCAAAGCAGTCAGTGGCCATTACGCCTAATGGCGTCTTAGGGCAACAGCAGATAGGTTTTCTTTGCCATTATTTCCCATCACGCCTAGTGGCGTCTTTAGGGCAATGGCAAATCAATCCATTTGCTGTTGTTTCTGTAATCGAAGTGACTGGCAAACGGGTGATCAGCCCGTTGGTTAGATTGATAATGTTTATCTTATATTATTGATAATAGTGAACAGGGACTTTCTGAGCATCATACTGATAGGAAACTCTATACAAAGCGATACAACAGAAGGCAGTCTGATCATCAGAAGTGGTGTTCCCCCCATTGATGATCAACTGTTTTGGCCCCTTAATCTCCTTTAAGGGGTGCGGGCCCACTTGGGTCATGACTCCCAAGTGTCAGCCTCCTGTTGTCTTGTGCAGAGAATTGAACCCACTCCACCTTGGTTGCAGCTTTCAACTTCACTCCTGTTTTCTGCCAGTTGGAGGCCATTGTGAAAGTAAACCCCTACGTTGAAAGCAAATAACTGTCCAGAATTCCATAACCTGTTGTGGTTGTTCCACAGCCCTTTCCACAGTTTCGCTGAGCCTCTTAAGTGACCTTGTTCTTGACTGTCCTTTCAAACCCAACAGGTTCAGTAGATCATACACTGAGGCAGCCACGAGACCTCTTGCACCTACCTCAACAGCCATGACCCTTGCAGTGAACTCGTTGTGTCTCAAGTCCATGACCAGATGATTATACTGAGATATTTGTGACTCTATAGTGGTTACCTTTGAAAAGAGGATCTTAAAAATAATGAACCTGTTACATTAACTATGTAATTACTTGATTAATGCCATTAATAAACTTGAGAGTTACTGAAAGTAAAGGTAATATACTTTTTCTTAATCATTCATTTTAAATATATTATCTATGAAATCAAATATTATTCATATGATGTCAGATTGTATGTCTCAAGTATTATTCACGCTATTAAAAATCAGTGACTGCTGCAACCATTACTGTCTGTGAATAATTAAAAATCAAAGACAGCTTTATAAGACTTAATTTCAGGTATACAAGCCCTACTTTCTGAACTGTGCAACCAGCGCAGGGTCGCCATACAGTGCATACCGTCTCATTGTGTCATTGTGGAATACCAGGAAACGAGAGAGCAGATGGACTGGCTAAAGAAGGTGCTACAGACGAGCAGCCGGATGTACCAGTTACGTACCATCAGAAGAAAAAGATGATCAAATCTATCAGAAAGCCACCAACACCAACACAGGATGACTACCAAGCTATGAACAGATCAGAACAAATTGTCATTCTGTGCCTCAGAACAGGACACAACCGACTCCGCAGCATCATGTATACAAAACTCAAGATTGGCAATTCAGCCATGTGTACATGTGGACAGGCACCCCACAATGCGGAGCACGTACTTCAAGATTGCCCCGGATATGATATATTGAGGCAAACCCACTGGCCCAGAGAAACAGCACTGGAAGCAAAACTATACGGACCTCTGTATGAACTACAAAAGACAGTGAAGTTTATACAAGAAACAACATTGCAGATATAGACAATATATTTCAAGCAAACGAAAGAAGAAGAAGAAGAAGACTGATGCGTGATGCCATATGATGATGGATGGCATCCGCATGTCTGGTTTTGTGTAGTGTGTAGATGTGTTCAGTCAAAACAATGTTCATGCAACAATAACAGGGCAATCCACATAGGACGTCAGTAAACTCACGACGTATAAAGTCAATGAGTCTTGAAACAGCCGTTGACGTTTTTCTTCATTATTTATTGTGGACGCCACAGTGACAAAATGGTTACGCAAATGTGTAGGCACATCAAACAGTCATTATCACAGCAACATTCAATACAGCAATAAACGGTAGACAGCATTACAATGATGAGTCAGATGCATGTTATATTTCAAAGTGCTGTAAATGTAGTCAGGTGAACAACTCCATCCTTTTCTATAACAGCCAGGAGATAACCAGATGTATGAGATCAGTTCACTCTCCTTAGTTTGACTTCAGCAAGACAGACACGTCTGCCGAAGTATAAATAATGTCCTCAAGAATATCCTCTAGATAATAAAGGTTTTCTAAACCTAGTTCATTTAACAAAGTAGCAAGTAATGGTCCTTGGTACATGCATCAACCGATGCAGTACAATGCAGCGACATGTGAGCTGGGAAAGAACATCTCGTGACGACGACTTTCGGAGACAGGCTATGAATCGAAATTGCTCACGACCCAAAATCGATAGAGTTAATGAAAAAAGTCAATTTACCTTGCTTTCATGAAATACACAGAAATATCACGCCTCCCGACATGTGGGAAAACACTAGAGGTATTATCTCGACTAAACGAAATATCCATAAGAGGACTACACATCCCTGACAGAACAAAAATAGCGGAGATCCCCTCTTCAACGAGGCATCTCTTTCGCCATTCCAAATCGCTCACTCCCACTAGTGGTGGGCGGAAACCGATCGACAAACAACAAGACAAGTCATGCGCAGTCCAGCGCAAAAATGACCACAGCTCAAAAGTTAACTGCATTCGATACCAACGCGAGAAGACAAATGCTTACCGAGAAAAGTGACTATAAATTACAAGCAGTTGTTGCCCTTGCGTTATAAAACAGATATTGAAATAAAACGATGTTGCGAGAATTTATCACGCAACATATCACCACCTCCTCCCGATAAAAAAAAAATGTGGAACATATTTTTTTTTCAATATCAAAGAGCAAGCGATAAGCGGCTCAAAACGCACGAATTATGCGCTGATAATTAACTAAATTGCCAAACAATAGGCTAATTATAGAGTGTCTGGTGAGGATATACCTCAACAGAAAAATAAATATGTCTCAAAAAATATTCACATCGGGGAGGTGTCACCAACACACATCACGTTAGCATGTAAACACAATATACGTATGCAAGTTACTATAATCATCATTAAACAGCATACTCTAATATTGTCTTTAAAAATGGATGTACAAATCTGATAGGAAAATTTAAATAGTACATTCTTTGACATGTAATGACATAAGTACATAGTAAAGTTAAACTACATGACGATCCAGGACATATGCTCTGGTATTCCGAGGGTAAGTACACAATCTAGAACTCGTAAGGTAAGTCCTCAGCTCAACAATGACATTCTGAGAAAGTACAAGCAATATAATGCTAATTAATAACTAATATGCTTCATAAGGTACAATACATTATTAATAATTGTGGCTGTTTAGTAAACTAACGGCCCTTATATTAACTACTCAGTCCTCCTCTATCATTTTAAAAAACGAACAGAAGAAGATGACAACAAAGCACGATAGTGTGTACATATAAAGTAAGTACAGATGTGCTAATCTATTGTAGAAATATAGGTGTGTTATGACTCTGTAATATATAGAAATATAGGACAGAAGTATTAGTTGGAGTCATGTGGGCATCTAGACAAAATGTCAGCCATCACATTATCAGCACCACGGATAGCTCGTACCGTGAAGTGAAAAGGTTGAAGAGCTATAGCATATCGAGTGGATCTCGAACTCTTCAAATTCTTAGTCTGAATAGCTGTAAGAGCTTTCTGATCAGTCTCTAGAATGAAATGTGCGCCCAGGAGGAATCTTTGTAGCTTTAGAATTGACCAAACCATCGCTAACAACTCACGGTCTAAAACCGAGTAGTTCCTCTCTGCCGCATTTAGTTTTCTAGAAATGTACATAACAGGATGCAGAGTATTTGCATATTCTTGCATCAGTGCTGCTCCAATCCCAGTGGATGAAGCATCACTCCGAAGAACAAAAGTCCTATCAAGAGTAGGTAATCTTAAGATGGGAGGAGAAGAAAATATATTCTTGATTTGGTCTAGTGAAGATTGGCATTCTTCAGACCAACGGACCAGATTAGGCGAACCTTTCTTCAACAATGTTGAGAGAGGTGCCATGATCGAAGATAAATTTGGAATAAATCTCCCATAAAATTGAATTAAACCTAAGAGACTCCTAACTTGTTTCTTCGTTTTAGGAACAGAGATGTTCAGTATTTTGGAAGTATTGTGGTCTTCTGTCTTCAAGAGACCATGACCAACACGATGACCCAGGAAAGAGATTTCACCAAAACCAACAAAAGCTTTAGAAGGTTTTGCTGTCAAATTATTCTCACGTAGAGTGGACAGTAAGTCATATAACCCTAAATAGTGATCTTCCCAGGTATCACTGAAGAGACAGATGTCATCTAAGTATGCGATGACATCCGAACGATGTGACAGAATTCGACGCATCATGCGAACGAAAGTGGCAGGGGCGTTCATGAGACCAAAAGGCATAACATTCCATTGAAATAGACCCCTAGGTGTAGAAAAAGCAGTAAGAGGTTTGGCATGCTCTGCTAAAGGCACTTGCCAATAACCTTTAGACAAGTCAAGTTTAGTGAAGAATCTAGAATTAGAAAGTCTAATCAGTAGATCTTCTAACAAAGGCATCGGTTCAGCGTCGAACTTTGTGACCTGATTCAATTTGCGATAATCAACGCAAATTCGTATGTTCTTATCCTTCTTCCGGACAATAACCATGGAAGAAGAATATGGTGAAGTCGATGGTTCAATTATATTTAATTGAATCATTTCATCCAATTCCTTTTCCACTTGCGACTGAAAGTGTATAGGAATAGGATACGGCCTAACCCTAATTGGATTATTGTCGGTAAGAATTATGTCATGTTCTATGACATCTGTGTGTCCAGGAATGTCAGTGAGAACATCCTGAAATGTTTGTAACATCGACGAGACTTGTCGATGTTCGTCACCAGAAAGATTAGGAGAAACAGAAACGTTTTTCCAAGATTCCGTGGAATGTAATGGAACCACTGGAAGGGGAAGATTGACATCAGAGAAGGTAGCTTCCTCATCCTGAATGACAGACAGGGATGAATAATGACCGTGAGGTGCAGGAGCATCATCCGTTGCCTGGAAAATAGGCAGCAAATAGTCCGGACGTTCGTGAAATTCCGAAAGCATGTTTATGTGGAAAGTTTTATGCTTTCCATCAATATCGACCACATAGTCAACATCGGAAATCCGAGAGACTATTGCATACGGACCTTTCCATGCAATAAGAAGTCTATTTTCCCTACTGGGGAGTAGGACGAATGCTTTGTCACCTGGACAAAGTTGTCGTAGACATCTATTCTTGTTAGCAAACTGCCTTGCCTTCTCTTTAGCAATTTCTGATGAAGCAGTTGCTAGCTTACATGCCTCAATGATCTTTTGTCTAAGAGCAATGACATACTCATATGAGGATTGAGTTTCATCGCTAATATCATCGGCAGTGATGAGATCGTGTAATAAAGACATAGGGCCGCGTGGACGCGCGCCAAAGACAAGTTCGAAGGGAGAAAATCCTGTGTGTTCATTAGGGACTTCTCTATAGGCAAAGAGAGCCGCGGGTAAAACCCTGTCCCAATCTTGAGGATGATCTTCAGTTATCTTACCAAGCAAAGTCTTGAGCGTTCTATTCAGACGCTCAACTAACCCATTAGACATAGGATGGTAGATACTACTGAGAGATCGTTCAATATGTAAGGTAGACATTACCTGTGACATAGTGTCAGATATGAGTTGAGTGCCATGGTCTGACAATATTTCTCTGGGGAACCCCAAGCGAGAAAATATCAACCAAAGAGCATCTGCGATATCTGTAGTAGATATGCTCTTAAGAGGAATAGCCTCTGGCCAACGTGTGCACATATCGACACATGTAAGGATAAACTGATGTCCTCTGGCCGACTTGACCTTAAAAGGGCCAATAATATCTATGGCCATTTTCTGAAACGGCCGAATAGGAATGTCAGCAGCCTGGATAGGCGCAGCATGTCGTGGTCCTCTAGATTTGACCTCCTGACATACCTTGCATGATCGGCAGTAAATACGAATGTCCTTATTGACAAAAGGCCAAAAGAAAGCCGCAAGGACTCTCGACTTCGTACGGGCAAAACCCATATGTCCAGCACATTGCGAGTCATGAGCATGTTGTAATATTTTGGACTCTCATGCTCTTGGGAACAAGAATTTGCGAATGTGCCGACGTAGTCGAATCTTGTACCATACGTACAAGTACGCCGTTTCTCATTGCAATCCAAGATTTTCTATTTGTATCCTGATTCGGATCACCTTTCTTCGCAAGAACGAAGAATTTTTTTAAAGAAGGATCTTCTTCTTGCAATTTTATGAAAGAGTCACGAGTGATTACTAAGTGACTATCTTGGCTATCAACTCCATTATCACTATTCAGTGAAGTTTCGGGTGTTTGTAGAGCTTGTGCTCTTGTAACTACTGCATTTGTAGCTTGCATGTTATTATCTTCCCAAGCAGCAATCTGCTGTGGGGTACACTCCCTAACTCCGTGAATACGACCAATAATAAGGTCCGCAATAGGATTAGGTAAGAGACAAGCATGCACATCTCCAGTAAAGAAAGGAGTGGCAATGCGAATTACAGCAGTAGGATATTTTTCTAGAGTGCCGCCAAATGTGACACATTTAATAACCCTTCCTGTAGCACAAGATGGATCTACAAGCGATTGTCTAACACCAATAGTGGTGCATCCGGAATCGAAAAGTAGTGAGACCGGAGTATCATTAACAAGACCCTTATGTAGAATTAAAGAACCCCTCCCGTCATGCGCAACAGCAGCAGGAAGAGCGGGAAGTGGGTGACCACAACTCAAAGTAGTTATGGTACCTGGTTCGAATAAAGTACTGCATTGGGGGCATTTGTTTGCTCTCTCAAAGTCAAAAGCAGAACTAGTGACAGCGTCAAAGTTTTTACTATCAACAACATGATTACAGGCTCCCTCAGTTTCCTGTTGTACAGCATTAGCCTGCTGATATCTCTTTTTTTTGTGTTGAGATCTACCCCGACTATTATTACCTCTGAAGTTATCAGAGTTATTATTATCTCTGCAGTTATTATTGTCTCTATTGTAATTGTTATACTGGTTCGAATTCCAGTTTCCACGATTACTATCATGTTCACATTGATGCGAACATCTATTTGTTTGGTTCTGAGGTCTTCGGCAGGAATAACCTCTATTACCATATCCTCTTTTGAAATGCCTATAATTATTAGGGTGATAGTAACGAGTACTATCAGGTTGTCTCCAATTCTTCGAAGAAGAATCACCATGAAATTGGTTTCCATGATTTTGACAGAAATTACCGCTGCCCTTTCTATCAAAATTTTGTTGGGATCTACGAGCAAAGTTTTGACCATACGGAGCTGCCGAAGCAACTGGTAAACCTTCTTTCACCTTAGAGTTACCCATGGTTATGTGTGGGTGCGCAGTTACGTATTGGCAACAGAAATCTTCCATTTCTTTTATTGTTTTAGGTTTACGTTCATGAAGGAAAGCAAGGAAAGACTCATTGACAGACGACATGACTTTGTCTCTAAGTATTAAGTCCATAAGTCCTTCATAAGTTTTTTCCGTCTTAGATAGTTCAACCCATCGTGAGAAAGTAATGCGTATTCTTGCAATAAACTCGGAGAATTCAACTCCATTTTCAGGTAACATGTTTTTAAATTGTAGACGATAGCCGTCTTCGTTAAGCTGATATTTCTTTAACAAAGCGGCCCTGACAACCTCATAATTGCTCTTGTCAGGTTCATCCACCATATTTAATATACTTAGAGCTTTACCTGTCAGTATCCCTGATAACTGATAAACATATTTTGCTTTGTCTATGTTATGAGCTGTACATGCTTGTTCAAATCTGTCCAGATAGAACATTATGTCATCACTGGAAGGACTAAATGTTGGTAACTTAATCTTAAAAGTATCATTATTAGCCTTACCAGAAGATGAACCCTTGTTTGAATCATTACCATTACTCATGCTCGTCAATTTCAATTTCTCCAACTCTAAAGCTAAGAGTTTTTCTTCATGTTCCATTTTTGCTTTCCTCTCATCAGACTCTCTTTGTAACTTCCTTTCTTCAGCTTGAGCCTGCATTTGAAGTCTTTCATTTTCAGCTTCTTTTTCAAGTCTTTTATTTTCAGCTTCTTTTTCAAGTCTTTTATTCTCAGCCTCTAGCTGTAGCTTTCTTTCCTCAGCTTCTGATTCCCTTTTTTGTTTTTCCATTTCCATTTGGAACTCTTTTCATCCACCTGCATCTGCAGTTTCTTTTGTTCAGCTTCCATATGCAGTTTCTTTTGTTCAGCTTCCATTGCTTTATCATATCGAGCAGTTGCAAATTCTTCTAACTTATCACCAGTCTTCCCAAGCAATTTACCCTGCTCAATAAAGTGCTCAAATGTAGACATGTTGTCTAACATATGAGTCCAAAACCTGAAATAATTAACTAATTTATTTCAAACCTAAGTGTAACAAGTCTTAATTAAGCACTTGTATATTCACATCACCTTATATTATCCCAGTCTCTGTGGGAAACAAGTCTCTAATCAAAGAACTTGTATATGAAATATCAGCACTCAAATCTTGATCATAAGTGCACTTCTCATTCAATAGTGCACGACACTATTCATCATTCATTTATCATCAGTATAGTAGTAACAGTGCATTAGCATAGCCCATTAACTAATTACTATAACTGTAAACAATGACTATGTAAACACATGCAGAATGTAAACATTGAAAATGTAAACAATACAAACAATGTAAACAATAACAATGTAAACAATAACAAAGATCAGCAACAATACAAAAACTTTCGCAGAAATCAACTAAAAATAAAGCAGAAATTAATAAAATATCACAAAAAATGTGACGATATCTGCGATAGAATTAAACAAAATACATGACACCACAGTGTATAAACAAAAATGTTGTATGAAACTAAATTATAGACAAGAGTAGGCTAACAAATACAAACAAATCACAACAAAACTAAAGAATGCGAAATAATAACGAAAACAATATTAAAACATGTCATCACAACTAACATAAATAGCAACAGAAGTCGCTTAGCAAATTCCAGTATTGGAAATTTGCAAACCTTACAGAAAACGCTCACAATAGACGACCTCTATGACGTGGCATAATCTAACGGAGACACCACCCAACCGAGAACCCGCTGAAATATAAACATATAAATATACAAATAACATATAGACATATAACATATAGAATGAGATGATACACAGAAGACTCAGCAGAAGTATAAGGGCACAGTTTACATACAAACAGGCCACTTAACTTATAGGCTTCCAATCGTAGAACAGCAGAAAAACGGATGTCAATCAACGTCCCAAAAAGAGCGAAGCTCCAACGATGATGGCACATCTGAACTGCTTCCACTGCTAACACGATGGTACAAGAGCTTCTGACATACTGTGTGTTGAGTTGTTTCGGCACTTGACCTTCTAATCCAAAAGTAAGTTGATGGAAATCGGTACTTGGCCTTCTTCAGAAAACAACCCGTTTCAACCGGCACTTGACCTTCTCAAAAAACGACAGCACTGGAACCTTGACAGCAGCAACTTGCTTGACTTGCGTAAAAGATAACAGCAGTCCGAGTTATCCGGCAACATGTAACAACGCCGGGTACTGTCAAATTCTTGTTTCCGTCAAAAAGTTGAAATTTTGACTTTTACCGGGCAACGCCGAGTACTTTGAAAATTTTGAAGATGTTGACTGTATTGAAGAATGTTAATTTCTTGAAGGATGCTGATGAATTCTTGTTGAAAATGAAGTGGGTAAGGGACCCCGTGTTTGCTAGTACCAGAATCAAACCAGCTTATGGCCACCAAATGATGCGTGATGCCATATGATGATGGATGGCATCCGCATGTCTGGTTTTGTGTAGTGTGTAGATGTGTTCAGTCAAAACAATGTTCATGCAACAATAACAGGGCAATCCACATAGGACGTCAGTAAACTCACGACGTATAAAGTCAATGAGTCTTGAAACAGCCGTTGACGTTTTTCTTCATTATTTATTGTGGACGCCACAGTGACAAAATGGTTACGCAAATGTGTAGGCACATCAAACAGTCATTATCACAGCAACATTCAATACAGCAATAAACGGTAGACAGCATTACAATGATGAGTCAGATGCATGTTATATTTCAAAGTGCTGTAAATGTAGTCAGGTGAACAACTCCATCCTTTTCTATAACAGCCAGGAGATAACCAGATGTATGAGATCAGTTCACTCTCCTTAGTTTGACTTCAGCAAGACAGACACGTCTGCCGAAGTATAAATAATGTCCTCAAGAATATCCTCTAGATAATAAAGGTTTTCTAAACCTAGTTCATTTAACAAAGTAGCAAGTAATGGTCCTTGGTACATGCATCAACCGATGCAGTACAATGCAGCGACATGTGAGCTGGGAAAGAACATCTCGTGACGACGACTTTCGGAGACAGGCTATGAATCGAAATCGCTCACGACCCAAAATCGATAGAGTTAATGAAAAAAGTCAATTTACCTTGCTTTCATGAAATACACAGAAATATCACGCCTCCCGACATGTGGGAAAACACTAGAGGTATTATCTCGACTAAACGAAATATCCATAAGAGGACTACACATCCCTGACAGAACAAAAATAGCGGAGATCCCCTCTTCAACGAGGCATCTCTTTCGCCATTCCAAATCGCTCACTCCCACTAGTGGTGGGCGGAAACCGATCGACAAACAACAAGACAAGTCATGCGCAGTCCAGCGCAAAAATGACCACAGCTCAAAAGTTAACTGCATTCGATACCAACGCGAGAAGACAAATGCTTACCGAGAAAAGTGACTATAAATTACAAGCAGTTGTTGCCCTTGCGTTATAAAACAGATATTGAAATAAAACGATGTTGCGAGAATTTATCACGCAACAAAGACTTAATTTAACACATTAACTACCGAATTGAAAAACACTGTGGCCGAATAAAAATTTGTTTCCCATTTTCATCCTGTAGGTGTTTGCCCAAAGTAAGCTGTAGTTTTCGTAATTTTTTTCATATTTTTATGAATTACACGTCATTTTAAAGATAAATGAATGTACTATTACAATAAGCACCATTTGTAACTCTAATATTGGTTGTTGCTATTTAACAGCTGTCCGATGGCCGAGGACTTTCAATATTTTCACAATTATAACTGCTTGCGCCCCATCTCTATCAAAATCACTATTTCAAACAATGTGCACACCGTTTTCACTCTTGTCCTCGTCGCTAGATCTATCAGTCAATTGTTGAAACAAGTTTCTAGCCTATTCAGCCGTTAGACGAGATGTACACGCATTTTTTGTGGTCCTATCACTAGTTGCCACGGTAAACAGTTTTACACGATTTGGTAACTAACCCAAAACGCTGAAAAATATGAATATCAATTTTCCAGTGTTCTACAACAACCATGCTTTGGGAATTTGTTTTCCGGTGGCAACTTAAAATCTCGAACCAGATCAGAAAGTGTTTCAGTACATTTTTCATTCGTTTTATTACTAAAATTAGATTGACGCTCTGAGCGGCTTGCGGTCCAAATGATAGGATTTCAAAAGCCGGTCCCACCGGTTTGCGGTAGTTAATGTGTTAAGTGTATTAAGATTTTGTTTAAATCTGTTATCACTGTCTGCATGTAAGGAGACTTATACCAGTGTGTGTAACTAAAATGTTTTGTGATATATTGATTGTTCTTCCACAGACTCTACAGTCCATTGTGCCAAGACTGAGTATTGGAGACTGTGCTAGTGGACATAGAGTAGAGAATCGTAGTAAAAACAGGGACATCATGATGCTGCCACGTAAGTCATGTGTAGTTATCTCTCTTACAACTCTGTCATTGTTGCCATCTTGTGCTAGCTACGGTTGGTGATCATGTCTGCCCATTTCCTACAGTCTCTGATGTCTTTCATCAGTTGGGTTTTCAGTATCTTCCCATGCCACGTGTGGCCATTTTGTTGAGAGACTTCTCTAAGCTTGCCACTCTTTCACACCCAGTGCAAAGTTGAAGAATCCTTGGCATTGTAGATCAAGGCTTTTCAGGTGGCTTTTCTGCCATTCTGAAACTTGTTGATTTAAGTCATGAGCTTTAGTTTCCTCCCTGAGTATTCTGTCCTGGCGCGGCATGCATTTAAAAGATTCTTATTTCTGGTTTCAGGCTAGAAGGGAGGAGGAGGATAACAAACTGTGCATTCCCTGCCATCCATTGGAGCTCTCCAAATATGCAGAGCTTAAACTCTGTGCTCTGGTTCCCAAGGAATCATCACAGCCTGCACAGAGCTACTTCCCAGCTCCCTTTACCTGTTATCCATCCAACTTTGGGAATCTCTTGTATGCAGCCAACAATGTAAAAGCCAGAGTTAAGGCTGGGATGCAAATGATTCTCCCAAAGCTTAGTGTGCAGTGCTGGGTTCTCAACATGTTTCACCATAGAGGGAGTCAGGATGTTGGCCACTCTGGTGTGGCTACTCGACCCCTGAAGCATTGTCCAGGCAACCTTTGAGTTGCCTGTTTGCAAGGTGCACCATGTAGAAGTGCTCCAGGTTCTTAGAGATTTAACCCTGGAATTCATGTGAGAGAGCAGCATGAATTCCTTTGCATCCCATTGGGGTACCTAGGAATCACAAGTTATGACTAGAAATAAAAGGTACACAAATGTACAAGACTGACTTTGGCTACTTACCAATCGCGAGTTAGGCAACATGGTGGCATGATTTTCTGTGCTCTGTGATTCAACCAATTTGTTTTAAGTGACTTAAGTCTACACATCCCTACTGAAAAAACTCATCACTGGTTATGCTCATTGTCATATATTCTGTAATTATTTTCACCTCTGTTATCTCTCTTCTTCCTATCTTCAACCTTCTTCAGTTGTAAAATGTTCATTAACTCAACATGCCGGATCACATGACCACAATGTGCAATTCTTAGTCTGTTTTACTTGTACTGCATACACGTGTTTAAAGAAACCCTTACATAAAACAGATTCATAGCAGAATTTTTGTGATCTCATTGCTTTTTTTATGAATGTATTTTAGCTGAATGTGCCAGACCCTACCTAATGACAGCCGATTGCGGAGATAGTGGAACAGACTTCATCAATGCTGTCTACGTAGATGTAAGTATCATTCAGTTCCCTTTCCTCTGTGTATTTGTTAATGTTTTTATGTACTTTAATGTTGCTAATGACTTTTGGTGCTGTTGTTAGTATAGCACGTACAAGTATGCAGTAGCCTATTTTGGTAGAGCACTTCAGGATGCGGTTACAACATTAGTGTTGAATTCATACTGACAGAGTGTGGCTTTGCTAGATGGTGCTTAGATTATACAAGGAATGCCAGCCAGTCCCTGAGAGGAAGCACTTTTTGTACAGAAAATGTTAAAATCAGAACTCAGATTTGCTTATTCACATGTGTGGTATAAACGTTATGTTAATGTTTAACTTTAGTAAGGCATTGAGCAGTTCATCCAGAAATGTGGCATGATTCCGATTTGTAGTATGTTACTGGTCCAATATTACAGCATTATTGCTGTACAAAGGGTTTATACATATTTATTCAGAAAAAAAATGTGTCTTCTTCTTCCTCGTTCGCCCTGAAAAGGACGGTGGTTGCGTTGTGTCTGTTTACGCCTAAGCTGTGATATCTGCACCTTTCGGTCGACACATCCGACTTCAGCACGACATTTTTTAGGGACTGGGTTTGCCTTCCCATTGCGATCCACACTCGCTCAGCCAGACTGCACTGCTGCAGACTGTTTCCAGGACCACCACGTGGAGGTGGAGTGCAGTCTTGACCAGCTCTGGTTCGCTGGTCCTGATGCAAGCAGTACAGCTATGGGTCGCTGACTGCATTCACCATTGCTGTCTGAATTTAATTCATTTGAACATAGCTGTGCTTTTATGTTTGGTCCGACCTGTTGCCTTGTTAGTAAGGTTTTCTGAAACAGTTCTTGAGTAATGAAACAGCTCATTTATCCAAAAGACCTCAAATGGGAAGCAGAACACCCAGGCCACACTAAAAATAATGCATATTACTAGCTCAACAGAAGAGAACAAGTGATAATCTTCAGACTCTTCACGGGCTACAACAGATTGGTCTACCACCTATTCAACAAGCTAAATATAGAAACTACCGATGAATGTGACTGTGACCCTGAGAAAATGACTCAACATATGAGGAACAGAGAAAGCACATGTGGCCATCACTAGTACCATTCCTAGAAATTCTCTATGGAGATAGAAATAGCCTCAAAGTGACCACTGCTTTCTTTGAACATATTCAAGTTGACGTCTGAGAATGTACGAAGAAGAAATTATGTAATTGTGGACAAATCTGTTCATATCTTATTCTGTCTGGGGACAACCAAGTATCTTTATGTCCCTGGCTTTTGGGCTGTTCTAGAGCTCACAGGTTACTCCTGACCATTATTTCATGCTTCCAGGCCACACTTTTCTCTCTCTTTCACAACTGCTCTTTGCCCTTGGTGTTCCTCTTGAGCAAGGCATACTCTGATTCTACTTGTCTGATAAGACAAGGTAGTTTTTTGTTGTCATTATATCACAAGTTCACAACAACCCAGCCTGTCCTGTGCTGTCCATTCAAGGTTTTTCCATGTCTTTTTTTTATCTCCAGCATCTCCTTGTTTAATTCCCTTTGAAGTGATGTGATCCTATCATCTGGAAAGTCTGCCTCTTGATTACCCAGTCCTTAGCTATATGCAAGTTGCTGATCCAGAAAAGAAGACATCAGCAAGCCATTACAACTACTGAAAATTCTCAACATTTTTATTCCTAGTTAAAGCTCAAGTCATGATATCATCCTTTAACATTTGAAATTCATTTATCTGGATAAAGGAAGACAAAGAGAGAATATACTGGACAGTTTGACATCATGGCATGGAATGATGTCAACAACAGAGTTGATAAATAGTACTTTAGACAGGAAGTTGTGGAGAGACATGGTCACCTATGGCACCCAGCATGGTACTTGAGGAAGAAGGGATTGTATCGACCAAGTGTTGTTGAAAATAGTGAACAAGTTGATCCTTCTAGCATGAGCTGTATTCTTACAAAATCTTACTCCAGTTTTGAGTGTGAGAGTACTTTTCCTACAATCCAAAAACTTGCACTGAGCAGAGATCATGTATACTACAAATATTATAGTAGCTGTCCATGTTGTTAAGGGACACCTGGAAGCTGCCAAGAGCCAGAGAAAATACATTATAGACTTTTAAGAGTATGCATGCATATTTCCAACTCCTTAAAAGGAAGCAGTACTAAAGTTAGACAGTGTCATTGTTCTACTGAGACAATGTTTCTCAAACTTTTTTTTACGTCATGGAACCCGTAACAGCTTACAGATAGTATCATGGAACCCTTACAGCTTGAACTTCTGAATGAAAGCATTTTTGTTCAACACACATAACACTACAGCTTATGACTGACAATGTCCTACTAGAACTCCCCTGGCAAAGCTTAGCAGTTAAATCAACCAGAGTGAATCAGCAATGATTGCCAATTAGATTTTGTAGTGGGAAAAAAATCAGCTTGCCTGCCACTATATTTATATACATTTAAATTTTCCAGTGTATGAAAAAATGAATTAGCTTGGTCACATTTTTTTAAGTGGTTAAGACAAAGAGCCATTAAACAAATATCCTATTGAATTTTCCCTCAATTGCACATTTTCCCCCCATGAAACACCAAACTTTCATGGAACCATGAACAAACTATATAAAAATTTTTCTCATCATAACTTTTTATCATTAGAAACATTGCAAACATGGACTTTTTATACATCCAGTTGCACTTATTTGTTCTCATATTTTCATGAAAAACACACTGGCCTGCAAAAATACACTTTAGCTACCCCAAGAATACATTTTGTCTCAACCTAGGATCATTTTTAAAACTCGTAGAATGACTTCCGCTACTATTTAATCAACTAATCTGACCGTAGTTAAGCAGCACATGTGCGTGTTTTGATGTAATTATCACACTTTGTGTGATGATTCGTGTGTTTGCGTTTTTCGTTGTTATTGCTAGAGAAATATGTCACGCTTTATATTTACATTTTCTAAGTCTCCTAAGCAAATAATTGTGTCAAACTACTTTGAAACATTGCTGACATTGATAATAATTGTTTGGTAGTCACAGTTTTTTGTCAAAATACGGAATTGGTGCAGAAAAGCTAAACACATTAGATTTAGTTGATGAGTGGGCGTAGTCATATTCTGGCTGATCAAAAAGCAACAAAACTAGACCTACCGTAACATCTAATCACTAGTGCTAGGTAGATGAAGCTAGGGATACTATTAAAACATTAAACAAGTGTAAAAAAGTTTTATATGACGTTATTCTTCTTTATTTGTTTGAAAATTACGTAATGCACGGTTGCATAATTTATTTTTTTCTTACAAGGGACCACAGTAAAAACTGGTGTGAATAACACTAAATGTACTAATTGTGGCCATAAGCAATTTTTCCTTTACTTTGTATATGGATTAACTTGATGTTTGGTGTTCTTGTCTACAACAGTAATTTGTCTTTGGTAAGATCGTATTCTACAGTTAACATTTTAGTGTTTTTCAATTTTACATGCAAAATGTTTTAAGTATACCGAACACACTTGTGTTAATACTATAAAGACGTTATATATTACAATTCTCTATCCATTTCCCTACAGTTTGGTACATAATAAGTACATGTTCACAAAAAAAAGATTAACATAAAATTTACACTAAAAGACAGTACACTTCACCGTTTAGAATTCTTAAAAAATTAATTATGGATTCAAACAGTTAAAGGACATTTTATTATGATGCTTAGACATATGCACATTTTTTTTGGCACAAAATATGTTATGAGGCCTAAAACTTGCAGCTTTTTCTGCATAAAGCCAAATTTATTGTGGACTCTGTCCTCTGATTTTCTCTTTCAGACAGAGTTAACTAGTGTTCATTATGTTTGTATAACAGTATTTTCCTTTGTAGGGTTACCACACTGAAAACTCATACCTTGTGACTCAGTGGCCATTAAAGAAAACAATTGGTGACCTCTGGCGGTTGATGTTTGACTTCAAGATTACCTCACTAGTATTTCTGAATGATCCCCACAAGTTTTCGCGGGTATGAGATACCTAATAAATGATATATTAATTTATACAAACCTGTACAAAGAAATGTAATGCTGGTTGTTAAATAAACTAATACCCTGGCAGCATCAAACTTATTTCAGCAGGTCCACATTCCAGACTTCTGGTTGCTAACGTTATCTAGTTTGAGGGCTCCTCCAATAGTTCAGCAAACCATCAGTAGTTTTTGGATGTGCTTTGAAACTCATAAAATATATAATAAAAGACATTTACTCGGTAGTTGATGTAAATGGGTCAGAACTGACCTGACTTGATGCTATAGTTAGAATGCAGTGTTGTATTTAACTGCCAGAGTCTAGCATTCATTTCAGTGCGAGGTATTTTTTTTAGACACCTGCACTATCAAGGTAGAATCTGCCCAAGGTGCATAATACTTTAAGTACACCCCTGGCTAACAATCTTGTAGCAAGTTTCATTGCAAGCTCTTCTAACTCCAGCCATTAATTTTAATGTATCTAATATTGATTTTTTTTCAGTTAGTGTTTGGCTTACTAAATAATCATAAAACTTGAAAACTCTGTGATGTGTACAGCTGTCTTTGAATTAACATCAGATAGTTAATGCAGAAAGTGATAATGTGTACAGCTGTCTTGAATTAACATCTGAGAGTTAATGCAAAAAGTGATATTTATCGTTTTTTATAGTTATCATTACTTTTTGAACCAAACCAATAATTGTCATTTGTCTGAAAAACATTCTCTGTTTTGGTTATTTTCATTTTCATAATTATCAGACAAGTCCCTTTACTTTTGGTTCAAGTTTCATTTTCTTAATTTTTTCTTGCAGAATGTTTTGGTTCAGTTTCATTTACAGAATTTATTTGTTTAAAATCAGAGTTACCCAAGATTTTGGCCAAAAGAAGTTGGTCAGATTGCTTGTTATGGACCAATCAGTGTGAGGTATCTGAGCTGTGAGAGGCAAGCCAACATTGCGACCAGGACATTTGCCATTAGGAAGGTAAATATTTTTGCTTGTAGTGCAAGCAGGCATATTTTGTAGGTAGTATGTGACTATTTTTTTTTAATGCCGCTGAAGATTCAGTGAAACAAATCAAGTCAAAATACTTCAGTAGCAAAGCTGTAACACAAGTATTTTCAGAATACTCATAGTTTTGAGTAACATTTTTTCTCTCTGAATTTCTAGATTCTATATGTCTTCTGTTTTACACAGAAGAGGGGGGGGGGATATTTCCTATAAGAAACAAACTGCAAAACGTTTTTCATTTTCTTGATCCCTTTTATGACCGTTTCTTGTTCCATTCCCAATGTGATGCTCAGTCTCGCCTCATTTTATCTGACCCTGGGATTACCAGAATAAGGATAGCTATGTAGTGCTATCAACTGGTTTCCTCAAGTGTGTGTCCTATCCAGCATCAGCGTCTTTTCATCTCTTGTTTCACTGTTAGTCTAGTTCTTGCCATCTGAGTCAACATTGTTGATGTGATCATAATATTTTAATCTTTACTATCCTGTGAAGGTGCCCATTTATAAGTTGTCATTTTGTTTTTTTTTGTATTTCAGAGCCATACAATAGGATTGCATTGACACTGAAGTTGAAGATCCATACTTTTGTATTGCCCTTCATTTGTTTTGATTTTCATATATTTCTGAATGCAGTGAAATTCTTATTACCTTCTGTATTCTGATTTTGAAATCATTGGCTGTTCCTCCAACTTTGTTTACATTGCTGCCAAGATATATATATATATATATACGTCCACATCAATCAATCAATCAATACCCTTTAGCTCCCCAAGGAGCATAGGCCTTCAACAAACACATGCCAAGTCTTCCTGTCCTGTGCCATCCGCTCAAGTTCTTTCCATGTTTTCCTCATCATTTTCACCTCTGTATCCAGTTCTCTTCTCCATGCGTTTTTTGGTTTACCTCTGCCTCTCTTTCCCTGTGGATTCCAGAACAAGGACTGCCTTGTAATGTTATCAACAGGTTTCCTCAATGTGTGTCCTATCCATCGCCAGCGTCTTCTTCTCAACTCTTGTTCCATTGGCACTTGTCTGGTTCTTGTCATCAATTCCACATTTGTGACTTTGTCATACCATTTCAGTCCTTCTATTCTACGCAAGCACCCGTTTATAAAAGTCTGTAGCTTTTTGGTTGTTGTTTTTGTTGTTCTCCATGTCTCAGAGCCATACAATAGGACTGACTTGACATTTGAGTTGAAGATTCTTATTTTCGTATTGGACTTGATTTCTCTTGTTCTCCATATGTTTTCCAATGCAATGAAAGCTCCTCTTGCTTTTTATATTCTTATTTTGATATCACTGTCTGTCCCTCCAACTTTGTCTATATTACTTCCAAGATATGTGTAAGATTCTACATCTTTTAGTGGTGTTTCTTCAAGTTCAATCTTGTTATCATTTCTTGCATTTATTCTCATAATCTTTGTCTTTTCCCTGTGTATTTTCAGGCCCACTTGTTGTGACCTCTCATAGAGAATTTTCATTTTCTCTTGCATCTGATTATGGTTATGGGACAGAAGAGCCAAGTCATCTGCAAAATCCAGATCGTCAAGCATACGTCCACATCTTGTAGGGATATTGCCACCAAGAGCAGTTTGGTAATCTATTGTCTTTTCTATGTATATTTTCTAACCCAGTCTCAGTGACCTGACCTGTCACCAAGTTTTCTCATTGTGTCTTGCATCTAATTGCAGTAATGAGATAGAAAAGCCAGATCACTGGTAAAATCTAGATCATCAGGCTGTTTTGACAGTCCACTGAATTTCATTTCTGTTGGTTAATATTACTATTTTCATAATCCAATCTGTAGGTAGTAAGAAGAGAAATGGTGACAAAAGGCACCTTTGCAGCTCTCCATTTCTCATCTCAAGCTCTTCTGTAAGTTGTCTTTCATGAAGAACTATGCATTTTGTGTCTAAAACTGTTTTCTTTATTAGGTTAATCAAGTAAAGAGGGACTCCATAATGCTTCATCAGCTTCCAGAGTGATCTAAACTGTCAAATACCCTTTCATAGTTGATGAATCCAATGTAAAGGTGTGAATTCAGTTTCAAGCTCTATTCAGTTGTTATAGGCAGTGTGGTTATCTTATCTTATGATTTGTCAAAAACCAGCTAGTTTTCCTGTCATTTGACTTTCTACGGCCCCAAAATAAATCTCTAAAGGATGATCCTGTTTAACACATTTGCTGGCACTGATTGCTACAATAGTAATACACATTTATTAACATTAACTGAATTTAATACTGTAATAATGACCTGAGCGTCAGAGTGGCTAGAGCACTGACCTCTCATGGCAAAGGTACTGGGTTCAAAACAAGTTGGCAACAAACCCCAGTCTACCCAGCTGTAAATTGGTACTTGACTCTGCTCTCGAGTTAAATGAGACAAATGCAGTGAGGAAGGGAATTAGTCACCCCCCCCCCCATTTCTCGAAGCTGGACCTAGTTTGGTGAAGTCTCTAACACTTCACTTACCTATGGCAGTATCCACTATGGGACTACCTTTACCTTTTTAATAATGATTCCCTAAGTGTGTCATACGACAAGTGTTTGTGTTAGTGTTTGTGTTTGTGTTTGTGTTTGTGTTTGTGTTACTGGCAGCCAGAAAACGGTGCAAATATCTTCACAACATTGGAACAAAAACTAGTTCAAGGTTTTGGCAGATTTGGAGTACTGGATATAATTATGGAAGGATCAGAAGTAAAGAAATCTTTGCTATAGTGCAAGTTATGTTTGTTTCCTGTGGGAATTGCATCAAGTAAATATCAACTGTATTATATCAGCTTATTTACATGTGCATTATAATTATAAAGCAAACAAATGATATATGTTAAGTGTCAATTTGAGATGTTTTGGAATACATTCCCGTATTTGAATAGGTAAAATCCTTCTATAAGATTTTAAAAAATATATGCTGGAGTCTCAGGTACAGATCTATAGCAGAAAAAGGAAACATACTGTTCTCATCAGAATAAGATCTTTGGTCAGTTCTGAATGAGTGTGTGTGTGTGCATCATTATTTAGAGGAGTGTTTGTGTGCATGTGTGAAGTAATTGGTTGAAGAAGTAAAACTTCTAAAATTGAACTGATTTTGTATTCTTTGTTTCGTTTTGCAGTTCCTTGCTACATTATTTTTCAAGATATCAAAGATTGGCTATTTTCTGAGTGTAGTTAAGCTCACATTTGAGTTACATGTACATGTATTCCATCCACAGCCCAAAAGACACCCTCACCTCATTGTGCAGGTTAACATGCGCGAAGATGAGAATAAGATGGTAAACATCTGCTCACTCCAAATCATGTCTGCACTCACACAGTTGTATTTTGATTTCTTTGAATTTTTTCTCTCCAGATAACCAATTTTTCTTTTTAACAAGGATGCCTTTTGTGTTTTGTTTTATTGACAAAGTAACCAGGAATGCCTACCGTGGGACACTTTAAAAAAAAAAAGTTTTGTTATGATACTGAACCATTCAATTTTTTTTTTTTTAGTGAGCACTGTTTGTACTGCACAAAAAACATTATTTATTGAATGCATCCTTATAATTTTTTATTTACAGGTATCACTGCAATTCAAGAGTTCATGTCAAGCATTCATAGGTCACTCAACTAGTGTTTAGCTTTTCTCTTGTCACAAACATAAAACTTGATCTTGTGTCAGAACTTTTATAGAGAGTAGTCATTGTTGATTTTCAGCACCCATGGGTTTCTGGCTGCCTGTTTATTTCTTGTTTGTTACAACTGATAAGCTCTTAGCATCTCACCATCACAATTGCCCCTTTTGTTGTAATAAATACGCTCTCACCATCATAATCACCCAGATGAAGCCTCTTCAGAAAACATTTTGATACTGATATAATTGTTCAAAGAGTTTAGGTATTGACTTTAGGGGGAGAAATGATGTAACAACCAACAAGGTCATCAAACTTCAGGAAAGACCACCACAGTAACTGTAAAACTTGATGGTATTAGTGATCAGTAGAAGAGAGGATGAAGGATTGAGAGAGGCTGACATAAGTGTTCAAATAGTAGCATTTATTTCTGACCATTTTTTTTAAAAAGTGAGGGATAACGATATCCTAGGTTTCTATTTAATTTTAAATGCTTGGTACATAATTTCATATGAAACTCTTCCTATTTTATGGCCATGTATATTTTTCAGTTGTACCATTATAACATTTGTACCTCTACTAAAGATCATTCCCACGGTCTTCTTTGCTCTTAGTGGAATTCAAATTTTGTCATCCATTTTGATACTTTATTGGTAACTCACATCCTTATATAAGTTTGGAAGAAATTTCCCTGGCCTCTACATAGCCACATCGTCTGCAAACTGTGACTGTTTATTCTGTATAATGCCTTTCAACTCTTCTGTTAGTAATTAACTATTATTTAAAAAATTGTTAGAAATAAAAAGATCTGTGTGGAATTCCATTTTTTTCTTCATTTAGTTCAAATTTTTTATCACTTGACTATACACAGAAGTATCTGTCTTGTAAAAGTTCTCTCTTTGCCTGATAACTCTATCATTTTCTTTGAGTGTTTGCGATACAGTGTCTTTATTCACATGGTTATCGTGCATGCTCATACTTAGAACATTTAAACATCAGCCTGATGCTTGCCATATCCATTAATTTGTTTTTCTAGATGCCACCATCTTATACTGCCTTGAGGGTTGGGGAAAGAGCATTGCCATAATTCTAACCATTCAGTTTTTGATTAGTCATTATTTATCTTTAGAGAAATGTTGAAAATAACCAACCACCCGCCTCCCACCCCCCCCCCCCCCCCCCTTTTTTTGTGTGGCATGCTTTATTTTTGCCTGCATATTTTAACTTTCACCAAATGTAACTCTTAGTGTTCTAATTTTTCATATATCTCTATCAGATTATTGAATATTTCTTTTGTCTTTGGGAAGTTAAAGGTTAGATGATTATAAATTTTGTTAGAGATACATAAACATCAAGTAATATACTGTATACTTGTACTGATGTATCAGAAACACTTAATATGAATGAAGAATTAGTCACTGCTTCAGCGATACATGGGAGCCACGGTAGCATAGTGGTTAGAGCACTGGCTTCCTAGCTCAGTGGTCTATGGTTCGATCCCCAGATGAGGTGGGATTTTTTTAGGCCACAAACGGCTCCTGGGTTGACCCAGCCCCAAATGGGTACCAGAGCAACTCTGGGAAGGTTAAGGCGGCCGGCGTGATGCTGACCACATCACCCCTAGTGTGCTGACGGTCAAGAAAATATGGGCCTAACACCATATTCCCAATATGCCTCAATGGGCGTGTAACGGGATCCTTCAGCGATACATATCTGAAATACAGTCATATCTTGCGTAAACAACTTCTTTGAATTGCAGGTGTTAGATTTAGTTCTAAAGATTATCAGTTTGTGTGTGTGGTACAAACCCCCATACTCCATAAAAAGCAAAAAGGACATAGATGTATGTATAGTTTGAAGTACCACACACTACATTTTAAAAAAAAAAGCCACAAACCAACAAAAGCACATAAATTACTGCACTGGCCTTGTGTACTTAATAACAAAGGATTTATGCAGTTTTATGACACATGGACACAGAATATGAAAGAAGAAAGATAAACATAGTTTAGTCATGCAGACATCTAGGACTTACAAGAACAGCAGAAGAGAATGTTGCTGTTGGACTTCTTTATTTTGGTAATGGAAATGAATAACCAAATTTTAGGGGCACATGAGTTACCACCGAGAGATAGAAATTTGATTTCTTTACTCTGTATTTATTCTGGCAAGTTGTCAGTCTGCATGCATTTTGATTAATCACATGGTATTTGGGCTGTTATTCTTCTAACCCTAAATGTGTTTGTGCTAAATACAAAATTGACATTAATTCAGTTTAGATGCAAAACGTTTTCGTTGGATATATAATTTGTACAAGAATTTCAATTGGTGGACATTATCAATTATCTGCCAGGGAGTTTTGGGTGCAGGTGATAGAATTTGCAACTTCAAAGATAAAGTCTCAGATAGTGGGTTCC
The DNA here is from genome assembly GCA_024509875.1 of Oreohelix idahoensis. Taxonomy (NCBI): domain Eukaryota; kingdom Metazoa; phylum Mollusca; class Gastropoda; order Stylommatophora; family Oreohelicidae; genus Oreohelix; species Oreohelix idahoensis. The sequence continues at coordinate 124,820 of JAMPIV010002418.1, forward strand.
AAAATTTTAAATAGTTTCATTAATTCAGTTTCTTTATAACAGTAATGATGGCTACGATGTGTCAGTTTAACAGTGAAGATAATGTTGGCAAAGTTCTTATTTTTGATATTTTATAAATTGTTTTCTGAATCAGCTGTGAAAATGTCCACACCCACTTCTTAACAGAGGCCTCAGCATTTTACAGCTGTTAAAGCTATAACCTGCCATTGGTATGACAAGATCACTAAAGTGGAACTAATGATAAGAGCTAGAAAAGCACCAGTGGAATTAAAAAGTGAAAAGAAGGCACTGGAAATGGATAGGACACACTTTGAGAAAACTGTTGATAGCTTACCCGACAAACCTCTTCTGGAACGCCTAAGAGACGTAGAGGAAGTCCAAAGAACACATGGAAAAAAGAACTAGAGACAGACGTGAAGGAGGTGATGAAGATGTGCAAAGACCTTGGCATGGGACAGGAAGTCTTATGTTGCTTTGGGAGTTGAAAAGTGAAAGAAGTCTACAACACTGTTTCAGGAGTTAGATCACATTGTATCATTGATGTTTATCACAAGTAATTAAGAAAATGAGTTTTTGATATCACAGATAATTAATAAAATGAGTTTTTGATATTACAGATAATTAAGAAAATGAGTTTTTGATATCACAGATAATTAAGAAAAGGAGTTTTTAATAAGTAATTCTGACACAGACTTCACAAGTGATATTTAAATAGATGATAAATCCAATAATCCAGTGGACATGTCTGAGCCTTCAGGTGACAGAAGTAAATAATAAAAAAGGACAAGATATGGCAGGATCTAAGTCTAAATATATTGTCAAGGAATTCAGCATGCAATAAAGTTGAGAGAATTATACTACTGGACAAAAGTTAAGGGCCGCCATTCAGTTTAGACAAGGTTTATATAATTGATTGGCAAACTGTAAAGACAAGTGAAAATGTCATTAAAACTGAGCTCACTGAAATGTGTATACATTTCTGTGTGCACTAGGTTAATTTTTTTTAAATGTCCAAAAACTGGGTCACTTTAACCCGCACGTGAAAATTGCCATTGTTGCTGCAAAAACTCGTGGTTTTTGCAACACGCCCCACTAGTTCAAAAGGTGAAAAAGTGAGTTGAATTTGAATGTACGTGGAAAATGATCATCTGTAAAGAGTGTTCACCATTGGTATGCAATAAATCAGTATGACAAGTGGTCGAAATGATCACTGCATTAGCCATGCCACCAAGGAGAAGTCTCAGCACTGTAGACCGTGGTCGAGCCATGGCATGGATTCAGGATGGTCAATCTGTTCGTCATGTTGCAAGACATTTAGCAGTGTCCCACTCTACCATTCAGAGACTTCTTGAGAGATTTCAAGCTATCGGACATTTGGAAAATCGACCCTGCTCAGGAAGAATTATATAAACCTTGTCTAAACTGAATGGTGGCCCTTAACTTTTGTCCAGTAGTATATTAGTGCCAGAAAAGAATCTGCTGAAGAAGAATTTTATACTACACTACAAAATATCATGGATTAGAAAAAAAATTATAAAAGATAGTAACAAACAATAAGGGCTTTGAAGAGATCATGGAAAACATGGAACAATGATTGAAAATGGAGAGATTTTAACTATTGCTTCAGACGACCTTGCCATAGAAGGAAGCATGTTTCCACATAAACTAATATACAAACAACACGGATATCACTAGATCGCAGGAAACAAAATCAGATTTATCATGCATGCATACAAAGTGTTCCATGGATACAATGACAGAAACTGTGCTAAGAAACTGGTTTATATGCATTAATAAGTTTAATTTTGTCACATCACTGTTTTTGCATTGGACAGCCAAAACTCTGTTATAAAAATTGTTTAGAATTAATAGAATGCTGTAGTACTTTCAAGGGGAGGAATCATATCAGTTTTCCGGAATATTGTAGATATTTTCACCATTAGAAGCACTTGGTGAGCTAGATGGTTTTGTTATTTTTAATGCTGCCTTTTATTCCATGCTGCTGAAGGGAGCCGCGCTAGCGTAGTAGTTACCACACCGCTCTGGCGACTGGGTGATCCAGGATCAAACCCGGGTGACGGCATTTGAGGATTTTTCGTCGACCGGGATTTGTACTGGATTAACTCGAGACCTGGCGAGGACATTTGAAGGAGTGTCGTCGACCAGGGTTTGGCGGCTCCTGAGCCGACCCAGCTGTAATGGGTACCTCCGAAATCGGAGAGTATTTGCCTGAATGGCGAGGGACACCTGTCTCTGTACAAGAAAAAAGGGATACTCACGTAAAATCAATGTCAGGTTAGACATAAATAATAACCTGAGATTTCACCTCGAGTATTAGCGGGCATACGAAGAAAAAAAATTCCATGCTGTCAGATTCCATTTAACTGCTAAAATTCCTGAATTCATAAGAGCAGAATATGATTTTAAATTGGTACCTAACTTCATATATGTTTCATAAATGAGTATGTCAGAACTAATGTACAAGTAAATGCCTACCATTTATAGTCTGTGGAGGCCATTTTAATTCAAGTAGGATCTTTAAAATACTGTGTCTGGTAGGTAAAGTGTTAAATGGGAAATATATAAAAACCTTTATATTTGACCTTTGCTTGTTACATCAAGATAAGAAACTCTTGGCCAGTTTGTCATGTGAGAATATGTAATATTTCTGGACTTTGCTAAAATGTTTATAACAAGTTAGAAACATTCATGTAGGCTCAGGAATGAGCATTTGTCTCTTATGGCTTATCATCATGTATCTTCCTTTGTGTGGTGGTTGGCTACCAAAAGTGTTAGTTCTATTCTCTTTACTTGTTTCACAATGTTCAGTCTTTTTGATATTTTCAGAATATATTTGTTTTGACCATTTTGTTCTTTCTTTTCTCTTACATTTTGAGGACATCTATCTTTCAGTTACTCACGTGTTAAGTGCAGGCAAAACTTATGTCTTTCCATAAGGATTTGTAAGGTTTCAGACATCAAGTATGTAATTTAGTAACCCCATTTTTTAATGCCAAGCATGTCATAGGAGACAACTACGGAGGGTTGGGAGTAGAGTTGACTAACCCATTATGTAGAATTATCTGCATGAATTTGCACTTGTTTCTTAATCCCTGGACCAGGGTTTGAGTTTTTTTGTTGTGCTATTACAAAAATAACTCAGCAGGTTTTATCATTGTCAGGATGTTCCAGATATTGAATGCAGGACAGCACAGTGGTGGCAGCAGTGAAGTTGACCACAACAGTGATCCAAGCAATGAAACACACCATGGTCACAGCCACAGTAATGTTCACTCAAAAGATGCAAGGAAGGGTCGAGAACATCGAGGTGTAGGAATACAGCCACGGTCTTTGCTGGCTTTGATGGAACACGTGGCAGACTGGCAGAAGCGTACTAACAGTCGACAACCAATCTGCATTGTTTCAAAGTAAGTTATCATCTGTAAATTAATCTGTCCCAGGATACAAGATTTATTTTTCAAATCTTTATTCATTCAATACCGTTAACTCCTCAAGAAGCTTAGGCCTTCAATAAAGGTCTTTCTGTGTCCTCATAATTTTCATTTCTATCTTCAGTTCTCTTCTCCATATGTTTTTAAGTCTACTGACTGCCACTGTTCTAACCCTTTCAAATCTGAATATTATTTATTATATTAACTAACTGACATATTTTTTAGATTTTAAAGTGAACCCAGTTATACGTAACACTAATGTTTCAGTACAGAAACACATTAAATTGTGAAGATTTTGATGTCGGATGTTTTTGTTTATGTGTGTCTTATTGAGACGCTTGCAATGGAGCGGTCACACATTGAGGAAACCTGTTGATAGCTTTACAAGGTAGTACTTGTTCTGGATACTCCACTGTAAGAGAAATAGACCTATTACACACGGACAAGAGCGCCAGAGAGAGAAGTGAAAGGGATGAGGAAGACATGTGTGAGGAGTTAATGTGATTGCATTTACAACAGGCCCCAAGTCTTTAAATTTTGCATTTATTTACGTTTTTCAGGGAAAGATTATGGTGGGATTTTATCTTATTCGTTTTTTTATTTCTCTTTGTATTATAATCGAGTTTGGATTTTTTGTGTAGATTAAGTATTACAGTTTCTAGAAGAGATAGTAGTTTTAACTTTTAGACTGGCACCAGCGCGCTGTTTCATTTAGATAATTCGTGCATGTAGGAATTTATATTGTAAACTAAATGGCAGAGCATTTCTGGTCCTTTCTCAATGAGCACGTGCAATGGAATTTTCCGCTTGACCGTAAGTTCTAAATTTAGATCATGACCGCGGTCGATTCCTGGCACGTTGGTTGGTTCATAGATCGACCCGCTTAAGAACAAAGCCAGGGAGTGACGCACGCGTAGCGTGGTCTCGGGTAATAAATAAGCGGGGTTCCCTGGCAGAAGTCGGAGATTTTTTGAACTTCTACGCCTTGGGAAAGAACTGCCACAGAGCCGACTTGCTCTTTCGAGAGAAATTCATGCTGGTAAATATGAAGTTAATTAAGCTTTAATAGTTTACAAGATTTTTGCAGAGTTTGTTTCTAGGAGTTAAAGTTAATTCATAGAAGTAGAGCCATCAATGCTAATTTTTAAGTGAATATAACTGACAGCGCAATTAGGTATTTTGTGAAAAGGTAGTAGGGAATTTTGATAGTTTCCTCAGAGTAGCTGTTTGTATTAATTAGTATTACTGTTATTTGTCAGAAGACAGGGGTATTTATTTTTCCTGGATTTGTGAATTTTAAATGGTGCAGCGTAAGCACGCTCGCGGAATTAAATTAATTTTAGTTCGTAATGGACATGCCATGAGTTACCCTCTTATCTAAATTATTATCAGAGTGCATTCATTCTTTTTATGAGATAATGAAAGTTTAAAGATGTGAGATGTTAAATACCATAAATTTGAGACACGATGCACGTAATTTCATTGTGATTTTCGAGGATTTGGAGAGGGGTACCGAAGCACGTGCTGCGTGTCTTTTCTTAGAGGGTGAATCTGATAACGGAAGGAGAGGGGAGATAGCGGGCATGCATTGTAAAATAGGATTTCAGTTCCTTTAGAGATTTTAATGTACATTGTTATCAGAATCGGGTGTAAATAATATTCCAGACACGTGGGTGAAGATTTCTCAATATTTGAGTTATAATATTAGCGAATAATACGCTAGGGTTTTGGTGTGTATTTTATTGTTCAAGTGTGTGTAAATTACCAGCGGACTAATTTGTGTAACGCTGTGGTAATAGAACGAGTGGCTTTAAATGTTAGAGCATGGGAAATTGTGTATTTTCTCTGTGTGGGGAAAACCTACATTTTGAAGTCAGCAGTTACGGGTCTAGTTGGGATTTTTAATTAGTCCTTATCAAATAGACATATGTTTATAATGGTGAATTCATGGAGACGGGAGATTATTGTCTCGGGTGAAGTCTATTGTATTTTGGTAGCCAGGTAAACACATCGATCATTGTTAAATAGTAGGGCCAGGAATTTACCGGCAACAGGTTCATTCAGTGGTTAGAATGTTGTGACGGGCTAACCTAAGCCGCCAGCATGTAAGAGATTAAGCCAGCTGAGTCTGGAGATTAGAGTGTCGATAGGACAGTATTTGAGGGAAAGTGGGGGTAGGCATGTTTACTAATCGCTGAAGCGATACTAGAGCATGGGAGCTGTATGAGCGGTCTTCTCAGGAGAAGAAGAGTCGGCAGAGCCAGGAAAGAAAGTGGAGTAGTGACAAGGGGGTCACTGGTGCAAACGCTTTGTACCCAAGAGAGAGCAAGGAGCTGGAAGCACAGACTTCTTCAGCAAGAACAAGAGGTTCTTAATAAAATTCGGAGCTATTCACGCTCAGATAAAGCACAAACTCCGCCAATGCCGGTCCCAAGCCCGGATGAAAAAGGAGGAGGGCGGCCTGCATGGAGGCCGTAAGGAGGCAGCCCCTCCACCATGCAAAGGCACAACAGGCCAATCACCTGTTTGCTTTAAATCATGATTACGCGAACTACAAGAGAGAAAACCGGACTGATTCTAAAGGCGACGAACTGGAACGGACTACGGACTACGACTTATGGAACTTGGAACACAAGAAGTATAAATGGGAAGGAAGAGGAGCTGGTGGAAGAGATGAGGAAAGCAAAACTAGAAATCCTGGCTATAACGGAAACGAAGAAAAAAGGACAAGGAGTCATGGATCTCGATGGCAACACGTTGCTCTACAGTGGTGTACCCATATCTGAAAGAGCTAAAGGGGGCATGGGTTGCATTGTGGCCCAAAATCAAAAAAATAGTATCAAGGGATGGAACTTTGTCTCGGAGCGCATTATGGTTGTAAAACTAAAAGAAGGAGAAACCATAGTCAACCTGGTCATAGTGTATGGGCCAAATGAGGATGAGAGAGCAGAGGTCAAGGAGGAATTCTTCGAGCTGCTTCAAAGGACAGTGGATGACTGCCTAGATGAAGTAATTATGCTCGGAGATTTTAATGCCAGAGTTGGAAATGACCATGCTAGATGGGGTGGAGTTATCGGAAGATATGGAGAAGATACTCTCAATGACAATGGAAAGCGACTCCTTAGATTCTGCAGTGAGCAGAATCTGATCATTACAAACACAAAGTTCCCCCATAAGCGCATACATGCATACACTAGATGTGAACCAACCAAGAATGAGAAGTCAGTGATCGACTATGCCATTGTTCGGAGAAGCTCATTCAGATATGTCCGAGATGCAAGAGTCTGGAGGGGGCCAGAGATTGGAAGTGATCACTACCTGCTAACAATCAAACGAACAACTGAAAGAGTTGCTCAGCCTAGGAACTGCCCAACATCACGCAAGAAACCAAGTAAACGAGCAGGAGAAATGAGCATTAGGACCTACAAGCTGAGAGAGCCAGAAATTAAGACCAGATATCAGGGGCTTATTGCTACAGCAGTGAGCAACACAGAAGAACGACCTGATGACTTGGAAACCCTCTGGAATAAATTCAAGGATGTCATAAAGACAGCTGCTGCAGAAGCATGCGGTGAAGTCCGACTTGGGAACCAGAGAAAGAGGACACCTTGGTGGACAGAGGAAGTCAAAGAGAAAATAAGAGAGAAGAAAATGGCATGGAAACAATACTTAGGAGCTAAAAACACAACAGGACAAATGGAAAAATATAGAGAATATGTGACACTCAGAACAGAAGCAAAGAACAAAGTGCTAGCAGCAAAACAGAAGTCCTGGGAAGAATTTGGAGAAAAGCTAGAAAAAGATGCACAAGAAAACCAGAAATTGTTCTATAAGACCCTAAAGAACATGAGGAAAGAAAAACAATGCCCTCTCAAATTTATAAAGGACAAGCAAGGCAAATTGCTTACTGCCCCGAAGGAAGTAATGGAAAGATGGAAAGAATATTTCTCAGAACTCCTGGATGGTGAGCATGATGAAGCATCAGAAATGATAACCACTGACACAGAAGAGGAAACCAATGATGGTGAAGATGACATAAAGATGGAAGAACTGAGGGCGGCACTAGAGAAAATCAAGATGGGCAAAGCAGCAGGGCATGATGGTATAACACCAGAAATGGTTAAGTACATGGGAGCATCAGGCGACCTATTACTCTTAAAGGTCCTACAGGCAGCATGGTGCAACAAGACCATACCAAAGGATTGGGAGATTGCCATCATAACACCAATTTTCAAAAAGGGTGACAATCGACAATGTGGAAACCATAGAGGCATATTCCTTCTCAGTGTCCCTGGTAAAATCTACTCTAGAATCCTAGAGCAGAGACTCCGACGCCTAGCTGAGCCACAATTGGATGAGGTCCAGTGTGGATTCCGAGCAAACCGAAGTACTCAAGACCTAATCTTCACACTCAGACAGCTGAGTGAAAAGGCCCTTGAGTATAAGAGTGAGATCCATCTTTGTTTCATAGATCTGGAAAAGGCGTTTGACAGGGTCCCCTGGAGCAAACTTTGGGAATGTTTGGCAAGGAAGAATATTCCAGCACCTCTGATTCATGCTATACAGAGCTTCTACAAGTCTTGCAGAAATTATGTGAGGACAGCAAACCATAAGTCAGAAGAGTTCAGGACCACCACTGGTGTAAGACAAGGTGATATCCTATCACCTTACCTCTTCATACTCCTTATGGACGATGTCATCAAGGCATGTAAGGAGAGAACAAGAAAGTATTCAGTGGGGTACTGGAAGATGAGACAGGTCTATATTTCGGAGCTGGCATTTGCTGATGATGTTGCCCTGATTGCTAAATCAGAGGCACATCTCCAATCCAACCTGCAAGTCTGGAAGGAAGAGCTGGAGAAGAGAGGGATGGTCATAAGCAGCTCTAAAACAAAATCCATGGTGATATCACGAGAAGAAAGAAAACATCAGATTAAGTTGGGAGAACAGGTCCTGGAGCAGGTCGACCACTTTAAATATCTCGGAGCTATTATAGACCGAAAGGGAGGCATCAAAGAAGAGTTGGCCACTCGGAAAGCAGCGGCTGGGAGACTTTTTCAGGCCATAAATCGTGGATTCCTCAGCAAGAAAGAGGTTGGTAAGAAAACGAAGATGGCTGTATACCGCTCCACCTATGTCCCAGTCTTGACATATGGATGTGAGTCGTGGGCAATGACTACAACCCACAAAAGCCAGATCCAAACCTCAGAAATGAGGTATCTGAGGAAAGTGGTTGAAGTAACAAGAAGAGACATGGTCCGCAACCAGACGATCCGTCAAGGCCTAAAATCCCATCCGCTGCAGACCCAAATAGAACAGTCCCAACTAAGATGGTTTGGCCATGTCTGCAGAATGGGAGAAGATCGGCTACCACGACAAGCATGGGAAACAAAGAGCCAGGGATCCAGACCTCCAGGACGACCCAGAGTCCGCTGGGAGGACAACATTAGACAATCTTTGAAGGACCGAGGACTAGAATGGAACCAGGCCAGGAAGAAGACAGCTGATAGAATGGTCTGGCGCTCTCTCTTCCAAACCTCTACACCTCACGGTAGAAGGGGAACGACTAAGTAAGTAAGTAAGTATAAAGCACACACTGAACCTAGGCGCAGGGCCTAGAGGTGTCGTGATTGGTCGGTCATAATAACACCGACAGCCCAGACCAAAGAGAGGGGTAACGGGGCCTGTAATTTTTCCAGAATCGTCATTGATAGTGCAGAAGAGTCCAAGTCGAGAAACCAGAATACCAATTCAAGTTAGCAGCTACAACGGCAGTCAGAGGAAAGAGGGCAAAAATACCTCTGAGCTGCAATAGATAGAGAGAAGGAGAGTAGTGGAGGAGTCGTTTCTGTGGGAACTAGGAGTGTCAGACAGACACTGAACATAACATTAGAACTCAGCAAGTCTTCTGTAAGTTGTGTCGGAGGTGATAGAAGGGTTTTGGTCGTGGACTTTGTGATAGTCAGAGAATATTTAGCCTATAGTGGAGCAGTGGTGTAGGCACGTCATTTGTGTAGAAACACGTCTGCAGACAGACGGACAGTAGGAGTTAGGGTGTGTTTACATATCAGGTTGATTAGGAGAAAGACGGATCTGGTGTTAGAGATCCTCCTTCACATGTTGTTGTATTACTTACCTTTCTTCCTTACAGGTTGAGGGGAGGGCGACTGTGGGGTTACCTTACCTAATCACTTGAACTTAATTGTTATGTTCTTTCCAGGTGTGTGAACACGCATGTTTATTCTATTTTTGTAGTATGTTATATGAATTTTTTTGTGTGGTGTAAATAAAATCCATTGTAAATTTCCGGCTGGATCAGTCACTTACTTCAACCTATATGTTGTCTGTAAGTGGTGTCTGTGGTGTTAAGTAATTAAACCTTATCCCAGTCTTGGTAGTTAGAGGTAGTGAGGTTATCGCAAAACATTACGTCACCTAGTGGCAAGGGAGTCAATCTAGGTTCTCGACCCTTGACGCCAAAAGCCTCATCTCCCACAGTCACGGTCATTTTTCTTCTGAAATCTATCTTCTTAGGCTTTCTTTCCACTAGGGTCAAGTCTATTTAGGTAGGCAGCCTCTAGTCCTAAATCCACTTCGTGACAACATGGAATGACCTTGAGCCGTGTGCTCCTTGCTAGAGCTAAAGGGAAAATGATGGTGTGTGTGTGTGTGTGTGGACTCTCATAAACATTTTTACAAGCTTTTATTTAACTTCACTTGTATGTAACTTTCACATCTTGCAATCAATTTTTCAATCACTTCCAGATGAGCAATAGCTCTGAAACTTGGCTTAGTTGTGTATTCCCGATGACAATACGATAATCAGTCAATTATTAATAATTTAATATTGTAATTATGAGTAATTAAAGTTTTTCATAAAGAAATGTAAACAAATCAGGGGCCATAATCAAGTTAATTAAAAATTCAAGCGTACGTGGTGTGCTTTATTTTTTTCTATGCGTAAAACAGGGCAGTACTCAAGTGTCTAGCTAAATCATGGGAAACAATCCAAATTATAAAATAATGAATCAAGGGAAAGTCGAGTTTGATCTCTAGATGGCCTTCAAACTGAAGAAATTGATTGCACCAAATTAACAGGCACAAAGCCATGTAATATTGATGCTCTAAAAGAAATGGATTGCTTAAGAAATTTTTGACCAGATTTACAATAAGTAAAAATATTATGTATGTTTTAGTATGTCATAATTTTTCTAACACTAAAAAGAAAATAAAAAATTTTAAACACACGTTTTTAATGCACTAAAACCCCAAAAATAATTTTTCAAGGAGTTTATAGCTTGCAGTAAAAAAAAAAAATTAACAACAAATATTCTGCATGAAATTAACTTCTGCTTTATACTTGATTAGACACTTATGGATAAAATATATGATAAGCACTTAAGCGCCCCACGCTTTTTGTCAATTTAATGTTACATTTTTTTACTGCAAGCTATAAACTCCTTGAAAAATTATTTTTGGGTTTTTAGTGCATTTTTAGTGCGTGTTTAAAAAAAAAAATTATAGCCTATATTTTTTATTAAAATGTATCTAAGTGAAACACTGAGAGCTGACTTCTGCAAGCAGTCATAAAACTCCAAGACTTTAGTCTGCTACAAAATGGATCTGAAATATTTGTGACACATCACATTATTTTACTGAAACCTAGTCGTTTCAAAATGGATTTCATTTTGCACGTCCAATTTTATGGGAATATTCCATTCTCCAAGACTTGTGTACTGAAGTACCGGTATGTATTATTGATATTGTTTCATGAATCCTGATATTGTTTCATGAATCCTGATATTGTTTCATCAATCCTCAGAGATGGCTGCAGTAGAGTGGGTCTCTACTGTGCTGTTGCTGTGTGCTGTGATCAGGTCAGAATGGAGAGGGAAGTGGATGTTTTCAACGCTGTCCGCCATGTCCGCAAGAACCGCCCACAGCTAGTGCCTAACATAGTAAGATAGCATAGAAACGTGTCTCTAAAATACATTTTAGTCATGGTCATTGTCTGGCTATCAGAACTAGTTCTAAAACATTTGTGACTTCTGCAGTCATGGTCTGTGGCTATCAGAACTAGTTCTAAAACATTTGTGACTTCTGCAGTCATGGTCTGTGGCTATCAGAACTAGTTCTAAAACATTTGTGACTTCTGCAGTCATGGTCTGTGGCTATCAGAACTAGTTCTAAAACATTTGTGACTTCTGCAGTCATGGTCTGTGGCTATCAGAACTAGTTCTAAAACATTTGTGACTTCTGCAGTCATGGTCTCTGGCTATCAGAACTAGTTCTAAAAGCACATCCTCCATTATTTTAATCTTAGCTTGTCATCTCTGATTACTTCCTAAAGCCAGTGCCTGCATCTATATTGTAGCAGATGATATAAGCACAATGTAAGGCATTGTTGAATCAGTTAAAGCATGGTGTGAGCTATTCTGCAAGGTCAGGAGAGTGGCCATGAGGCTGACTCATATCCTAAAACGAGCTGGCTAATGGGGCATTGATGTGATGGACATCAGGTTGGTAATGAATTACATTGCTCTAAGGAAAACAAAGGAGAATAGTAAAGGAACCAATATAATTGGATGTGAATATGGAAACATTAGCAAAAAGAGCTAAACTTGTATTAAAAAGGAAGCCATGGCTGATAGAATGCATTAAGAAGATATAAATATTGGTAATGGTAGACATCAGGAAGAAGGGAAATATACCAAAGAATACATTAAAAATGATGTGCTGATATGGAGTGGAGTTAAACAGATCAAAATATTGACTGGAACTCGCAGTACATTTTGAGCAGACAAGATTTATTGCTACATTGAAGGAAGACTAATACTTATGCAGCTAATAGAAGGAAAGCATGGAAACATCAGCTCAAGCTATACACACCTTGCAGTAATGTTTACAGTTAAGAGGACAGGAGGAAACTTTTAGAACAAATAACAACCAATAGTTTTCTCTGTGGCTGTGCCAGTACCCAGTTGGAGCACTTGGCTGGGTAGACTACCCAATATTGCCTGCACAACAGGTTTTGAAAATAAAAGTGCCATTACCTTGGTGTGTTAACTCAATCATCATGTCATATCTTCTGAAGATATTTTTTTAAATAATTACATTTCATTTTGAAGGTTCAGCTACAGTATATGCAGTAAATTATTTCATTCATATTGTTCTAGTTCTTATCTTTGGAACCACCTGAAATTCTAATATAACTATTTTTTAATCTTAAAAATTCAGTCTAGATTTTTTAAATAGCTGTGATCAGATAGCCTTCACTTATTTGTTTAAGATGAAAAATTAAGTTTGATTTGTTTAAAACAAACCAACAACATGGAAGCAATTCTATATGCCATCCTGTATATTTTTTTCCAAGTTATGTTTGGCTTTTGAATGCAGTCATCTATATGGACATTTGCTAATCACACATTTTTTTTTTTCAGGAGGAGTATCATTATATCTACCATTTCATGACAGAATTCATTATCTTATGTGGATCAAAACCTGACATCATCATATCTGAGCCCCCTAGTGTTGTCTTTCTCCATTCTGACAATCACCGCAGCTCAACAACACCTGCAGCAACATTGCCTAACTCCATTCATGGTGGTGTTTATGTTGTGGCTAAGGGTAAAGGCAGTGACACTGTAACACTTCACAATAAGGGTGACAGCTATACACACGTCCAAGGTGAACTGTGCACCCACAGGGTAACCGTTCCTCAGATAGATAGTGAATTGCCATGCATTAGCCATCCCAGACGCTATCAAGTTCATGCAAGTAAACAAAATGGTGGACCATTTACATCAGGGAGTGTAGTGCCTTGTAGGTTAGATTGTGAAAGTATATATACTACTTCCAAGGAACACAGTAAACAGTTACCACATATTTATAGTGGATGTGATAAAAACTGTCTATGGACTAGAAAGGATGCCCCCAATATTAGCCAAGTGCATTTACAAAATGACAACAGTAAGGCCCTAAATGGGAAGACTGTTTTTACAGGTAGCAAACTTACCTGTGGTCAGATTTTGTCATACTCAACACTACAACCATTAGGTGACATTCATCGTACCCCTAGTGATTTCAGCATTATGAATTGTTTGCCTCAGCACCAGAGTCCAAGTCTTTCTCATTTAAATATACATTCTTCCTCTTCAAGTTTACGTATTCCTGAGCCAGTTCATCCAGCCTTATCACTCACCCCTTTCTTTACTCCAAAGAAGTATCTGAATGGAAGAGTTTGTAGTGGTTTGACCAGAAACATGACTAGCTCAAGCCTTAGTCCAGGAAGCTTATGCAAGAGTGGTTCATATTTCTCATGTAATTCCAGTCTAAGTATCAACAGTAATTTCTTGGGAAATGGCTCAGTTTCCAACCATACAGAAAGTAGTAACATCCAGTCTCCAGATGTCATCAGTGAGATTATTCTCCATCCATCACATTTGAATGGTCACCTCAGCAGACCCACACCCCAGCCTGACAAACAGGATCTGTACAACAACCGCTCAGTCAGCACAGGACTAGCATATTCATTATCTACCTCAGGTTTGCTGCATCCAGACTTTGGCAACATCAAAGCATTTAGAGCAAACACTGGCACTGGTAATGTGACACTGATCCATGCTTCGTATGCATCTCTTTATGATTCGTCAAGTAGTACTGATGGTCAAGATTACTCTAGTGTAGACTGGCTAGAACATGACAGAGAAACCATAGAGGGAAAGCACTGTCACACAAAAACTGACCTTCCTCAACCACCAGCTTATATGAAAGTTAATGATCAGCGGCCACATGGAAATGAAACAAAAATAGTGAAAGATAAATTAGATGACCATTACCTTCACAACCAAAATTTCTGCTTCCACATTCAATCTGAGACAGAAGATTAGAGAATGTAAAAATAAGAACATCAGAGAATGAACCCAAGCCCAGAATAACTCATACTCCATGTCACCAGTTAAGAAATAAGAGCATAATTGGTTGTGAGTAACTCCTGTTGTGAGGTTTAACTTGGTAACAGGAAACAGAATTGTTGCTCACACAGTAACACCAACTGTGAGGTTTAACTTGGTTACAGGAAATATTGCTTCACACAGTAACACCAACTGTGAGGTTTAACTGGTTACAGAAACAGAATTGATTATACCTCACACTGTTTGTGCATTCTGTAGAACATTGAAATTAAATCAAAAGTACACATAAAAATCAGCTGCTTACATAAAGACTTCTGAAATGTTGCATCAACTTAAAGTACCAATTATCAGCCTTTATCTGATGATCTGAAATAGTTAATTTCATTTCTTGTGATGTATAACTTCTCCTGTCAAGCTTAAGACTTGTATTCGGTAGCAGCTACTTCACACTGTCGTAAGTTAGATTCAGAGAATCAAGAAAGAAATGCTGAGTAGCACAGAGGCACCATGACTTTTAAAAAAAAATGTGTTAAAGCCACTGGCTTTGAAATTAACATTTCAAGATGTCATCTAACTGACCAAATAGCGCATCATAAACTATTTGTTGGTCCACTCATGATCATGGACTGATTCCTTCACTTAACCAAGGGTATTGCTGTCCACTGAATGTTTTATGACTTGTTTCCATACTTATGTGTCTTGTCCCAGCCAGTATTTGTGTCTGCAATTTTCTTATTTACTTAGTCACTCCCCTTCTACCGTGAGGTATAGAGGTTTGGGAGAGAGAAAGCGCCAGACTACCCTATCGGCTGTCTTCCTCCTGGCCTGGTTCCATTCTAGTCCTTGGTCCTTCAAAGATTGTCTAATGTTGTCCTCCCAGCTGACTCTGGGTCATCCTGGGGGTCTGGATCCCTGGCTCTTTGTTTCCCATGCTTGTCATGGTAGCCAATCTTCTCCCATTCTGCAGACACGGCCAAACCATCTTCTTCTTCTTCTTCTTCCGTCCTTAGCCACCGACCGTCAAAGCAGTCAGTGGCCATTATGCCTAGTGGCGTCTTAGGGCAACAGCAGATAGGTTTTCTTTGCCATTGTTTCCCATCACGCCTAGTGGTGTCTTTAGGGCAACGGCAAATCAACCCATTTGCTGTTGTTTCCGTAATCGAAGTGACTGGCAAACGGGTGATCAGCCCGTTGTGACAAACCATCTTAGTTGGGACTGTTCTACTTGAGTCTGCAGGGGGTGGGATTTTAGGCCTTGACGTATCGTCTGGTTGCGGACTATGTCTCTTCTTGTTACTTCAACCACCTTCCTCATTTCTGAGGTTTGGATCTGGCTTTTGTGGGTTGTAGTCATTGCCCATGACTCGCATCCATATCGTCAAGACTGAGACATAGGTGGAGCGGTATACAGCCATCTTCGTTTTCTTACCAAACTCTCTCTTGCTGATCAATTTTTCCTTTGTCACATAACTACACTATTTTGTTTGATTTGTTGAAGATCATTATTAGGTCTGCTGACTATTTTATGATTGTCCACACACCATCATCTGTGATATGATCCATCAGTGACATTCCAAAGCTCATTCTAAAAGCATCTTGTATCCACTTTATTTGTGTTCTAGTTCAGTGGTTAATAATGCACATACAGAAATGACCATTGTTGCATTAAGTTATAAGAGTTACATTTTTGTCTCTTCAGACTGATGTCAGTTTTAATTATAATTCTAGTCGTTCCTTGCTCTTGAATCTGCTCTGTCATTTATTCTAGTTATTTAAACTGGGCCACTTTTCTTTACATATTATCGTTTGATTTTGATGGCTCTTGTCTTTGTTTGTGGTGTTATCTGGGTCCATTTGTTTTCATTTCCATACCATATTTTCTTGAGATGGTATCAACTTTGTTCATAAATACTTGTAAATCTTGTTACTCTCCAGACAGTTCATTGATGTCCTCCACTAAGAATTGTTCTTTTGTGACATTATTTTCTGGTGGAAGATTTTTAACATGAGTGGGCAGTATCACAAACAGCCCTATCACAGTGACCATGGTGCAGAACAACTTATCATAAACTCCAGTCTGCCAGATCTTATTGCGGATTTTGTTAATACTGACCACTAAGACAAGGCAAAAGGCTTTCCCCACCAATGAAGGAACAAATGTGATTAAAAAAAGAGAGAGAGAGTGTGTTTTTGTGGTGTATCAGTCTTAAAGCCCATTAGTGGGCCAAAGGCTACACTTTGAGAATCACTGATACAGGTAACATGTATGTTTGTAGAAAACCACTAATGATTCATCTTATGCCAGATAAAACATTTTGTTTTCAGCCTGCATTTTCATGTGAGACCAAAGATGTGTATTTGCATGACCTGTAAATTGCAGGGACAAAAAATGAAATACATTATTAGGGATAATCATCTAAAAGTTGTGTATAAAAAAAAAATAATAGTCCAAGCTGGGACAAATTTTTTTGACCTCATCATCTTCTGCTGTGCTTAGTTAATTGAATATATCTAGCAAGGAAAAACAAATGAAGATAGTTTGAGTCCCCAATTTGCACTAATGATTGGAAAATTGGTAAAATATTACACAAGTGGGAGATCAACAACAAAGAAAAATGATAAAATCAATGGAAGAAACGACTAAGTAATTAATGTATTTACATGAGCATATAGACAAGCTCAAGTTTTCCTATATCTTTATCTTGTAAAATATTTGTTGTTCTAACTTTGGTTGTTTTTTGTTTGCCAACAGGAAAGTCTCATTAGTGTTGTACTGTTCTGACCCCCCATTAAACTGTTCCTAACGTTTGTGTTCCTTTACATATTCTGAACTTATTCATTCCATTAGTGATGTCATTTCAGTGGCATTTTCTTTAACAACGTTATAAAGTGCGTGGTTCTGATTCATGGACAAAATAGTGTCTAAAAGATCAATCAAAGAGCTCATACTAAACCTGGGTTAACATTTTATGAAAATTAATCTGCTAAATTATGTACGGATATAATAACACCCCCCCCCCCCCCCCCCCCCCCCCCCCCAAAATTCCTTTGTAAAAATCGTGCATTCCTGTTAATGTTTGTTTTTCATCCCTTTTACCAAATGCAAATACAATATCAAATCTTCATTGCTATTGTCAAGCTTTGCATGTTTTAACCCCCCCCCCCCCCCCCCCCCCCCCCCCCAACGTTTGCACTGAATTCCATCAATACCCTTTAGCTCCCCTAGGAGCGTTAGTCTTTAACAAACACATGCCAAGTCTTCCTGTCACGTGCTATCTACTCAAGGTCTCCCTCATCATTTTCACTTCTGATTGCTCTCTTATCCATGTGTTTTTTGGCCTGCCTCTTTCCCTGGGGATTCCAGAACAAGGACTGCCTTGTAATGCTATCAACAGGTTTCCTCAATGTGTGTCATATCTTTTTCTCATCTCTTGTTCCACATTTGTGACCTTGTCATGCCATTTCAAACCTTCTATTCTTCGCAAGCACCCGTTTATGAAAGTTTGTAGCCTTTTTGGTTGTTGTTTTTTTGTTGCTCTCCATGTCTCAGAGCCATAAAATAGTACTGACTTCACATTTGAGTTGAAGATTCTTATTTTTGTGTTGGCCTTGATCTCTCTTGTCATATGTTTCCCAATGCAATGAAAGCTCCTCTTGCTTTTTTTTGTATTCTTATTTTGATAATCATTGTCTGTCCCTCCAACTTTGTCTATATAGCTGCCAAGATATGTGTATGGTTCTACATCTTTTAGTAGTGTTTCTTCAAGTTTGACCTTGTTATCATTTACTCTCATACAAACTGAATTGTAATGAGTGATTTTGTTATAACAAATTTGAACATTATGTAAAAAACAATGCACAAAACTACAGCTTATTTATCTGCCTTTGCACCTTTTTTATGCAAAACATGAAAATAAATTTCTTGTTACAGAATTGAATGAGCTTATTTGTTGGATTACCTCTTCAACTAGCAAACTGTTTAAATACTAAATATTCTTATTTGTTGAATTAATCTTCGACTACCAAATGATGTTATTGTTTGATGAAGAAAATAAGAAGGGAGGGGGAAATTATGATCAGATTATTATACTCAAAAACTAACTAGGTTTAGTGACAACCTAAGAAGGCAATCTACAGCAGAAATGGGCAATCTAACTTGCTTTTGTCACCACTGTTACAGTTCTTAAGTACTACCTGCAACATGATTACCTATATTTTTGTGCGTGTAAAATTTGGCAGGATGAATTGCAAAAATTCTAGCTGTTCCTTACAATTGGGATCTGCAACTCAAGACTAGCATTTGACTTCATCATCCCAATGTGGGAAAGAATATTTCATTGAAAATAATCCAAGGTTTTCAGTGTTGGCAAGTTTTCTTCCATATGGACTGATTCCTACATCCCAGTGTGAGAGCAATTTTTATAATACTCCCAGTGTTTCTGGCTATATAAATTATCATGTTTGTTTCTAGCACAATAGCCATTTCTTCTTTAAATTTGCAAATTCTAAGTGGAACAGATAAAACCAAACTGAAGCAAGAAGGCATCAATATCAATTTGTTTTTCAAATTCTGCTTTGAAATTGATCTCTAATTAAATTCCTATCATGACAGGTTGTTCCTAATAATAATAATAAGAGGTTGTTACTGATGCTAGTTTATTCGCAGATTTAAAACTTCTTTTTAAGTTCCAAAGAAAATTGTCAACTATTTAGTTCCAAATGTTCACTCTCTTAGTCCACAAAGTGTAGTGAGTTCTTTAATGAGTTTTAAAAGGGTCTGTGATAGAAAACTATACAGATCATTACAGCAGGAAGTAATCTGATCAGCAGAAGTTTTAAATCATCATTTCAAACATTGAAGTTTAAAAAAAAAAAGTGTGCCTACAACTGATATGAAAAGTGTTACACATTGGAGCTGACAGTGAGTCAGGTCTCAAAATTTAACAGCATGCCATTATAATGGTACCAAAATATTCATATGTATGTGAGTATGATACCCAGTTTGACTTGCATACAATGAATGTCACCACAACTATAGATACAGTATATATTAAAAAGCGGCGTTAACAAGAAATCCTTATGCAGATTTCTAACAGTTAAACAGTATCCTGCATCAAATGATGTCTGATGGTCGTGTTTGACATAAAAAAAATGATTAAATTATATAACGCCAGCTGCTTAAATATCACATCTTGGGCCCTAGGATGGTCCTCTGATGTCAGGTTTCATTCACGTGATCCAGTTATGTTCTGAGGTTATCCTGGCGATAAGAATGTGTATAAGAATATTTATAATAATGTGTGTGCATAGATTGATTATATCCCAGATATTTATAATGATAAACTGGTCATTAGCAGGCTAACATCTTTATATATAGTGTCCTACATCAATGTTTAACCACTGCATAAACTCAACATTCTCTTGCCTACCTACAGATAACATTCTGGCATGTAATCCACATTTCTATCAAGAATCTCATCTTATAAGTGACATGCATATTTAAGTCTTTACTAATGTCAAACTGTATATTGGCTCCGTCAATTGTTCTGTGAGAACAACATATATTTTGGCTTTTAGGTTTTTGTATAGTTTATATTTTTTCAGTTGTTGCATTTCATAAACCTCTGCTCCCCAAGGAGCATAGGCCTTCAACAAACATGCCAAGTTTTCCTGTAACGTGCCATCATCTTAAGTTCTTTCTGCTTTCTCATCATTTTCACCTGTTTCCAGCTCTCTTCTCCATGCGCTTCTTGGTCTACCTCTGCCTCTCTTGCCCTGGGGGTTCCAGAACAAGGACTGCCTTGTAATGCTATCAACAGGTTTCCTCAGTGTGTGTCTTATCTATCGCCTTCTTCTCATCTCTTGTTCCACTGGTACTTGTCTGGTTCTTGTCATCAGTTCCACATTGGTAACCTTATCATACCATTTTAACCCTTCTATTCTACGCAAACAACCATTTATGAAAGTCTGTAGCTTTTTGGTTGTTGTTTTTGTTGTTCTTCATGTTTCAGAGCCATACAATAGGACTGACTTCACATCTGAGTTGAAGATTCTTATTTTTTTGTTGGATCTGATTTCTCTTGATCTCCATATATTTCCCAATGCAATGAAAGCTCCTCTTGCTTTTTGTTTTCTTATTTTGATATCACTGTCTGTCCCTCCAACTTTGTCTATATTGCTGCCAAGATATGTAGTGGTATTTCTTCAAGTTCAACCCTGTTATCATTTCCTGCATTTATTCTCACTATTTTTGTCTTTTCCCTGTGTATTTTCAGACCCAATTGCTGTGACCTCTCATCGCGTGTTTTCATTTTGTCCTGCATCTGATTACAGTTAAGGGACAGGAGAGCCAAGTCATCCGTAAAATCTAGATCATCTAACTGTTTAGTCAGATTCCACTGGATTCCATTTCTGTTATGTGTCGTCAATGTTTTCATAACCCAGTCTATTGCTAGTAAGAAAAGAAATGGAGACATGAGGCATCCCTGTCGCACTCCTGTTCTTATCCCAAACAATTCTGTAAGTTGTCCTTCATGAAGAACTCTGCATGTCATGTCTTCGTAAGTTTTTATATTAAATTAATTAAACTGGGGAAATACATAGTGCCTCATCTATTTTCAAAGTAATCCTCTGTCTACACTGTCAAATGCCTTTTCGTAGTCCACAAATCCAATGTATAGTGGTGAATTCCATTCCAGAGTTTGTTCAACTATTATTCTCAAAGTACAGGATATGTTTGGTCGAAAACCTGCTTGTTCATCTCTCAGTTTCTTGTCTATGGACTCTTTTTAATCTTTCAAGGATAATCCTGTTTAATACTTTTCCTGGCACTGATAGTAACATTATTCCTCTATAATTTGTGCACTCTTGTAAGTTTCCCTTCTTAGGCAGCTTAACTAGATATCCTTCCTTCCATTCTGCTGGTATCTCTTCCCTTTCCCAGACTTTACCAAGTAATTTATGTAGCATCTCTGTGGCTGTGTCAATATTTGCTTTGATGGCCTCTGCTGTAATGCCATCTGGTCCAGCCGCTTTTCCATCTCTTAGAAGCTTTATGACTTTCTTTATTTCTTCCTTCGTTTGGTCTTTCACAGTTAATTTGTAGCTCATCTTTTGCTGGCTAGATGTCTGGGGGGGTTTTGTGGAGCTGGTCTATTGAGAAGGTCCTCAAAATATTCCATCCATCTCTTCATTTGCTCTTGTACATTGCTAAGCAGTTTTTCATTCTTCTCTTTTATGAGGCAACTTGCTTGCTTGTTGCAGTTTGAACAATTAAAAAGCACAATTTCTTGTGGAAATCACTCTTTTTATTTCAGATTTAGATCAGTGATCAATCGTGCATGTTTCTTGCTTGTTAATTTGTAGTTAATTTATTACATCGAAGAATGAATAGGAAAAGTGCAAGTCAACCCATCCCTAATATCAAAAGCTCTACAGGACTAAGCCTGAAGGATGAAGAGAAGGGAAGAGCATTATTCAATCAATATGTGGAGCAAACTGATAAAGGTGACAAAAGTGCCCGCCTGAAAATAAAGGACAGTGTTCTGGAAAATGCCCTAAGTGGCCAGATATACTTCAATCTCATTTCTGAAGAGAACATGGTGTACACATTGAAAACCAGCAGAAACACTGCTCTGGGTCCTGATGGTGTACAATACCATCACATTAAACAGCTCGACGACACAGCCATTATAAATATGGTGAGCAATTTTAATACTAGCAAGTAGCATACAGAATGCTGAGGTGCTGGAAGACTGGCTACACTGTTACCTTTGGCCACTTCCTAAACCTGGCAAAGACCCGACACTGCTCAGCAGCTATTGAATTATCACACTACAGAATGTCTATGGTAAATTACTTGAAAAGATAGTTGCAAGACAAGTAATGAGCCACCTCGAAAATGCACACATCCTTCCTGATACCCTGGGTATCTATAGGCCTATGAAAACAACAAGGGGTAATGCTGGAACGGTTGCGTACAATGTGTACTGGGGATTCCAGGGTAAAAGAGAAACGGTGGCTGTCGCAATTGACCTAGAGGACCTTGATAGACTGTATAATGGCATGTGGTGTAAACCCTTGGATAACAAGGTGGATAGCAGCTGCCTTACTGGAGAGATCAGTTACATTTCACTTGGGAACTTGGACATCAGAACCAATGCGTATTTGCCCGGGACTACCCCAGGGTTCTCCACTATCACCAGTGTAGTTTAACATCTACACAGCAAAAGTAGCAACCTTTCAACCAACAGGACTGGGATGAATATTAACTTTTGCAGATGACATACTCATGTACAGAACCAGTTGAGACAGACAGGAAATGGTCCAAGGCATACAAGAGATACTACAGGCGGTTTCTAAATGGTGTGAGGAAAGTGGATCAAAGGTCAATCCCAACAACACCTGTGTGATGTGGTGCTCTTTGAACAACTCCATAGTGAAAGCAGACCTTCCAGACATCACTTTCAATGGGCAGAACATTGAAGGGCAAGACAGGCTGAAGTATCTGGGAGTAACATTTGATTGTGGGCTATTGTTCAAGTATCATGTCGAACTGATATACAGAAGTGCAAGCGAGGACTGGCAGCCTTAAAAACAATGGCTGCTGCGCGCTTGGAACAGAGATTATTGTTTCTCCTGTATCATCAGCTCGTGATTTCAGTAATTGAGTACGGACTAGGAATACTCACACTGTCAATGTCACAATGTGAATGACTGGAACGCATTCAAAATGAAGTGATGTGACTAGTTTTGGGCTGTATGCTTGATACCCCCATTTTGACAATGAGATACATGCTTGGATTGCTGTCGATTAGATCCCGATATGTGATGGCCCAGGCAAAAGCATATATGCGGGTAACCACCGACAAAAGACACCCCCTACATAAGAACGTAGCTGACATCAAAGGAGAAAGAATCAAGAGGGGGAATGTCATGGATGGCACATGCAGAGGCTACGATTGGTCAGGTGACCAGGGTTGAAAATGTATCCAAGGGGGAAGAGTGGAGTAAGTCAGGGGAGAACTGGATAAATTACCAGCAGGTCATCATTAACCTTGGCAGAGAGTGCAGATCTTGGGGCAATGGAAAAGCAGAGCTGGAGATTAATCAGCTGATAAGTGATCATGCTGGGGATGATGATGCCATTGTGTACACCGATGGGTCTGTAGTGTTTGGTGAGAAATCAGGATAGGGCTTCTCTGCGAGAATGAAGGGCAGGATCGTCGCTGAACAAAGGGAGCCTACATGACAACAACCTCCAGCATGCGGATGGAGGTAGAGGCACTGGTGGCTGTCTGAAACTCCATCAACCAGGGCAGTTATATTGTCAGACTCTCAAGCCATGCTTTGGAAAGTTCAGAACAGATGGCTGCAGCAGGAATGGAAAACATCAATAGCATCCTCTATTCTTCAAGAACTGGTGTGGATCTACTGTCCTGGTCATGCATGGGTATGTGGCAATGAGAGAGCTGACAGACTGGCCTCGAGAGCACCCATAGTGGGGACACTGGACATGGATCAGTGATCGCCTGCTGGATAATGACACTGCAATAGGTGAATCAACAAGGCTGAGACTGTTGGAGTTTGGCATCAAATGTGGGACTAGCAGAAATGGACGTGAGAGAGGATGCATCCGTCGTATGTACCACCTGCATGCTACAGGTACAATTAACATTCATACTCTTCAACATTTGCTGAGGGAGACTGAGCACCTACAGGTCTGCCCGGAGAGCTGTGAGGTCGATTCTGATTAACAATAACTTTTAGTTTTTTTATGTGTTTTTTTTTTCAAAACTTTGGAATGGGCACACTCACCACCTATGACAGGCCTCATAGCTTGACTTCACACCAAGCAAGGAAATTACTTGAAGAAATTTTTAATGTAGAGACTAATTCAGTCTGCAGTCATTACGCAGAGTACAATAAAGATGCAAATGTCTGAAACAGTCATATGACTGCATAGATAATAATGGCAGGTCTGATGCCAAAAAATGAAGTTATAAGGACAGAACAACGTAATCAGATTGCGGAGGGATGATCATGTTGCAACACAAGATTTTGTTAACCACATTAACATTGTAAATAATTTTTTTTGTTTTTTTTTTACTGTTGTGTTTTGAAATGTCCTTTGTTTTAACATGTCTATCCTTGTGTAGTTGCTGGCAGTCTTTGATGATAAAAAGAAAGGACAGGACTTCTGCTCCCTCATGCATGTCATAAGAGGCAACTAATATGAGGTTGGGCATGGGGCTGGCAATCTCATTATATCAAACACACTGTTACAGAAACCACTGCTGCAGGAGCACACAAATCATTAGTGCAGGCTTCCTGCAATGGGGACCAGCTGGGGTGGTAGTTCCATGCTCCATAAGGAGTGAAAAGGAGAAGAAAAAATTGTTTGTTATATTCTGTGAAAATAATTATTTCAGAACAAAACAGATTATTTGTTAGAATATTTGTGCATGTGACATTTTGGCTGGCAGTTGAAAGTTAATGATGATGGTGACAGCATATTGCAACTGCTGACAATTAAATAGGATCTAGGAAAGTTTAACCACAATTATGAACAAAGGTCCAGACTTACTTGTCACAAAATGCTCCATGAAAACCAAAAGGGCACTGACATTTGTTCGGCCTCAAACATCTACCACCATTTTCACATGGCCTGGCACATACAGCTGTAATATGGAAACATTATTTTGACTCACAGGGTTGATTGATAAGCATGATGCTTGGCCTTCGTTACTTTTTTAAAATTTACTGAAAGTTTTTTTCCCCTCTTAAATTTACAGAACATGTGTTTGGCAATTGATATATCAATTTTGTGCTTACAAATCAGAACCAGAGTCAGTCTGATGTTAAGAATAATGACGACTTATCTACTAATAGCCATTAAAACTTAAATGCCTAGGTTCACAATAACAAGCTAACTGTTTTCTGATATTGGGTATATGTGTAAGAATTTATACTTTAATTTAGAATATTTAATACTAAAATAAGTAATCATAATTTCCCCATTTGCCCCCACTGTAGCTGGCCCCTTTGCTGGAAGCCTGTACTAAATCATTCATGTGCCCTTTCAACTGCGGTTTCTATAGCAAGTTATTTTACATGAGGAGGCTGCCAGCCCCATAAAAAAATCTGACATTAGTCGTATGATATGCCTAAAGCAGCAATAGGCCTTACTTTGTCTCAGAGACCTCCGGGAACTACATGGGGCAAGTACATAATTGGAGGACCAATAATCTGTAAACAGTACTCACTACTAGTGTGTAACAAGGGCCACGCATTTGTAAGTATACTCTGCACTAGAACCTTGTAAGGTGGCAAGCTTTTAAGAATGTTCTTGACTAGTACACTATGTAATAACAGTCAGGCTACTGCATCATGAATATTAAAAATACCATGGATAGCTAAACACAGTAATGAGGATGTCCTGAAAGGGTCCAGTGCACAA
Organism: Oreohelix idahoensis; assembly: GCA_024509875.1. NCBI lineage: Eukaryota > Metazoa > Mollusca > Gastropoda > Stylommatophora > Oreohelicidae > Oreohelix > Oreohelix idahoensis. Next base: position 150,643 of record JAMPIV010002418.1, read on the forward strand.
AAGAAGCATATCAGGGATATTAGAAGAAAGCACCCAACTCTCTGCAGGCATGTTATGAGAAGAAGAAAAGATGGAATATATTGTGACAAGAAAGACTGAAGGAAAAAGAGATAAAAGGATAACCAAGAGAGACGTTTCTGGACAGTTTGACATCATGGAACGAAGTCAACAGAACTGATCAACAGTACTGAAGATAGGAGGTTGTGGAGGGTCATGATCACCAACACCAGGGGTTCTCAACCTTTTTTGCTCATGCCCCCCCATAGTCGCAGTTAGCTGGAATAAGGTAAGATGGTAATCTTACTGCGGTCCCCTAGAAATATGGCATGGCCACTGGGGGGATAAGACAAGATATGGTCCATGTTGATAACCACTGACCTACACTACTAAGCTTGGTACTTGAAGAATAACTCCACCATGGAGGACCACCATTTTAACTATTCTCTGTATTTGTAAATGAAGATGGGATAAGGCATATACATGAGAAATCTTGAACCCCCTGACTGCTTCATGCTGACAAACATCATCTTGATGTGCTACTTGTTGCTGCAGCATGATAAAATGTTGTCATGTTTGCAATAATTGCTGCTTGTGAAAGAGTAGTGTTGTCACAAAGATTAATCTCTCTGTGCAACATGCTCATGACAGTACCTTAAGTGAATTTATATAGACGTGGAAGGATCACAGAAAATCAGCTTGTCCGATCAGGATTGTTTGTGTGACCTAACTTGTGTTTGACTCACAGGGTTGATTGATAAGCATAATGCCTGGCCTTCTTATCTTTGTTTAAATTTACTGAAAGTTTTTGAGGAATTTTGATATAAAACGTTTTTTTCCCCTCTTAAATTTACAAAACATGCATTTGGCAATGTCTGAAATAGCAAAAATACCATTGTGCCCTGTAGTCAAGGGTTAATTGCTGTATGGGAAAAGTAGATGAAGATGGCATGATGATTATGTTAGACATCCACATTTCTCCATCATTTACAGACCTTCTTGACAACGAGATCCCTGATATCCTGGTGGGCACTCACACCTGTATGGGGCTACACAATGACCTCCATGGAGACAAGGCAAGATGCAGACAGCTGGGTTAGAAAAAAAGCATTTAAAAATTAAGTACAAATTACAGAAATAATAACTCCCAAGAGTCAAAGAAAGAAAGATCTAAATAACCTTAGGAGCATCCGACTGGCTGAATCATTTGAGTGCTTTCCTCTCACAGTAGTTACCAGGTTTTGGGATCAAAACCTGGAAGCGTCATGCTCCAATCTACCCAGCTGTAAATGGGTACCTTACTCTGCTCTTGAGTTAAGGAAGGCAAAAATGGTGAGGAAGTGAAAGGTCATCCCACTTTATAAAGCTGGACCAAGTAATGGTGTAGTCTCTAACTTCAACGCCTCTACAGTATCTGCTATGAGACTACCTGTACCTTGTTTAAAATGACTTGGCATAGTTTTCCTTCGGCATGGTTTTCTTCAGCATCTTTTTTTCTAAATTTTCTCCAAATTCTTTCCAGTATTTCTGTTTTGCTGCTAGCACCTTATTACAACACTCTTCACACTAAGCCAGCACATTACAAGAGGTGTGATACAGTGGATCCTGCCCCACTGCATTATCAGTGGCAATGAACAAGATGCTGACTGACAAATGAAGGGTGGAAAAACTAACTCAAACAAGTGTAAATGGCCAGATGTTTATCAAGAGCAGACACAGGAACAGATGGAGGACACAGCATCCTTGCCCATCACCAGCTCAAAAGAACAGAACAAATAATAATCTTCAGAATCTTTACAGGTTCCATTTTTTCCAAAAGCTAAAGATAGTAATAAACAATGAAGTGTTTCTGTGGCACTGGTAAAATGACTGCACAACATCTGCTGCAGGAGTGCACAACTGTGAGGAAAAAAAATAAAAATCACATATAGCCATCACCAATACCAATCTAAGAAAATGTTGCCCTCTGGTAATGTCAGAAACCTTAGGCTGATCACCACCTTATTCAAACATATTCAAGTTGATATATGTAAACGTCCAGAAAAAAAGGAGTACAAATCAGTTCACACAATTACAGATGTCTAAAACATTGTTAATTTAACCCTCAGTGGATGGCATACAAGGAAATTTATAACCCAAAGGCAGTACAGGTATACCTTGGAGATATTGCGGGTATGGTTCCAGACCACCGCAATAAAGCGAATATCGCAATAAAGCAGGTCACACCCATTTTTTTTTGCTTCCCAGTGCATATAAAAGCCTAAAATCATACTTACACTATGTCTATTAAGTGTGCAATAGCGCTAGCTCTAAAACAAACAAAAAAATGTACTGTAAAATTAAAAATACTTTATTGCTAAAAAATGGTAATCTTCATCAACTGAGCCAAAATCTATCGTAGGAAGAAGAAGGCACGTTCTAATAAATAAACATAAATAATTTGAAAAAAAGTGCAATATCTGCGAAGCGCAATACAGCGAAGCGCAATAAAGCGAGGTATACCTGTACTTCTAAAATATAGTTTGTTATGAAATTTTATATTGGAATAATATTCCAGAATTCAATCACTAAAAAGATGTATTGAATTTTAACGTGCAGGTATGTCAGCTTTAAATGAGTTACAAATTCATTCTCTTATGTTGAACTTGACCTCCCCTAATTTTTTAAGTATTTTCCAATACAGTGAAAGAACATCATGCCTTCTATATGTTTATTTTAATCTCACTATTCCTTTCTCGAATTCTATTCATATTGAAGAAAATCTATGCAAAAGTCTACATCCCATTTTCCCAAGTATGGCCTGGCTATTATTTGGCACAATTATTTATCCAGCATTCTCATTATGTCTTGCATCAGCTCTTAGAGACAGAAGGCACAGATTATAGGTGAAGTCCAGTTTACTGAGATACTTTGCCAGAGTCCACTGAATTCCATTTCTTGTGGTTGATATATGTCATCAACAGACAGCGATTTTGATAGAATTTCGGTTCTTGCCTTCAGGGAAGTACCCAGTTTTTATTTTATTTAGTTTTTATGTGTCCTATCTAGCCTTCACTTTCTTTCCTTTCCTGACGAAGGCCTTGTGGCCGTAACATAGACTATTTTCTTTGTCTTTTGTCCTCGTAAGACGAATCACCTTTTTTCGATTTTTTTTCAAACCCATTCTTGTGGTTGATGATGATGAAGATGTATTCATAATCCAAACAAAAGACAGTAAGCAGAAGAATGCCGACACTTATTTTCCTGGCAAAATCCAGTCCAGATGAAAGGGTTCTACAATGATTTCCGGGTGCTAAAAAAATTCAAGTTATGCAAGAACTAAATAATACACTCTTTGGCCAATAAAAAGTCATGAAACAAATTTTCGTACAAGGTGACTAATATAAGGTTATGTGTGGGGCTGGTAACCTCATCATGTAACACAAACTGCCTCAGAAACCACCACTGTTAAGAACATTAAACACTTGGTGCAGGCTTCCTGCAAGGGGACCAGCTTCAGTGGTGGCTCCATACTCCATAAGGAGCGCAATAAAAAATGATGAGATAAATTTATAGCACAAGGAAGAGGTATTTCAGTACACATGTATTTAACGTGAAAGAACAGCACAATTTTGCACAATGTATTAGGAAAAACTGAGATTCATTTGAAAACCAGATTAGTCTATGCTAATCAACAGTGATAATTAATGGACATAGACCACAAGAAAACGGATCATAAACATAATTTCACCTGTCTGACACCTATTTCCAGCCCACCCAGGCATGCACTTGCAGCGGTTGAGCCCAGTACAAAATCCTCCATTTAGACATTCATGCTTGCAGTGGGCTGCAAAAATTAATTTACAGATCACCTTCAGACACCAGCTTCAATACAATTTAAGCATAACCAGAAGAAATCTCATATCTGTACTGTATATTCCTGTAGTCATTAGCTGAAGTAGATCACATCTAAAAATATCATGTTTACCATACACTGAGGTGCAATGAGCAACAAATCAAACTCCCCAGTCTAGCCAGCTGATTGTGTGTAAAACTAGATCTGGCAGAAACCCTTACAATTTCATATTAATTTCACAAAAATTATTCTAACTCTTAAACAGAATTATCTACTGATTGACAAACCTTGATCTACAGCTATTTCATTACACATATTTGATATATTAATTGTTTTCCAGAGATAACTATTCTTCAGAGACTTTTAAAATCAATTTACAAATCTCACATTTTCAAAATATTTAGGGCTATGAATTCATCACATGCATGCAACAGATATAAACAGTGAAGCTTTATCACACAATTCATACATGAAACCAGGATGAGAATATGAAACTGGTAAGCTGCATTGGCAGCACATATGTTTTCACTGGCTGACATGCAAAATTATCAACTTATAATGGAACATTTTTTTTTAAAAGAAAACAATGAAGTGACAATTTCTTAGTGTGAATTCTCCATTTAGGTGATTGTTGCTGGAAATGTCCTTTAATGATATGAAAGACCAAAGAAAACTGAATAAAAGTGGTTAGATCAAGAAAACATTTGGGGGGGGAGAGCAAAAACTTGTTCTTGATTTAGCCTTAACACATTAACTACCGAATTGAAAAAACACACTGTGGCCGAATTAAATTTTTTTCCCATTTTCATCCAGTAGGTGTTTGCACAAAGTAAGCTGAAGTTTTCGTAATTGTTTACAGATTTTTATGAATTACACGTCATTTTAAAGATAAATGAGTGTACTATTACAATAAAGACCGGTTGTAACTCTAATAGAGGTTGTTGCTATTTAACGGCCCTCCAATGGTCAAGGACTTGCCATATTTTCACAATTATAACTGCTTGCGCCCCATCTCTATCAAAATCACAATTTCAATCAATGCGCACACTGTTTTCACTCTTGTCCTCGTCGCTAGATCTATCAGTCAATTGTTGAAACACGTTTCTATCCTTTTCAGCCGTTAGACGAGATGTACACGCATTTTTTGTAGTCCTATCACTAGTTGCCACGGTAAACAGTTTTACACGATTTGGTAACTAACCCAAAACGCTGAAAAATATGAACATAATATCAATTTTCCAGTGTTCTACAACAACCATGCTTTGGGAATTTGTTTTCCGGTGGCAACTTAAAATCTCGAACCAGATCAGAGAGTGTTTCAGTACATTTTTCATTCGTTTTATTACTAAAATTAGATTGGCGCTTTGAGCGGCTTGCGGTCCAAATGTGATTATTTTGTGAGCCACTGACAGCGGCTTGCGGTAGTTAATGTGTTAACTAGCTCCTTTTTAGTATAGCTTTTCAAAATATGGAGTTATTAATAAATGAATGCAACCTGTTATACAAATTCATGTAAATGCAGAGCTTTTTTTAAAATTAATGATGAGAAATATACGGTTCAACCTCAGAAAGGTTATAATTAGGATATACAGTGCAGTCCAAATAAATAGAAGTTGCTGTGACCAACTAAGATTCTTCTATTTTTCCAAAATTCTGCTATCAGAATTCTGCTCACATTTGAACATTTATGTCAGAATAAAATGTTAAAGCATGAATTGATTATTTTAACCATTCAGAAACAACTATTCTGATTTTACATTTTCATTTCTGTGTCTTTTGAAGTTTTCAAAAGCAATTAGCGAAGCCTAAAATTTACTGTCAACTTAACTGCTAGTAGCATAGTAGCAAGTGTAAAGATGTTCAAATCGCATTTTGGCTTAGTATTTCTACGTGCTTTATTAGCAGTTCCTACACAGATTCCTAGAGCAATAACAATTGCAGGACAAGTAAGCCAATGTAAAAGTTACCTTTTGTCTAGTTTTTTTCCCTTCCTTCTTTGTTATGAGTACCTGCCAAATACTGTTTTATGTTTATTATTTAATATTCACAGGCCTCTGGTTTCACTCTTTGTTTATCTTATATCTCAAACGCTGTCAAAATTTAACACAAACCATTTTTTTGCTAACCGAGGTGAACCAGACAAATTACCTCGACTTATCATAAAATTCTAGTTTTCAGAATTCAACTTAACTCTTGCAGGCCGGAATTTTTTCATCAGTTTTGCCAGAATTATTTTTTACCTTAAAGCAGTACCTTTATAAATTCTAAAGTTTCTGAGTTATTACACAACAAAGACACACATATTATACATCACAGACCACTTTCAAGAAAAAGATAGTGAATGAAAAATGTATTATCCAGAGAGAGCATAAAATATCAGAATTATTTGAAGGACATTTTTAGTGATATTCTACATATAGTAATCAGTGATGAGTAATAATATAGACCACTTTCAAGAAAAAAAATAATTTTAGTCTATTAAAAATGTATTTACCAACCCATGCAATAGACTGAAATATTATCCAGAGAGCTCCAGCATCTTTTAAAATATCACTAATCCATATATGAATATTATTTACAAGTGTCAGCTTCCTGTGATATTTTGTTAATGTTTTACAGACCATCCAGTGAACCATATATAAATCCATATAGACATTTGGAAAGAAAAAGGACATTAGAGGCCGCATTAGATGAAGCTGTTAAATTAAATCATACATTGTATTGTTGTTATACAACAAAGACACACATATTATACATCACAGTAAAGATAAATGAATGTAGAGTTAGTATATGAAGGACTTTTAGTGATATTCTACTTATAGTAATCAGTTATGAGTAATAATATAGAAAACTTTCAAGAAAAAAAATAATTTTAGTCTATCAAAAATGTATTTACCAACCCATGCAATAGACTGAAATATTATCCAGAGTGCTCTAGGGTCTTTTAAAATATCACTAATCCATACATGAATATTACTTACAAGTGTCAGCTTTCTGTGATATTTTGTTAATGTTTTACAGATCATCCAGCGAACCATAAAAACATTATAGACATTTGGAAAGAAATAGGACATTATAGGCCGCGTGAAGCTTTTAAATTAAATCATATATTGTATTGTTTTTATACAACAAAGACACACATATTATACATCACAGTAAAGATAAATGAGTCTAGAATTAGAATATGAAGGATGTTAGTGATATTCTACATATTTTATAGACTACTTTTTAATAAAAACTCATTTTAGTTAATGAAAAATGTACTCACCAACCCATGCATAAAAACTGAAACATTATCCAGAGTGCTCCAGCATATTTTAGAATAACACTAATCCATATATGAATATTATTTACAAGTGTCAGCTTTCTGTGATATTTTGTTAAATTTGTACAGACCATCCAGCAGACCGTACCATCATCATTAAAATAAAAAAGAAGATATTCAAGGCCGCGTGAACTTTTAAATTAAATCATATATTGTGTTGATATTACACAACAAAAGACACACACAAATTATGTTTCACAGTAAAGATAAATATATTTAGAATTATAATATTGGGGCTTTTAAGTGCTATTCTTCATATTATATTCAATTATCAGTAATAATGTAAACAATTTTTTTTTTAAAATTCATTTTAGTGAATGAAAAATGTACCCACCAACAGATGCATAAAGACTGAAATATTATCCAAAGTGCTCCATAGTTTTTTTTAAATAACACTAATCCATATATGAATATTAATTACAAGTTTCAGCTTTCTGTGATATTTTGTTAATGTTTTAGAGACCATCCAGCAGACCGTACCATCATCATTAAAATAAAAAAGAAGATATTCAAGGCCGCGTGAACTTTTAAATTAAATCATATATTGTGTTGATATTACACAACAACAAAAGACACACAAATTATGTTTCACAGTAAAGATAAATATATTTAGAATTATAATATTGGGGCTTTTAAGTGCTATTCTTCATATTATATTTAATTATCAGTAATAATGTAAACAATTTTTTTTAAAAATTCATTTTAGTGAATGAAAAATGTACCCACCAACAGATGCATAAAGACTGAAATATTATCCAAAGTGCTCCATGGTTTTTTTTTAAATAACACTAATCCATATATGAATATTAATTACAAGTTTCAGCTTTCTGTGATGTTTTGTTAATGTTTAAGAGACTCTCCAGCGGACCGTACTATCATTATTAAAATTTGGAAACAAAAAGGTCATATTCAAAGTAAATCATATATTGTATTGTACTTACATTGTTATGCATAAATAATATGTACACAATTTTATCTGAAAGGATATTTACATTTTAGTCAATGGTGGCTTGCGTATGCCATATCTTGAAGCAGTGTTTTGGGTGGAGGTGAGGATAATCATCGCAACCCTCGCAAATAAAATTTGTTCTTTTTGGAGAATCTGGTTTGCTGCAGACTCTACATCTTCTGTCTTTTTCTGTGTAAGCTATCATATGCTTAGCTCCTTCAAGCCTCTGAATTGGGTTGGCTGTCCTTGGTCTTCCCGGGGTTGTCTTGATACTCTTCTGTGGCTCGGGCATTAGATCTGCGGCCCACTGAAGCAAAGCATCAATCAGAGATATTTTGAACTGTTTTAATGTCATTTTTCTACTGCCTGTGAGCCTATAGAGGATGAAAGCATTGGTACAAGTAATTTCCATTATCCAGTAGAATATTTTTTTCCACCACTTGTTGCTGCGTCGTTTGTGAATGCCATAATACCCAAGCATTTGATCAGCACGGTCGCATCCATTCATGCTCTGATTATAGTCATGGACTGTTATTGGCTTTGGTTTTGTCGTGGTAGTCATTCCTGTATTTGTTTTGGTGGAAACAATGATTACTGGCTTTTTTGCTTTCTTATCCCTCCATCCAATACAAAGCAAAGATGAATCTTTAGTTTGCCAGCATTTCCGTTCCATGTGTGGTATGGAAAGTGCTTTTATTTCTAATGGAAAGCCAATTCGGTTTGACTGGAGGGTGCCAGTATAGTATTGCTTTTGCTGAAGCAAATAGTCAATGAGTGCCCTGGTGGTGTAGAACCTGTCTGCAAATATATGATAACCAGTTCCAATTTGTTGTAATAGAGTTCCAAAGACTTTTATTGCCATCCCACTATTGGTGTCTGTGCTTGGATCATATGAGGTATTCGCTCCATAATACGTAAGCAGGGATAAAACATACCCAGTGGTACTGTCAACAAGACCAAAACTCTTTATATGATACTTACTAGGCTTAGTTGCATTAAATTGCTTGTATTTCCATCTCCCTTTAAATCCTACAATCATTTCATCAACCGAAACATTTTCAAAGGGCGTAAAGGCATTATTGAAATTTTCAATCAAAGAGTTGATGAATGGCTCCACTTTACTTTTTCCCTCAGCATCAGGCTGTCCCACATGCAACATTGTTTGATAGATAGACAAAAATCTATCTCTTTCAAAGTTTTTGTGATAAAATGGAGCATAAAGGCAATCAGTTTCTGATGAATAATAGTCTCTAATAGAAGGTCTGGGATCAATGCCCATAGCATTTATTGTAGCCATAAATTTTAACAACTCATAGTTTGATAGTGCTGTCCAGCTGGAAAATCTAGATCTTTTTAGGGATGGATTATTTTTAAGAACTTTAAGATTTGCATACTCATTTACAGAATGTACTATTGAATTTGCAATGTCATCAGTAAACAATGTCCTATAGCAGTCAAAAGGAGTTGATGCCTCACTAAGACCTAAGTCATCGTGTACTCCTGGTTTACGACCATATTTGGGAAGAAATCTGAATGCGTTTTGGGTCTCTGTAATACTGATGTTTGGTACTGAAATCCATTCATTACTAATTGCCCCTTGTTGCTCCTTGGTACTAATGCTTTTCCCCCTTTTTGTCGATGATTTGGTCAAAACTTTTTGTCGTTTTGTAGCACTAGGGCCTGGCTGTGACCACGCCCCCTCCTCATTAGAACTAGCTTCTTCGTTAAGTTCTAATTCAAAATCATCATTTTGACTTTCAAAATCATCATTATCGCTAAATTCGTCAAAGATACACAGTTCCCTAGCTTTTTCTACAGATAAAAAAGACTTACGTTTTGATAAACATGATGTGGTTGGTTCGCTAGACATTGTCTGTATAAACAACAATAATCGCCGATCGAAAGCTGACAGATTTACCGTTTTTTCACAGTGAAATTAGCTAGAACAAGCGTGTTTCCGAATCACAACTCAAAGATAGCGCTCTTCTGAATAAAAAAATAGTAACTTCCGTTATGTTAAAATACCAAATTACTAAAATACGGAACACATTTCACAGAACACAAAAACGACGCTGGGATCGTCGTTTTGGCTTCTACGGGATTTGCGGATGTACGCTGGTAGCGTCGTTTCGGCCTGTAAGAGTTAACCAGAGTTTTTTAACAAAGACAAAGAAGACATTTGACCCGCAACTTCAGAAATACTTCTACTTAATCGAAATTTGACTTAAATGAGTTCTACTTAATGGGACTGCACTGTATAGTGTTTTCAATCTAAACTGTATGTTCAACTGCCGAAATGCAAAAGTGGCACCATAATGCAGAGCTCAGTATAACTACACAGATTTCATATATAAAACTGTGGCAACATACCAACACATTCTGGCTTTCCATCCCACTCTCCAGTATTCAAACAGGTGAGAACTGGTTGACCACGTACTGGTACGTAGCCATAGCGACACATAAACATGACAGTATCTCCAGCATAGTAACTGCGACCAATTACAATAGTGTTTTGCACATTATCTACCTCAGGTTTACCACATGACACTCCTGCAACAGAATCATTATTAAATCATCAATGAAAGTATTAAACACACTAACCTAAATATGTGTGGTTGAAGGTAGCATGTATTGTGATGTAAAGAGTACCACCTTTCTTAAGATTTAAAACAAAAATAAAGAGAAGAGAAAATATGTATTTACCAGTCTCTTACCAACATCCCAGAAATGATGCCTCACAAATCTAATAAATCATGAGCTTAAAAAAGGTAAAGGGACCCGTTACGGCATATTGGGAATATGGTGTTAGGCCCATATTATCTTGACCGTCTGCACACTAGGGGTGATGTGGTCGGCATCACGCCGGCCGCCTTAACCTTCCCAGAGTTGCTCTGGTACCCATTTGGGGCTGGGTCGACCCAGGAGCCGTTTGTGGCCTAAAAAATTCCCACCTCATCTGGGGATCAAACCATAGACCACTGCGCTAGGAAGCCAGTGCACTAACCACTATGCTACCGCGGCTCCCATGAGCTTAAAGCCCTACTTCAAACATTCACATTTCAGGTTTACTAAGTAAAAAAAATCTGGGGCACTGTACGAAGGCTGGCCGCTGACCAAACAAAGTGGAAGCAGTTTGTTGCTGCCCTACAAGGCGCCACCAGGTGTGATGGCCAATGACTGCATTGACAGTTGGCGGCTAAGGATAAAAAAAGAAGTTAAAAAAAAAAAAACACAGTCCCTACAATTTTTTCTCATTCTGTCTTTTCTTCTTCTTTCTTCTTCTTCCGTCCTTAGCCACCGACCGTCAAAGCAGTCAGTGGCCATTACGCCTAGTGGCGTCTTAGGGCAACAGCAGATAGGTTTTCTTTGCCATTGTTTCCCATCACGATTCTGTCTTTTCTGGTAATATTAACTCTCTTCTTATGCAACCCATCTCAAACAGTGTGATTTTTTTATTTCCTGTACTCTGGTCAATGACCTACTGACATTGATAGCAAAAAGTTGATAAAACTATAGTATTGATCAGTTATTGTTTAGTTTCCATACTGTTTGAGCAGTGGTGACAGCTGTTAAGTCAACACACTGACATTTTGACATCTTGGCTCAATTTATCTGTCAAGTCTTCCATTTCCTGTGAAAATGCTTCCTAGGTATTTAAATGAAGTGGACCTGGCGATCTGATTAATCTTCCTAGTTTCTTCTATTTTTTTTGTCCCGTGTGCAAGTTGCGCACGTTAAAAATCCCACAGCAGTTGGAAATCGTAAAGAGTAGGCCATCAGGCTGCTGCCCTGGCAAAATTTAAAAATTAAAACCTACCAACCACAAAAATATTTATAGAATATGTGATTCCTATATATACACACATTGGGATTCTCACCGGTGCTACAGAGTTCATGCACTTTTATGAGATCCTGCTTGTGTGATCTAAGGAAGGAGATGGGAGCACTGATGGAGTTGTCACTGTGCAATGAAGATAGTCCCTAAAACCAAACCAAACCTAGTTTCTGTCTTTATGTTTTTATCTTCATGTTGTATCTTCCTCAAGCTCAATATGTGCATTTGTATGGTTCTGCTTTTTTGTTTTAATCTTTGTACATTCAACTTTGTACAATCTGACATAGTAATTTTAAAAATTACCTTCAGTGCATTGCATATTTTATATATGTTGTATGTAATTTTTTAAACGTGTGGACTTCAGGAAAAGCCTACTGTTGGTTCCACTTCACACACTCATATCCTATGTATTAGGTCAAATAAATAAAAATAAAATACTTTAAAGAACTGAGTGTTTGAGACTCTTGTTAGTGTAAATACTTATGTTTGAATTCTTTAAAAATATCTGTCAATCGGATTCTGTACCATGTGACACTTTTGCCTTCAACAGGATGTATCAGATGTAAAATCTAAGAACAAAGGCTCATTACCTTGTCTTAAATGAGGTTGTCTCAAAAAAAGTAAAAGTTAAATGTAAAAAAACATATTATTTAATTGAGACTAGGAAAAGTGTGGGGGACAGAACCCCTCCCTGAGGGACGCCATGTCGCAGTAGAATTTTCTTACTCTTGAGGCCATCTAGTTGTACTCTGGCTCTTCTTTTCCTAGTCTACATCAACGACCTGGTTGCTGAACTACCACATGGAATGAAAGTGGCAATGTACGCTGATGACCTGGTAATATGGTGCACAGATGAGCATGCAACAGTGGCCACCAAACTGCTACAAAGAGCTATAGATGCCTTAACCTCATGGGCAAATAGATGGTGTGTCAGCATTGTCACGAAGTGTATTCGCTGCCTTTTCTCTCCGTCAATCTGTTCTCATACCTAAACATTCCTTTTCTCTAATTCTCTAGAATCTCTACCACTCATAAAAACCCATCAGGAGATCTCCCATTTGCTTCGGAAAATAAATTCCTTTTTCTTAAATCGAGGTTACCAGCAAACCACTGTGACCTTTTAAAGCTGTGAACTTTAAACCGCGCCCTGAATAATTACAGTTTAGCCAACGGGATAGGCAGCCATATATTGTCTTTTGACCTTTGACCTCAGCAACCAAACGGAAACCTGGAGGATTTTGGCGCAATTCTCAAAGCGAAGGCATATTCTCTCTCGCCAGCCAGCAGACCGACAGGGACAACATGGTTGATCCCAAGAAAAGCAGAGGGGCCCGGTCATTTTAAACAGCGGTGGTTATGAGCGCAGCGAGTAAGTGATCTAATATTGTTTATTTGATAACATGAATTAATCATATGTTTATCTACAACATATCATGTCAGTATCTTTTGTTTTTCACGGTGACAGAAATTAATATCCTTGATTTTGTACAGGAGACAACAACATTATGTATACTGAAAGTTTCATGTATGAACTACCCTTGTCCTGTTTTATACTGAATAATTTCTACTAAATTCTACTGTATGATTTCAGCCATGATTATTCTTGTCATATTTTAATCCTGAACTGATTTCTGCAAATATCCTTATTATATTTTAATGTGTTAATGTGCATGTTCCTATGTTATGATGGTATTATCAAGGTATATGAATGCCTATCACATAAACACAGAAGTATGTAATGAATGGGCAACAGCACTGTAGCCAATTTTATAAATGAATATGTTGACTGACTTGTAATTCAGTGGTTCTCAAACCTTAGCAGCAATGACACCCCAACATGGTACAGCAGAATAGAAAACTATTACCCAGTGGTTCTTAAACCATTGTTGACAGTGACCCCAAATTGATTTTTATTGCTCTATGGGCACAAGGTAGACCAGTGGTTCTCAAACTTTGATGACCACTGCCCCAAACTTCACAGTTGGTGAAGCTAACAGCCCATACGTTGAAAATCACTGCGGTAAACAAGCTGGAAGCCAGATATAGGTTGAGATCCACCTGTATGCTTATAATGTCAGTTATGCTATAATAAATAATAAAGAGCACTTTGTTAGTGATGTTAACTATGAATGTTTGTTAGATTTCTGATGGACGATTAGCGCCCAGCAGATATGGGAGATGACTTCTCTGGCATGATTACTAATGGAGCGTCAATTGTTTGTCAATCCAGTCCTACCAGGTTGTCATACCAGAAGACTAAACCATAAGCAGTGTTCTCAAGGGCAGACTTAATCCATCCCAGCTGGTGATGCGCCCTGAGTCAAGACGGAGAAAGCAACTTGCCATCCTCCGAAACCCTAAAAAGACCTTGCGGGACCTGGAGTGCTGGGACATATTGAACCCCTGGCAACAAGACTACATCAGCATTTGAGATGAGTATCTGAACATGCCAGCAGAACCACTAAAGAATATTCCCTTTGTCCAATGATGATAAATTAATTCTGACATGGTTCAGAACCATTCATAGATTAGGGAACATATAGTTGTATATTTGAATATATTGTGAGATTCTATTTTCATTTTTGTAAACTTTACATAACCGAGTCTGTTGTTATTTTCTTTGTAATATTTAATTGGGTTGTATAGTTTTAGTAACATAAATCTACACCCTGGGGGCAGAGCCAAAATTAATAAACACTATTGGGTCAGGATATTTTTTAATGTGGCTGGGCACCAAATCTCTTATCCATCTATATGTACTATACATAGTCCTTTGTAGGATATCGGATAAAGAATTTATCGCCTAGAGAATATCCTGTTTAGTTTCACCAGAATTCTGTTAGAAAGTTTTTTTTGAGTGGACTAATTCCCGAGGAGAGACTGTGCATTCAACTTGCAGTCTGGAAGAGTTTCCTCTAGAGATTATCTTTTATTCTTCCATCAAGTCTGTCATACTTACACCTTCTCCCCTCTAACAAAAAAACCATTTCGCTACACTGGGATGCTCGTGTCCGGGATCTACTTTTTTCATATTTAGACACTTGTCTGAGATATGAAAACTCTTATCTTTCCTAGACCACTACTGCTGTAGGTACTTGTCACTAATTGGTGTCCAAGTCTAGGATTAGGTTAAAGAGGGGACATATAAATTACCCTAGACTAAAATACATATACATTTTTACAAGTAAAACAGATTTTAAGTTATGTTATGAAAACTATTCTTGGTGGTACTGCTGGTTATTAGTTATATGTTGTTAACTAATATTTAAGTTATATTTTATGTATGCTGGTTTTAAATAACATAGGTTGTTAAAATACTTTAGTTTAGTTACGGCTATAGAAAGTATTTAGGCCTGTATTTATTTGATTGTGAGTTAGAGATCTCATACTCGCTCAGAAAAACCACTGCTGTTAAAATGGATGAGATAGAAGGACTGAAGAAATGGACAGCGCAATCATATAAGATTGGAAAATTATCTGGCTTCTCGGGAAGTTTGCTGGAAAATTATGTCTCAGAACAGGTAGAATGTTTCATGAGCATAATGGGGCAACAGAAGGAAGGGAGAGCAAAATGCAAGGAAGAGAATGTGGAACATGGGAGTCAAAGACAAGAAAAATCCCGCCAGTGTAAGGAAGAACTGCAAGAAATGGAAACTCAGTTTCAACCTACAAAAATGGAATCCAGGGATAAACTGAAAGCTAGGAATACTCATCATGCCACTCCTTTGCCAGTTGCATCACCATCTTCAGTGGTAAATATAACGGCACCACATGAAGCCAAGTCTATGTCTCAGAATTCAGGCTCAGACAGAGCAGAGGCTAGGATATCTAAACAGAGACCTCAAGACTGTCCTGAAAACAAGATTAAGCACAGCTGTGCTAATAATCTGAAGAGACCTTCCTCATCCTCAGCAAAAACTCACAACAGGCATACTGAAAACAACCGCACCAAAAACCTGGTAAATAGGATCGCTCAACCAAATAGGATCGCTCAACCAAATAGGATCACTCAACAGAAGAGGATTACGCAACCCTATGGGAAGGGAAGGGATGTTCTTGAACATCACCTGTCGGCCACCCTACATCAGTTAGACAGTAGGTGCCGAGACCCAATCCAACAGACTTCATACAAAGCTAAGGTCCCTACCATGGATGAGAACTTGACGAAGGCCTGGAGTGGATACAGGGATTCTCAAAATGTGGAGACTGCCACAGTAAATGGAGAAGAAATCACCTGTTTGTATTATCAAGGTCTTGGGTGTGATGCCCTTGTCTCAGCCTCTGTCATCGACCTTGATCAAGTCACCGAAGAGGATGTTGAGGTAACAGCACCCATGATAAACAACAGAAGGATGATTTTACCTTTAGCTTGGGTAGAAGTTAGGTCGAACTTTGTAAACGGCAAAGTAAAGGCCGCAATATTAGATGAACGAATTTACTCCATACCTCAAGGAGGGAAATATATCATCTTAGGAGACTCAGCACGATCCAGAGATGGCGTGACTGAACAGGCTATGGAGACTCCAATGCCTAACTCGTCTTCCAGTATTTTCACAGAAAAGTTGGAAGAATGCAAAGGGGATGACCACCCCAGTGCACTTAATTCTGAACAAGTTTTGATAGTCTCACCCACTATCTGCATGCAGAAAGTGAAGCCGGGCCAGAGTTTCTTGGTACCTGGTGGGATGAAACATGTTTCAGAAATATCTTCCTTTAACATGGGAGAAGCGGCTGTAGAGGAACAGGACCCTCAAGCACTAAGACTTCACTCAGTTCCGATAACCTCACCCACTCTCTGGGATCAGAAAGTGAAGCGGGTCCAAATTTCCTTGGTACCTGGTGGGATGAAACATGTTTCAGGAATATCTTCCGTTAACACGGAAGAAACGGCTAAAGAGGAACATGAGCCTCAAGCACTTAGTCTTCACTCAGTTCCAATAACCTCACCCACTCTCTGGGATCAGAAAGTGAAGCGGGTCCAAATTTCCTTGGTACCTGGTGGGCAGGAACAACTGGTAGACTTATCTTTCTCTGTCACTGGAGAAACAGGGATAGAAGATCATACACGCTCTCATACCTGGGGAGATAGGTATGTGTCCTTAGGCAGGTCAAGTAATATGACTAAAATAAGGTTGTGTATGAGGTTGGCAACCTCATCATGCAAAACTATTTGCTATAGACCGCATTGCAAGCAGAGTGTAGGCTTTAATGCAAGCTCTTTGCCAGGAGGCAAGCTACAATGTAGGGTCCACAAGGAGGAACATAAGAGAGGGAAGATCATACGAGCAGGATTGCTTAACGTACCTCAACTCCTTGACAATGAGGAAACGGATAGACATGTGTTGATTACAGGCATACCGTTCGACAGAGGAAAAAGAGGAAACAATGGGATTGAATTTACAAGAGATATGAAACAGGAAGGTATTGGCAGACAGAAGAGAATAGTCGGCTCAACTTAAGTTAGCCGTAGGCATAACTTTTAAAAGGGGGCCTATGTCACAAAGTGTATTCGCCGCCTTTTCTCTCCGTCAATCTGTTCTCATACCTAAACATTCCTTTTCTCTAATTCTCTAGAATCTCTACCACTCATAAAAACCCATCAGGAGATCTCCCATTTGCTTCGGAAAATAAATTCCTTTTTCTTAAATCGAGGTTACCAGCAAACCACTGTGACCTTTTAAAGCTGTGAACTTTAAACCGCGCCCTGAATAATTACAGTTTAGCCAACGGGATAGGCAGCCATATATTGTCTTTTGACCTTTGACCTCAGCAACCAAACGGAAACCTGGAGGATTTTGGCGCAATTCTCAAAGCGAAGGCATATTCTCTCTCGCCAGCCGGCAGACTGACAGGGACAACATGGTTGATCCCAAGAAAAGCAGAGGGGCCCGGTCATTTTAAACAGCGGGGGTTATGAGCGCAGCGAGTAAGTGATCTAATATTGTTTATTTGATAACATGAATTAATCATATGTTTATCTACAACATATCATGTCAGTATCTTTTGTTTTTCACTGTGACAGAAATTAATATCCTTGATTTTGTACAGGAGACAACAACATTATGTATACTGAAAGTTTCATGTATGAACTACCCTTGTCCTGTTTTATACTGAATAATTTCTACTAAATTCTACTGTATGATTTCAGCCATGATTATTCTTGTCATATTTTAATCCTGAACTGATTTCTGCAAATATCCTTATTATATTTTAATGTGTTAATGTGCATGTTCCTATGTTATGATGGTATTATCAAGGTATATGAATGCCTATCACATAAACACAGAAGTATGTAATGAATGGGCAACAGCACTGTAGCCAATTTTATAAATGAATATGTTGACTGACTTGTAATTCAGTGGTTCTCAAACCTTAGCAGCAATGACACCCCAACATGGTACAGCAGAATAGAAAACTATTACCCAGTGGTTCTTAAACCATTGTTGACAGTGACCCCAAATTGATTTTTTATTGCTCTATGGGCACAAGGTAGACCAGTGGTTCTCAAACTTTGATGACCACTGCCCCAAACTTCACAGTTGGTGAAGCTAACAGCCCATACATTGAAAATCACTGCGGTAAACAAGCTGGAAGCCAGATATAGGTTGAGATCCACCTGTATGATTATAATGTCAGTTATGCTATAATAAATAATAAAGAGCACTTTGTTAGTGATGTTAACTATGAATGTTTGTTAGATTTCTGATGGATGATTAGCGCCCAGCAGATATGGGAGATGACTTCTCTGGCATGATTACTAATGGAGCGTCAATTGTTTGTCAATCCAGTCCTACCAGGTTGTCATACCAGGTTGTCATACCAGAAGACTAAACCATAAGCAGTGTTCTCAAGGGCAGACTTAATCCATCCCAGCTGGTGATGCGCCCTGAGTCAAGACGGAGAAAGCAACTTGCCATCCTCCGAAACCCTAAAAAGACCTTGCGGGACCTGGAGTGCTGGGACATATTGAACCCCTGGCAACAAGACTACATCAGCATTTGAGATGAGTATCTGAACATGCCAGCAGAACCACTAAAGAATATTCCCTTTGTCCAATGATGATAAATTAATTCTGACATGGTTCAGAACCATTCATAGATTAGGGAACATATAGTTGTATATTTGAATATATTGTGAGATTCTATTTTCATTTTTGTAAACTTTACATAACCGAGTCTGTTGTTATTTTCTTTGTAATATTTAATTGGGTTGTATAGTTTTAGTAACATAAATCTACACCCTGGGGGCAGAGCCAAAATTAATAAACACTATTGGGTCAGGATATTTTTTAATGTGGCTGGGCACCAAATCTCTTATCCATCTATATGTACTATACATAGTCCTTTGTAGGATATCGGATAAAGAATTTATCGCCTAGAGAATATCCTGTTTAGTTTCACCAGAATTCTGTTAGAAAGTTTTTTTTGAGTGGACTAATTCCCGAGGAGAGACTGTGCATTCAACTTGCAGTCTGGAAGAGTTTCCTCTAAAGATTATTGTTTATTCTTCCATCAAGTCTGTCATACTTACACTAGTTCTCCCTCTAAACAACAAAACCATTTCGCTACACTGGGACGCTCGTGTCCGGGATCTACTTATTTCATATTTAGACACTTGTCTGAGATATGAAAACTCTTATCTTTCCTAGACCACTACTGCTGTAGGTACTTGTCACTAATTGGTGTCCAAGTCTAGGATTAGGTTAAAGAGGGGACATATAAATTACCCTAGACTAAAATACATATACATTTTTACAAGTAAAACAGATTTTAAGTTATGTTATGAAAACTATTCTTGGTGGTACTGCTGGTTATTAGTTATATGTTGTTAACTAATATTTAAGTTATATTTTATGTATGCTGGTTTTAAATAACATAGGTTGTTAAAATACTTTAGTTTAGTTACGGCTATAGAAAGTATTTAGGCCTGTATTTATTTGATTGTGAGTTAGAGATCTCATACTCGCTCAGAAAAAACCACTGCTGTTAAAATGGATGAGATAGAAGGACTGAAGAAATGGACAGCGCAATCATATAAGATTGGAAAATTATCTGGCTTCTCGGGAAGTTTGCTGGAAAATTATGTCTCAGAACAGGTAGAATGTTTCATGAGCATAATGGGGCAACAGAAGGAAGGGAGAGCAAAATGCAAGGAAGAGAATGTGGAACATGGGAGTCAAAGACAAGAAAAATCCCGCCAGTGTAAGGAAGAACTGCAAGAAATGGAAACTCAGTTTCAACCTACAAAAATGGAATCCAGGGATAAACTGAAAGCTAGGAATACTCATCATGCCACTCCTTTGCCAGTTGCATCACCATCTTCAGTGGTAAATATAACGGCACCACATGAAGCCAAGTCTATGTCTCAGAATTCAGGCTCAGACAGAGCAGAGGCTAGGATATCTAAACAGAGACCTCAAGACTGTCCTGAAAACAAGATTAAGCACAGCTGTGCTAATAATCTGAAGAGACCTTCCTCATCCTCAGCAAAAACTCACAACAGGCATACTGAAAACAACCGCACCAAAAACCTGGTAAATAGGATCGCTCAACCAAATAGGATCGCTCAACCAAATAGGATCACTCAACAGAAGAGGATTACGCAACCCTATGGGAAGGGAAGGGATGTTCTTGAACATCACCTGTCGGCCACCCTACATCAGTTAGACGGTAGGTGCCGAGACCCAATCCAACAGACTTCATACAAAGCTAAGGTCCCTACCATGGATGAGAACTTGACGAAGGCCTGGAGTGGATACAGGGATTCTCAAAATGTGGAGACTGCCACAGTAAATGGAGAAGAAATCACCTGTTTGTATTATCAAGGTCTTGGGTGTGATGCCCTTGTCTCAGCCTCTGTCATCGACCTTGATCAAGTCACCGAAGAGGATGTTGAGGTAACAGCACCCATGATAAACAACAGAAGGATGATTTTACCTTTAGCTTGGGTAGAAGTTAGGTCGAACTTTGTAAACGGCAAAGTAAAGGCCGCAATATTAGATGAACGAATTTACCCCATACCTCAAGGAGGGAAATATATCATCTTAGGAGACTCAGCACGATCCAGAGATGGCGTGACTGAACAGGCTATGGAGACTCCAATGCCTAACTCGTCTTCCAGTATTTTCACAGAAAAGTTGGAAGAATGCAAAGGGGATGACCACCCCAGTGCACTTAATTCTGAACAAGTTTTGATAGTCTCACCCACTATCTGCATGCAGAAAGTGAAGCCGGGCCAGAGTTTCTTGGTACCTGGTGGGATGAAACATGTTTCAGAAATATCTTCCTTTAACATGGGAGAAGCGGCTGTAGAGGAACAGGACCCTCAAGCACTAAGACTTCACTCAGTTCCGATAACCTCACCCACTCTCTGGGATCAGAAAGTGAAGCGGGTCCAAATTTCCTTGGTACCTGGTGGGATGAAACATGTTTCAGGAATATCTTCCGTTAACACGGAAGAAACGGCTAAAGAGGAACATGAGCCTCAAGCACTTAGTCTTCACTCAGTTCCAATAACCTCACCCACTCTCTGGGATCAGAAAGTGAAGCGGGTCCAAATTTCCTTGGTACCTGGTGGGCAGGAACAACTGGTAGACTTATCTTTCTCTGTCAATGGAGAAACAGGGATAGAACATACACGCTCTCATACCTGGGGAGATAGGTATGTGTCCTTAGGCAGGTCAAGTAATATGACTAAAATAAGGTTGTGTATGAGGTTGGCAACCTCATCATGCAAAACTATTTGCTATAGACCGCATTGCAAGCAGAGTGTAGGCTTTAATGCAAGCTCTTTGCCAGGAGGCAAGCTACAATGTAGGGTCCACAAGGAGGAACATAAGAGAGGGAAGATCATACGAGCAGGATTGCTTAACGTACCTCAACTCCTTGACAATGAGGAAACGGATAGACATGTGTTGATTACAGGCATACCGTTCGACAGAGGAAAAAGAGGAAACAATGGGATTGAATTTACAAGAGATATGAAACAGGAAGGTATTGGCAGACAGAAGAGAATAGTCGGCTCAACTTAAGTTAGCCGTAGGCATAACTTTTAAAAGGGGGCCTATGTCACGAAGTGTATTCGCCGCCTTTTCTCTCCGTCAATCTGTTCTCATACCTAAACATTCCTTTTCTCTAATTCTCTAGAATCTCTACCACTCATAAAAACCCATCAGGAGATCTCCCATTTGCTTCGGAAAATAAATTCCTTTTTCTTAAATCGAGGTTACCAGCAAACCACTGTGACCTTTTAAAGCTGTGAACTTTAAACCGCGCCCTGAATAATTACAGTTTAGCCAACGGGATAGGCAGCCATATATTGTCTTTTGACCTTTGACCTCAGCAACCAAACGGAAACCTGGAGGATTTTGGCGCAATTCTCAAAGCGAAGGCATATTCTCTCTCGCCAGCCGGCAGACTGACAGGGACAACATGGTTGATCCCAAGAAAAGCAGAGGGGCCCGGTCATTTTAAACAGCGGGGGTTATGAGCGCAGCGAGTAAGTGATCTAATATTGTTTATTTGATAACATGAATTAATCATATGTTTATCTACAACATATCATGTCAGTATCTTTTGTTTTTCACTGTGACAGAAATTAATATCCTTGATTTTGTACAGGAGACAACAACATTATGTATACTGAAAGTTTCATGTATGAACTACCCTTGTCCTGTTTTATACTGAATAATTTCTACTAAATTCTACTGTATGATTTCAGCCATGATTATTCTTGTCATATTTTAATCCTGAACTGATTTCTGCAAATATCCTTATTATATTTTAATGTGTTAATGTGCATGTTCCTATGTTATGATGGTATTATCAAGGTATATGAATGCCTATCACATAAACACAGAAGTATGTAATGAATGGGCAACAGCACTGTAGCCAATTTTATAAATGAATATGTTGACTGACTTGTAATTCAGTGGTTCTCAAACCTTAGCAGCAATGACACCCCAACATGGTACAGCAGAATAGAAAACTATTACCCAGTGGTTCTTAAACCATTGTTGACAGTGACCCCAAATTGATTTTTATTGCTCTATGGGCACAAGGTAGACCAGTGGTTCTCAAACTTTGATGACCACTGCCCCAAACTTCACAGTTGGTGAAGCTAACAGCCCATACATTGAAAATCACTGCGGTAAACAAGCTGGAAGCCAGATATAGGTTGAGATCCACCTGTATGATTATAATGTCAGTTATGCTATAATAAATAATAAAGAGCACTTTGTTAGTGATGTTAACTATGAATGTTTGTTAGATTTCTGATGGATGATTAGCGCCCAGCAGATATGGGAGATGACTTCTCTGGCATGATTACTAATGGAGCGTCAATTGTTTGTCAATCCAGTCCTACCAGGTTGTCATACCAGGTTGTCATACCAGAAGACTAAACCATAAGCAGTGTTCTCAAGGGCAGACTTAATCCATCCCAGCTGGTGATGCGCCCTGAGTCAAGACGGAGAAAGCAACTTGCCATCCTCCGAAACCCTAAAAAGACCTTGCGGGACCTGGAGTGCTGGGACATATTGAACCCCTGGCAACAAGACTACATCAGCATTTGAGATGACTATCTGAACATGCCAGCAGAACCACTAAAGAATATTCCCTTTGTCCAATGATGATAAATTAATTCTGACATGGTTCAGAACCATTCATAGATTAGGGAACATATAGTTGTATATTTGAATATATTGTGAGATTCTATTTTCATTTTTGTAAACTTTACATAACCGAGTCTGTTGTTATTTTCTTTGTAATATTTAATTGGGTTGTATAGTTTTAGTAACATAAATCTACACCCTGGGGGCAGAGCCAAAATTAATAAACACTATTGGGTCAGGATATTTTTTAATGTGGCTGGGCACCAAATCTCTTATCCATCTATATGTACTATACATAGTCCTTTGTAGGATATCGGATAAAGAATTTATCGCCTAGAGAATATCCTGTTTAGTTTCACCAGAATTCTCTTAGAAAGCTTTTTTTGAGTGGACTAATTCCCGAGGAGAGACTGTGCATTCAACTTGCAGTCTGGAAGAGTTTCCTCTAGAGATTATCTTTTATTCTTTCATCAAGTCTGTCATACTTACACCTTCTCCCTCTAAACAAAAAACCATTTCGCTACAAGCATCAATACAGACAAGTGCAGCATGTTACGGTGTTATTTTAAATGATGGCGTCTGCTGGGGTTTACCCATGCGCAACGTTTAGGGGTCATTAATATTTATAGAATATGTCGATATTTTACGGTATAGTGAACGCGAAATATATGCGGAGATTATGACGCATTCGCGTTGGGAAGGTCACGCCGGGTGACTTGGTTACAGGGCCTTTGTTACGCTATCCGTCAAGCAAGAAGGTCGTGTCTTGTATTTCTTCCAAGGAAATAAGGCTGAGTATATAGCCTATATTTTATAGATGAATCGATGTAGACTTCAGGGTCAGTTCGGAAATTAATCTAAGCATGAGATTAATTAAATTAAACTAATAATGGAAGAAGAATCGTATTATGATTCAATTTGTAGATGTCAAGAACTCATGTGCTCATTTCTGGCTGTTGACTATAACAGCGCACGTATATAGCCACGATGTTCTTCTGACACATTGTTTTGACACGGACGGATACTTACTGATATTATTTGGAATTCAATTGTTACGCTGAATTGTACATGAAACCTTTGTGAATGTCGATTATCGTTTTGTATGAATCTTAATACATGTGGACTCTAAGCAGAAGGCTTGATCCTTTATTTACGTTTCGGGTTCGGTTCTACAGCTGTTGGTGTTTACCTTTGTCAGCACGATAACTCTCCCACAAGGGAAATCAAATACTATAGACTATGCAAATCAGAACGTCGAAGGGATGTTCTGATGCCCAGAGCTAACCAGTTTAACCAACATTGCTATGTCTACAGAGTGACTTTATTATTCAACAATAATACCATAACCAAGGAAACGCAACACCAACCACACCACCACCACCGACCCGTCACAACTGGTGGCCATTAGTGGTTTTGGAATTTTTTCAGAAGAACGAACCACAAAAAAATGAGACATTTGTCCTTTCGAGCCGAAACGAACATTATTTGCATAAACACCGGTGACGTCATGCCCTTGACGACAGATGAACGGTTGGAAAAGCCAGCAGGACAATGTCCGTCAAACAAACTTATTTGCAGCTTTCAAACATGAAATGAAACCTATTGCTGACTTTCTCAATGATACAAACAAGCTCTAGAGTCCGTCGGCGAAGCATATAATGTACGATACTACCGCCAAAACAAGATAAGTCACTGATTTTAAAGGTTAAAATATTTCGTCCTGTTTGTCCAAATAATGCCATGTTCTTTTTTCTATGTATCCATGTTAAATATTGTTTCTGTCCGTTTTTCATGTAGCGGGTATGGTTGGGCGGCGGTTCATAATGAATAAAATGGCTCTCAGGATGCCGATATTCATTCTGAATGTTCCTAAGGCTGTGAATTAATAGCACCTCACGAAGAAAGCGTCGAATTATCGTTATCGGTGATCGGTTCGTTCGGACTTGCATTAATTCACTTTGCATGTTAGGTGTATAGTCATGTTATAACTGTTGTTTTCTGATGTATTTGGTTCTTATTTTTATTCATTTACAGTCCTATGTTCGTAATCTATCTTGTTATTCTGACCTAGCTATCTTTAATTTTAATTAAATGTATTGTATTAACGTCAAATGAGTCCTGTGACGTCATCATTGTTA
The DNA here is from genome assembly GCA_024509875.1 of Oreohelix idahoensis. Classification (NCBI taxonomy): domain Eukaryota; kingdom Metazoa; phylum Mollusca; class Gastropoda; order Stylommatophora; family Oreohelicidae; genus Oreohelix; species Oreohelix idahoensis. The sequence continues at coordinate 176,333 of JAMPIV010002418.1, forward strand.
GTGCCAAATATGTTCGTTTCCTTCAGTTAACCTTCACCCTTCTACATTTCCTGTTACTAAACTTGGTTTTATAATATCATTTATTTTTGTGAAAATGTCACTTTGGTATTGTGCTACTGTTCTGTAATCCTTGGTTAACACATTGTATTGTTTGTATTCATTTCATCCTTCTATAATTTAATATTAATGCCATAATTTCTTCATTAATAATAGTGTAGATGAATATAATTAAATTTTTATCAACTTTGATGAGGAATTAGGGACTTTGCACATATTTGCAGTAGTGGTCCTAGAAATGGGCAATGCACTTTATGTCTCATGATTCATCGCGTTGTAACCACATGCCTTTCAATATCTAATGATTAATTATTAAAACTTTATAACATATTAATACATATTTAATATAAATTAGTACACTTTCTCAGTACTATATTGTGAACTTAGTGACAATTAAGACTAATTATTTGGGGATAATACATATAATTATTAAATATTAATATTAAGCGCTTGATATAATTTCAGCAGCTTATATAACTAACTATCATAACTATTTATGATAGATATCAGTGAGTATATATATAATATTTTTACAAAATATTATAGATTGTGGAACTTATACATAACAATACAGGAATATTACAATTTCTTGTATTAATTATTCATTCGTTGAGTAATTATAATTATCGACATAGATTATATTGTTGATTACAATACATAAGTAATTAAATACTTAAATAATTAAACTCCAAGAATGCTTACCTTGGACCATTTCATTAAAATTGGAAAAGATTGTAATAAAAAGGGAGAGGCACTCCTTGAATTTGCTGAACAACAACTGGCAAGATATAAGGCAGAGATGGAAGAACTTGACAGAAAGAAGGCTGAAAGGAAAGCTATTGCTAAGGCAGAGATGGAAGAACTTGAAAGAAAAGAGGCTGAAAAGAAAGCAGAATTAAGACAAGAAGAAGAAAGAAAGATAGCAAGAGATGAAATCCTACGGATTGAAGAAGAGAATAAATTGAAACGACAAGAAATCATACTACAGCAAGAAATGGAATTGCAACGGCTTAAATTGGAAACAGCAAAACTTAATTCGCAGAGTGCTGCAGCAAGCCAGAATGATAATGCTCAATCTGGATCTTCATCCACCCGACTTAAGGGCAATTATTACTTTAAACTACCACCATTCAAGTTACACGTGGATGACCTATCATCATGGCTGGCGCGCTTTGAGGATATATGTAAGGTCAATAACCTTGACAAGACTGCATGGGCACTTAAACTTAAGGAATTTCTGGATGGCGAACCTGCAAGTGCAGCACAAAACATTGATCCTACATTAGCAACAGATTATGAGGCCATTAAGACGTTGTTATTACGTCGTTTCCACTTGAACGAAGAGGCATGTAGATTACGTTTCAAAAGTTTGTTGCCAGATAACAATAAAGATTTCACAGGTTTTATTGCTAACATACGCAATACTTTTAACAGATGGGTTGAACTGGCAGGTGTCAACAAATCTTACGACAAATTAGTTGATTTATTATTGAGGGATAAAGTGTTATCTTCTGTCAGCCCACCATTCTTTGCTTATCTGCAAGAAAGAAAACCAGAATCTATTGATGAGTTAGAAAAAAATTTCTTTAAATTACTGCACAGCTCATCCGAATGCTAATATTTCTGGCTCGTTGATAAGAGAACCACTTCCTGTAGCCTCCAATATGGCATATCATAATCATAACAAACCTATAACACACAGTGTGGACAGAGGTAGGTTCAAAGGAAACTATGACATTAATTTTCATAAGGGACAGAATAACTTTAACAATAACTTTAATAGAGGAAGACAACAAACCAGAAATTATTCACCTCAGTCAAGATACAACAGTAATCCACGTAACTCAAGTTATAATCGGTCATATCAATATAATAATGGTAACAATTGGAAGAATAGCGATAATTATAACTCGAGACATCGAGATAACAATTATAATAGACGACAACGAGATAATTCAACTAATTATTCTCGTAATCGTTCTCATTCTCGTGGATCTTCACATTATAACCATAATACCGGGGCAGCAGTGACAAATGATATCACCCCTAAGGTTGAGGTTCCACCTAACGATAATACAATGAATTCTTCTGCTGCATGCTTTGCTATAAATTATAACGTGGCAAATAGTTGCCCACAATGCAATCTTATTTTTCAGAAGGCAAAGGAGACAGTGCTAAACTGCGGACACATTACACCAGAAGTAGGTCTTGCAGCCAATGATGGAACAGGCTCTCTGATTTTTAACAGAAGGATAGTAAATGGTTCTGTAGTTTCTGTATTGAGAGACTCGGGGTCCACAACCATTGGAGTGCGACAGTCGCTAGTACATCCTAGCTGTGCAACGGGGGAATATGTCCGTTGCATGACTTTTGGGGGAACTATTGAGTTTTACCCCACAGCTATTATCCATGTTAACACACCTTTTTTCACAGGTAACGTGAAGGTATGCATGCTGAAAAAGCCAATAGCAGACCTTATGGTGGGTCGCATACACGGCAGCAAGGATTGTTCACCAGAAGATATTATTGAATGGGAGAGACACAATCTATGCACTGGAAATGCCGTGACAACTAGAGCTCAGACTATGCTCATGGAGAGTGTCAATGATAATAAGATGGATGCAGAAAAACAGGAGGATATTGAGGTCAATTCACCCATTGACAGGGAATCATTTGCTAACAAACAAAAAAATGACAAATCTCTAATTAAATTTTTTAACCTAGTTAATAAGGTTGATAATTTACCTTCAGGTAATAAGAACAAACATTGGTTTATTATGAAAAATGATATACTAATTAGATGTTTTAGTGATAAATCACTGGTAAAACAACAAGTGATGGTACCGGCTGCTTTTAGACGGTACATTCTTCAACACGCTATGGTAATACAATTGTCTCATATCATTGATGACTCATCATAGTCATTCATCATTTCTTTTCTTTACTGGTTCTTATAAGGTTACTGATAAAATTTCAGACGTTGATTACGTCTTAGATATCAAGGGACACAGAAAGATATTCCATATTAATATGCTCAAGCAATTTCATACACGTCCTATACACTTACAGTCAATTTTTCATGAATTAGATGACAATACTGTATCTACTTGTCATTATTCTAATTTATCTGTTATACAAGAGGAAGAATCTTCTTTTCCTGAAGTGCAGATGCCTTTACCTGTACTTACTGTCCAATCTACTGAATCTTGGCGTGATGTGACCATTTCTTCTACGGTTACACCGCAACAGCATCAACGCGTTGCTGATCTTCTACAATCTTTCCCAGATGTGTTAACTGATGTACCGGGTTGCACATCTGTAATTAGTCACGATATTATTCTGAATGATGATACACCAATTCGTGTTCATCCTTATTCTGTACCTCTACATTTCCTGAGTAAGACATCTCAGGAACTCGAACAGATGATATCATTAGGTATTATTGAGACTAGTACATCTCCATTTTCTTCTCCTTTAGTCATTGTCCGGAAAAAGGACAACAACATACGTTTATGTGTTGACTATAGGAAACTTAATGTGCAGACAGTACCGGATAGCAAACCACATCCTATCCTTGATGATTTACTTCCTCGTCTATCCAATGCTACACTTTTCACTAAAATTGACTTAACTAAAGGTTATTGGCAGATTCCACTAACCGAAAGAGCCAAATACTACACAGCATTCTCAACTCCACGAGGTCTTTACCAGTGGAACGTGATGCCTTTTGGGCTAATGAATGCTCCAGCTACCTTTATTCGCATGATGCGAAAAATTTTAGCAGGTAGATCAGATATAATTACCTACATTGACGACATATGTTTGTTTAGTTCATCATTTGAGGAACATTTTTTGGGTCTTAAATCAGTTTTGGAAATATTGGGGGATAACCATTTAACCGCTAAACCAACTAAAATTCAAATAGCGTGTAATGAGATAACATTCCTGGGGCACATTATTGGATCGGGACGTATCCAAACAATTCCCAGTACAGTTTCTAAAATATTAAATTTATCTGTTCCTCAAACGAAGAAACAGGTTAGGAGTCTGTTAGGTCTAATCCAATACTATAGCAGATTTGTACCTCACCTATCATCCATCACGGCTGTCCTGTCTTCGTTACTAAAGAAGAACATGCCTTTAAGGATAAATTGGACCGACGAATGTGACAAAACTTTTCGCACTATCTTAAAAATATTTTCATGCCCACCTGTTTTAAGATTACCAGATGCTTCTAAAAAGTTTGTTCTACGTACAGATGCGAGTAATTACGGACTCGGGGCATGTCTACTGCAATATCATGATGATGTCCTTCAACCCGTAATGTATATCTCACGCAAACTGAAACCTCCGGAGATGAAATATTCCACTGTGGATCGAGAATTGCTCTCCGTAATCTGGGCAATTACCAAGTTAGAGAAATTCTTACTGGGATCTCCATTTCTGATCCAGACTGATCAGAAATCAGTGGCAGCATTACGTCGCTCAAACCATAAAAGTGCTAAACTTGCACGATTTGCTATTACGTTGCAACCCTACGAATTCGAGATACAGTCGATACCTGGAACTGAAAACGTCATAGCCGACACGTTGTCCAGACATCCTACGGATTCTGAATGAATATTACAATTTCGAGAAAATTTTGACTAGTCAAGCATTACATTTGCAATGAACGGTATTGATATCAAGTCAGAATATACAACTATTCAGTTGGACTTCCTACCTAAATAAGGACATTTCGAAATAAACTATGGTGATCAAAATATCAAGTTTTACGGATCGTTTGAAAATTTGAACTTCAATTCCACTTTGAGTATCACTCATTTCGATTGAAAACTGTTAAAAAGGAACAATCTCTGATGTAGAAAGGACAGATACTTTGATGACTTCTTCAAATTATATTCAAGTTTTTAATAAAGGAACTAACGATGAATGGATAATCAAAACATAATTTGATAATATGAACCTTGTGTCTTAATGAACTTTCATACAAGTCAACAGGAGGTAACAACGATTGGATCTTCATGTCCAATATTATTAAATTTTCTATTTATTAAATTAGTATATAATAGATAATAAAGTCAAAGTGTGATGACATAAAAAAATAAAATATACTAAGAAAAGATGAAACAAAAGAATATCACACCAATTAAACCTTTTAATTAGTGTAATTATTAAGGTAATAGATATTACATTATGACATTTCATATATATAGTTAAAATGTATGAATTTTTTCTGTTCTTTTCTTCTGATTGCGTTAATTTAATTAGGTATCTATCCTTACACTTCATTTTCACAAGCATTCTAATTTAATGTATACTTTAATATTGGGTTTTCAATTGTCCGTACTTATCAATTTTATTTCTTTTACTCTCTTATACTATTTCTCATTTTCCTCTATTAGATATTAATTAGTTAGTACCATACTTACATACTATAATTAATTATTTTAATTTTAGTTAGTTAGAATAATTTTAATAACACCTCACATTATTAGTTAGTCTATACATACAACAAATTAATTAGTTAATTAGTTAGTGACAGTGACATTTCCTTGTTTAATATAAGGTATATGTATGATATGACGTTGATTTTATTATAATATATTACTGACATGACCGCGACACTGTTCTAGATAGAACATCGTAGGTCATACGTCGGGTTTTGTTAAATTTTTGATAATTTGATTAATATTGTTCAAAAAAAAATCTATTTAATAGATTTTTTTTGCCCCCGTCTGACAGGAAATCTGTTACGGTGTTATTTTAAATGATGGCGTCTGCTGGGTTTTACCCATGCGCAACGTTTAGGGGTCATTAACATTTATAGAATATGTCGATATTTTACGGTATAGTGAACGCGAAATATATGCGGAGATTATGACGCATTCGCGTTGGGAAGGTCACGCCGGGTGACTTGGTTACAGGGCCTTTGTTACGCTATCCGTCAAGCAAGAAGGTCGTGTCTTGTATTTCTTCCAAGGAAATAAGGCTGAATATATAGCCTATATTTTATAGATGAATCGATGTAGACTTCAGGGTCAGTTCGGAAATTAATCTAAGCATGAGATTAATTAAATTAAACTAATAATGGAAGAAGAATCGTATTATGATTCAATTTGTAGATGTCAAGAACTCATGTGCTCATTTCTGGCTGTTGACTATAACAGCGCACGTATATAGCCACGATGTTCTTCTGACACATTGTTTTGACACGGACGGATACTTACTGATATTATTTGGAATTCAATTGTTACGCTGAATTGTACATGAAACCTTTGTGAATGTCGATTATCGTTTTGTATGAATCTTAATACATGTGGACTCTAAGCAGAAGGCTTGATCCTTTATTTACGTTTCGGGTTCGGTTCTACAGCTGTTGGTGTTTACCTTTGTCAGCACGATAACTCTCCCACAAGGGAAATCAAATACTATAGACTATGCAAATCAGAACGTCGAAGGGATGTTCTGATGCCCAGAGCTAACCAGTTTAACCAACATTGCTATGTCTACAGAGTGACTTTATTATTCAACAATAATACCATAACCAAGGAAACACAACACCAACCACACCACCACCACCGACCCGTCACACAGCACTACGCTCTTCACCCTCTCTCCCAAACAAAAAGCTGGTGTCATCAAGATAAACGAAGAGCTCCTGAGAGAAGATAAACAACCCACCTATCTCGGAGTTACATTCGATGATAGGCTGACATGGAAGCAGCACATCAACAAAGCAGCAACAAAGGCCAGGAGGAAGTTAGCCATCCTGAGAAAACTAAGTGGAACCACATGGGGAGCCAGCGGGAAAATACTTAGTAAAGTTTACCAGCAGGGCATACGACCACACCTGGAATATGGGTCAGCTGCGTGGTGCTCAGCATCAAACACCACATTACAAGAGCTAGATAAGGTGCAAAACCAGGCGCTTAGGGTCATCACGGGGGCAATGAAATCAACGCCTATAGTGAAGATGGAGAAAATGGGGAGGATACAAGCACTGAGAGAACGCAGAGACACAAAAGTGCTAACACAGGCAGAAAAGTTCCTCTGTATGCCGAGCCATCCAATGAAGGACAGATTCCAAAACCTAGCAATGGGGCAACTGAAAAGAAGCAGCTTTATCCACCAGGCCAAACGATTACGTAGACAAACCTCAGACCTGCCTGAAGTTAACAGCCCCCTAAAGTCTGTGCCAGAACAAACCCCTTGGAGAGAGGAGCATGGGCTACTAGTACACATCCACACAAAAGTGAAAGGAATATTCGACAGGGATGAACAAAACAGCGTGCAACGTAGGACAGTCACTCTCAGTTTCCTGGATGATGAATACCCACAGGACCTCTGGGTCCGAGTATACACGGATGGGTCAGCACAGAATGCAGTAAAGAATGGAGGAGCAGGAGTGTACATAGAATACCCAAACAACACTAGGGATACTGTCAGAGTACCAACGGGGAAATTCTGTAACAACTATGATGCAGAAGTCCAGGCAATCAAGGTGGCAACTGAGAAACTATTGAACACCAATCTCGGTCCACAGCCTGTAGTATTCCTGACAGATGCAAGATCAGCACTCCAAGCACTTCAGTCCAGAAAATTGCCAGGCATACAAGCCCTACTTTCTGAACTGTGCAACCAGCGCAGGGTCACCATGCAGTGGATACTGTCTCATTGTGGAATACCAGGAAACGAGAGAGCAGATGGACTGGCTAAAGAAGGTGCTGCAGACCAGCAACCGGATGTACCAGTTACATACCATCAGAAGAAAAAGATGATCAAATCTATCAGAAAGCCACCAACACCAACGCAGGATGACTACCAAGCTATGAACAGATCAGAACAAATAGTCATTCTGCGCCTCAGAACAGGACACAACCGCCTCCGCAGCCACATGTATACAAAATTCAAGATTGGCAATTCAGCCATGTGTACATGTGGACAGGCACCCCAGACTGCGGAGCACGTACTTCAAGATTGCCCCGAATATGATATATTGAGGCAAACCCACTGGCCCAGAGAAACAACACTGGAAGCAAAACTATATGGACCTCTGTATGAACTACAAAAGACAGTGAAGTTTATACAAGAAACAACATTGCAGATATAGACAATATAGTTCAAGCGAACGAAAGAAGAAAAAAAGAAAAATTTAATTGAGATTTCAGCACTATTCAGACTGGTATTGGCAAAACTGGAGCAACTGGCAGAGTTACTGAATACTGAGAACTGCTATAGATGGTAGGAAACCTAGGTACAGAACCTACACAAATGTCTGAATGTCTGACATATTTCTGTAAATATTTTATCAGTTTTGTAACTTTAGTGAATTTATTAGGAATGCTATAATCATAATCTTGTGACAAACTGATTTGCAGATTGTTCTTCTAGCTTCATTCATTTCCTTCTAATTTTTAATGAGGGCTGAGCCATACCAACTATTTCATCTGATGCATAACACAGCATTGTTTTTGGTCTTGCTTTTCGTACTCTGTATTCTTCCTCAACTGACTTCAAAGGGTGTATGAGCTTCAGAGCTCATGATAGCATATGGAAGAGATTCATGGACAATTAGTAAACAAGCAGGAAAATTCCTGGAGGCTACAGAGAGCTGGTTTTACAGAAGAGTGCTAAGACTACCATGGACAGCTAAAAAGAGTAATTATGCTGTCCTGAAAGAAGCTGGTGCAAAAAGGAAGCTTATTAGAAGGAAACAATCCACTTACTTTGGGCACATTATGAAAATAAAGCTGGAACATTGTTAAGACAACAGAAAAAAAATTGAAGGAAAAAACCAAAAATAGAGAACGATAGATAGAGAAGGTAACTGACAATCTGACATCATGGCATGAAAAGAAGTCAATGACAAAATTTATAAACAGCACTGGAGACAGGAAGTTGTGGAGAGAAATCATCACCTACACCACCAGGAATGGTACAAGAAAAAGAAGAAGACGGTGCTGCATCCGACTGACCTGGTGGCACTTCTAGCTATTTCCTACTAAACTTGATCTTTCTCTCTACAGTTCCACGATGATATCAGACTTAAAGGTCTTTTATATTTGGACATGCGCCCTAATATAACCGACTTGGTTGAATGGGACATACCTCGCCAAAACTTTATTTCACAAAAAAAAACTCTACTTAGGCTTTGCTTAGACACAGTAGTTTACACTAGCTTGGCCATGTTCGCAGCAAAGCAGATGGTTGCAGCTCCAAAAATATTTTATACAGACAATTGGCAGAAGGCAAAAAGAAAAAACTGCCGGTTAGCACAGGTGATATTCCAAGATTAAGATGTGTGCAAGAGAGACAGGAAGGCACTGGGGGAAGCTGCCGGAGCCTACTAAGTGGAAAAACTCCCAACAGCATCACTTCAGATTGGACAAAATGAGGCTTTTACAACAAGTAAAAGAGAAAAGAACACATTGAAAGGAACGCCAAGCAAAATGCAGCTGAGGGTTATCACCTCAAGAGTGCATCATCCCAGTCTGTTAAGACAGGAGGAAGCTACTACTTCTTAGGCTTTAGTTTCTTCAGAACTGCTGCAGTTTCATGAGGCAGTTGGTACATTTCAAGAGCCTGCCACAACATCTGATGAAGGACTGATCCATATGCAATAGCATCTAACCAGATCACATGGAGATTTGTTCTCCATGTCCCACTACTTTACTGAACTGCTCTGGGCATGATTCTTATGTTTCCTAATTCCTTATATTTGTTTTTGTCTTCCACTCTTCTGTGGTGCATCCCTTCCATTTGCTTTTCTGATTTAAAATTCTTTGCAAAAGTGAAGATATACTATATTTTCAGCTTTATTACCAAAGTCGTTTGTTTCAGGTGCTCATATAAGTCTTTGGACAATACTTTATACAGATATTCCCATTTTGCTTTTGCATTGGCAGCTATAAACTTGACAGCATCTCTTTTTTCTGTGCATGAAGTCAGTAAGATCATCACCAGTCAGATCAACTTGAATAGTCTCAGTGATGTGGTCTACATCCCAGCCAAGTTCTTCTAATATGTATCTCTAGAAACAGTACACTGTGGATCTACTGGTAGAAAGCTCCTGCAGTCTTAATTCACCATGTAATCCACATACACAGTTCCACGATCTTATTGTTGTTCAGAATCAACATCATTGCCCTCTGGGCAAACCCATAGGTGCTCAGTCTCCCTCAGAAATCGTCAAAAGGTATGAATGCTAATTGTTCCTGTTGCACGCTGGTTGTATGTCCGCTGGATGCATTCTCTCATACGTTCATCCCTACTAGTCTTATGCCTAATATCAAACTCCAGCAATCTTAGCCTTGATGATTCATCAATTGCAGTGTCATTCTCTAATAGGCAATCATTAATTGTCTTCAGTATCTCTCCCTTGTTCATATCCAGTGCACCTACTATATGTGCTCTTGAAGCTAGTTCTTTCACTGCCACGTACCCTTGCATAACCAGGAAAGTAGATCCACACCAGTTCTTGAAGATTCGAGGTTTCCATGGAGGTTTTCTATTCATACTGTAGACATCAATTTTGGATCTTCCGAAGCATGGACTGAGAGTCTAACACAATAACTGCCCTCGTTAATAAAGTTTCAGACAACCACCTTAAAGCCACAGTAGCTGCCTCTACCTCCATTCTCATGCTCGAAGCTGTTGTCATGTAAGTTCCAAGATTCATTTTGTTATAAAGGTAGCTGTGCAATAAAGTTAAAGACTAATTTTAGATTTCATAAATAATGTGCAGTTAAATCATGGAGATGCTTTTGCTCTGCATGCAAATTAAGCTAATTATGTGTTCCTGTGTCCTTTCATTGTCTGATTACTGTTTGGAAACAAAAGGTGACTACTGAGTTATCTAACGTATGGACAAAACACTGGTCATTCAGCTATCACAGATGTTTCATGTGCAACAATAATTTACCATAGCATTTATTTAAAACAGCCGTGTCAAATATTAGTACCACAACTCATCATGTAACAACTACTACTGCCATCAATAAAATTAAATAAGAAAGTCTTACTTTCACATTTTCCTTGAGGCATTGACCATGTGCTATCAGGCCTGCATACTGATGTCATGTTGCCATTTGGTGCATATCCTTCCTGACATTGAACAATAATTTTATCGCCGGTAACTTTCCCTGGTGGAGGTGGTAGCACATAATCCATCTTGAGTGTCTCAGAACACAGGTCTGGAGAGATCATATAAATGGTGTGGTAAATTAAAGTAATTTCTATATCATAAAGTGGGAATTGGCTGCATAAAATTAGAACATTTCTATAAAGAAAAAAAAAACCTGGAAATATTACTAGACATTAAGCACAGAAAAATCAACATTAACAGCAGGGAAGCTGTTCTCAGTGAAGTAACCTATGAACTGGACTGGTTAGACTGGCATCAAGACAAAGGACAGAGGAAAACAAAAACAAATGACCATTAATAAAAGCAAAGGGAGCCGCGGTTGCATAGTGGTTAGTGCACTGGCTTCCTAGCGCAGTGGTCTATGTTTCGATCCCCAGATGAGGTGAGAATTTTTTAGGCCACAAACGGCTCCTGGATCGACCCAGCCCCAAATGGGTACCAGAGCACCTCTTGGAAGGTTAAGGCGGCCGGCGTGATGCCGACCACTTCACTCCTAGTGTGCCGACGGTCAAGATAATGTTGGCTAACACCATATTCCCAATATGCCTCAATGGGCATGTAACGGATTCCTTTCCTAATAAAAGCAAAGCTTAAAGAACAGAAACCATCCACATGGATCTGGAGGCCCAATACAACCAATGCCCCCCCTACCATGAATTTTATGAAAGGTGACTTAGGTGGGCTGTGCACAGGGCTTGCAATCTCATTAGCAAAAAAATGACTACCGAGACCAATACTGCAAAAGCGCATGTAGTGCTTTCGTTGAGACAAGGGGGAAAACTTTCAGTACGAGCCCTATGCTGCTTTAAAAAAAAGGTAGTCCCATAGCAGATAATGCCCCCCAGAAAATATGAATGTTAACATCTCCAGCTCATAAGATGAGTAATAATGTGAAGTTGCCAAAATATAATCCCAAAACACGTAAACACAATTTATTTAATGTACTGATGATTCAAGTTTGATTGCTATGGATCTTAAAAGATAAAATGCTGGGGAAAGAACAGAGCAGAAAATGAGTAATCCTTTCTTTAATATGAAAAAAGTTTTGATGAAAGATACAAAATTTGCATGCTTTTTGTCTGGATGCATATGTGTATGCTTGATAGTTTTATGTGGATAGAAGGGAAGTTGCTTTAATTTAAAACTGTCTCACAGGACAAAGGAGGCTGTTATGTAGATACAGAGGTTTGTCAACAATAGAGAAGACTGACTTAAACTCAATGGATGCTCAGTATAGTCTACTGTCCAGAACAGATGAATGTTAGCACAAGCGATGACAAAAATGAGAAACATAAAATGTTAGTTAACATTTGTTAAAATAAATATTCCCCTTAATACTTTAGACAGTCTTGAGTTGCTACCCATCTAATTTCAACAAACTATCAAATTTTTGTTAACCCTTTGAACACTGGCCACCCAGCCCGTAAAACCCTATTCCCCTGGGCTCCTGAGCCCCGTATTGCTAAGCTAGGTGTGCCCAGACCGAGATTGCGGTACCTCGGGGAATGGATTATTTACACACGGACCGAAATTTCGGGACCTTGGGTTCAAAAGGTTAAGTAGTACAGTAATTCTGCACACTCACCTTTATTTTTTTTTCAAAGTAGTCGTCATTCACAATACATAAAACATACATGAAAAAACAATGATAAGCTTTTAAGGAAGAGAGGTACACAAAAGGCACAGCATTGCTCGCAGAGCACCATTTTTGGGCAGAGGTCCAATTTGTTTTGATACATCCAGATAACACAGGGATATGAATGCCGTAGAGTCATTAAAGTCGATGCCAGGGGCAGACTGTGGAAGTGATCACATTCCAGCTGTGTGTAATCTAAGAGTGAAACTGAAAATACTCAAGAAATCAAAAAAAGAACCCCCAAGTTCCAAGCCAACATGTTGAAGACCAATGAGGATATGAGAGAAAAGTTCACCATATCGGTAAGGAATAAATTTGAAGCACTCACTGGCCTTACATCGATAGAGGAGAGATGGCAGGAATTCAATAAATGTATTGAGATGTCAATGCAAGAACATATTCCCAAATCCAGGGAAAAAGGAACATAAAAAATGGATGACAAGAAATTTTAGACCTCATGGAATTGAGAAGACTGGCGAAAAATGATGAAAAAGAATATCAAAAATTAAATAGAGAAATAAAGAAGAAATGCAATGTGACTAAAGAGGAATGGCTCAACGCGCAATGCAAAGAAATCGAGATCAACAAAAACAGTGATAATAAAACTATGCACCAAAAAGTAAGAGAAATATAAGGGCAGCGTACCTGCATTCAGACAGGATGTATAAAGTCAAAGGAAGGAGATATACTAATGGACAAGGAAGATATTTTATATAAGTGGTCAGAATATATAGAGGAGCTATATGATGATGATAGAGGCGATAAACCAAACATAAGAAAAAACATGGAAGGTCCACCCATATTGAAAGACGAGGTCGAATACGCTATTAAGAAAATGAAACATGGTAAAGCACCAGGGCCTGACAATATTCCTGTTGAAATCTATGAAGCATTAGGAGAACTTGGCATAGAGGAAATAACAAAACTCCTGAACAAGATATATGACACAGGAGAAATACCCCCAAACATCTGCAGATCAGTATTCATCACTATACCTAAAAAACCAGGAACAAAAGAATGCGAATCACATAGAACAATCAGCCTAATGAGCCATGTCACAAAAATACTCCTTCGCATCATAATGGAAAGGACAAGAAATAGAATACGACCAGAAATTTCTGAAACTCAATTCGGTTTTGTTGCTGATAAAGGTACCAGAAATGCAATTTTCACAGTATCAATGCTCATGGAGAGATGTATTGAAAAAAAAGAGACCTTTATCTATGCTTTATAGACTACTCAAAAGCTTTTGACAAAGTGAAACACCAAGACCTTTTTGATATTTTACAATAACTAAATATAGACGGGAAAGATCTTAGGATAATAAGGAACATATATTGGGAGCAGAAATCCGCGATCAGATTTGAAGGAGAACTAAGTGAATTCAGAGCAAAGAGGAGTTAGACAGGGATGTGTGTTATCACCTGATCTTTTTAACATATACTGCGAGACGATACTTCGAAACATTGAACAACTCGAGGGAATTAAAGTCAGAGGACAAAATATCAACAATCTGAGATATGCAGATGACACAGTTTTAATAGCTGAGTCAGAGGAAAATCTACAAATCATTCTAGACAAAGTAGTGGAAGAGAGCAAGTTGAAAGGATTATCTTTGAATGTCAGCAAAACTGCATGCATGGTAGTTTTTCTAAGAAAATATAAATACCAGTATGCTCTTTAGAGAACAGCAAAATAGAAAAAATCAAACAAGTCAATGGGACCCAAAGATGCAGCAATAGAGAATGCAGTCAGCGACCAATAGCTTGACTGCTTGCATCAGAGTCAGCGAACCAGAGCTGACTTAAGACCCTACTCCACCTCCACGTGGTGGTCCTGGAAACAGTCTGCATCACTGCAGTCTGGCTGAGAGAGTAGGGATCGCAGAGGGAAGGCAAACCCGGTCCCAAAAACTGCTGTGCTGAAGTCGGATGTGTCGACCGAAAGGTGCAGATATCACAGCTCCGGCATAAACAGACACAACGCAACCAACATCCTTTTCAGGACGAACGAGGAAGAAGAAGAAGAAACAAGTCAATCTCTTTAAATAGTTAGGCTACACATTGACATCAGATGGCAGATGTGACACAGAGATAAAGAAAAGGATCGCTATGTCCAAAGAAGCCTTTACTAGGATGAGCAACGTAATGAAAAACAGAAACATCACCATAAGCACAAAAATTTGCTTACTAAGGGGCTACGTTTGGTCCGTTCTTTTATATGGATGTGAATGTTGGACAATGAGTAAAAAAATGCTGAAAAAAACTGGAGGCAGCGGAAATGTGGTTTTTGAGAAGGATACTGAGAATATCATGGATAGAGAAGAAAACAAATGCCGAGGTATTGACAGCTGCGGGTGTTAATAGATGCTCATCAAAACCATCAGGAAAAGACAAATGAAATTTATGAGACATATTAACAGAAGAGGAGGAGTGGAGGAATTAGTCTTATGTGGGAAAATACCAGGTAGGAGAGGAAGAGGAAGGCAGAGAAAGATGTATGTGGAAAGCTTAAACAACTGGGCAACAAACAACAGCATGGGCAACAACAACCTCATTAGACTATCAAAAGACAGAGAAGATTGGAGGGTCATGATCGCCAATGTCTGTTCCAGACCAGGCACCTAAGAAGAAGACTAATCATCTGCACATTGGCCTCCTTTGTCTATGGGACTCTCAACTTTCTTCGGCAAAACCACATCTTTTTCACCTACAGGAATCTTGTTAGTTTTGTGATAGTCCACAATTTGCTTCCACATGACAAAGCTCTATGCAGTGAAGAACTCTCTTTCTCACTTGTACTGATGGAAATCTGTTGCACTGTAATCTTTTCATATTTAAATCTTTTTTTTTTTTAAATTCAGAAACCTACCCACCACAAAAATATTTATAGAATGTGGGATTCCTATATACACACATTGGGATTCTCGCTGGTGCTACGGAGTTTGTGCAATGTGCTGAGATCCTCCTTGTATGATCTAAGGAAGGAGATTGGAGCACTATTGGAGTAGTCCATGTGCAATGAAGATAATCCTTAAAACCAAATCAAATCAAATCAAACCTTTTTTTTTTTTGCTGGGGATATTTTGTCATTTGTTTTTGAGTTGCATCTTTCATCTTATTTAGTTTGTGTGCCCAGGTAATGTAACCTGCTGACTTCTATTAAAACTATCCTATTTAGGTTGATGTTCTGGAGAATTCTATTTCTTGGAGATGATCCATTTTCTTTACCATACATATTTCTTCTGGTTCTTTATTTCTTTGATATCTTACATTGAACAGTTGTATGTAGCTATGTTGCATATCTTCTATTGGTAGTACCTCTGGTGAAGGAGCTGTCATGCCCTTTTTAGGGCAGCTCAGCCACCTTTGGTCCAAACCTGGCATCCAGCTCTCACCTGTGGCTCCTCGTAGCTGTCAGCATGCGACAGCGGCCACCCCCGGACAACGGCTTTGACAGGCCGGCTAAACTAGGTGAGGGTAGCCGAATGGTTATAAACCTTCGGTGAGTTAGGGTCTGCCTACCCATGCATGCGAAGACTGGATTCGATAGACTGCGCGGAAGAAACCACCTGTTGGTTCAACGGGCATGACGGCAATTACCAGCAACGCGCTGTGGAGCGTAAGGAGCACGGCGAGGCACGTAGAAAGCCCTGGTCATCCACTGCACCTGACTTCATCTCCAGTCGTCTTGACTTGTCTTGCCACTGGATTGAGATGGACCCAGGCGAGAGAGTGAGGTCGACGAATTGCGCAACTCTTCCTCACTTTAATCCAAATCACCGCGCAAGTCACTCTTTCATCCATTCATCCATCCACTCACAACAAGTCCTGTGGCGATGGGCGAGCGGCGAAGCGGCAGGCGTGGGTACGCTGGCAGTCGTAGTCGCAGACCTACACACAGGCGGCTCAGGCCATATGGTCGTCTTCCACTGATCGGAGCAGCAGTGGGATTCGGCAGCCCCCTGAGTGTCTGAGCAGCCCTCTTTAGGAAAGCACTGCTCACCTCCATGGCATGAGGAAGGGGCTAGAAAAGGTGCCCTAAACATTGCCTGCTTCACCATTACCTAACCAGCTTACCGCGGTTGGTGGGTACCCTACTTCGGCGGTCGACATATAAGAAAAAGAAAGGACAGATTTTTCCCCCTCATTCTAGGCGCATGGAATGTGCGCACTTTACTTGACAAAGACTTTAATGCAAACAGACCTGAGAGACGAACTGCCCTGATTGGGAGAGAACTGGCCAGGTACAACATTGACATAGCAGCACTGAGTGAAACTCGACTTGCAGGCGAGGGCCAACTTTGCGAAAAGGGTGCAGGTTATACATTCTTTTGGAGCGGAAGAGGAACTGAAGAAAGACGAGAAGCAGGGGTTGGATTTGCAATCAAAACAGCAATTGTCAGCAAGTTAGCGGGGCCCCCAAAGGGAATAAATGACCGACTCATGACGGTCAAGATCCCTCTGTTCTATGGAAGAAAACATGCCACCATCATTAGCGCGTATGCACCAACTATGACTAACCAGGATGATGTCAAGGATAAGTTTTACGAAGAACTACATGCAGTCATTGCATCAGTTCCTAAAGCAGATAAGCTCATCATTCTTGGTGACTTTAATGCAAGAGTAGGCTCAGATAACATCTCCTGGAATGGCACTATTGGTAGGTACGGCGTGGGTCGCTGTAACAGTAATGGACTTCGTCTCCTCCAGACTTGCGCAGAACATGACCTCCTTGTCACCAACACCATTTTTCGACTTCCTACCCGCAACAGGACCTCCTGGATGCACCCTCGCTCAAAGCATTGGCACCTAATTGACTATGTAATTGTTAGGAAGAAGGACAGGCAAGATGTCCGGGTGACCAAGTCCATGTGTGGTGCCGAATGCTGGACTGATCATCGCCTCATTGTATCTAAACTTAAAGTTCGTATCCAACCAGCCAGGCGCCCTCAAGGGAAGAAAACTCAAAAGAGGCTGGATGTCATCAAACTAAAGAAGACAACAATCAAACAGTCATTTACTGACACCTTAGAAGACCGTCTCAAATCTATCTCGCTAGACGGCCAAAGTGTGGAAACAAATTGGGCAGCCCTAAGTGAGCAGATCTACAACACTGCTACAGAGGTCCTGGGTCCTTCCATCAAGAAACAAAATGACTGGTTTGATGAGAACTCAGATGATATAAAGCAGATGTTGGCTGAGAACACCATCTCCATAAAGCATATTTAAATGATCCAAAATCTACATCCAAGAAAGACGCTTTCAACAACATGCGTAGAATCGTCCAACATAAACTACGCCAGATGCGGGATTCATGGCTGAGTAATAAAGCAGATGAGATCCAAGGCTTTGCTGACAGCCATGACTTGAAAAAACTTTTACCTTGCACTCAAAGCGGTCTATGGTCCAACATCATCAGGATCATTTCCCCTCCTTAATGCAGATGGAAAAACACTAATTACAGACAAGGAAAAAATTCTCCAACGCTGGGCTGAACATTTTAATAATATCTTGAACCAGCCATCATCTATTAACGACGAAGCCATCATCCGCCTGCCCCAAATTCCTATAAATGAAGCATTAGATGATGTACCAACTCTGGAGGAAACTAAAAAAGCGATTCGTCAACTGTCTAGTGGAAAGGCCCCTGGCTCCGATTCAATTCCTGTTGAGGTTTATAAAGATGGCGGTGCAGTTCTGATAGAGAAACTTCATATGATCTTCCAGCAAATGTGGCAGAGTGAAACCATCCCACACGATCTCAAAGATGCCTCAATTATACATCTATATAAATGTAAAGGTAATCACCAAGACTGCAACAATCATCAAGGCATCTCTCTTTTATCAATCGCTGGGAAGATATTCGCCAGAATCCTTTTGAATCGCCTTACGGCTCATCTTGACAAAGGTCTTTTACCTGAAAGTCAGTGTGGATTCCGGAAAGAACGTGGAACCACAGATATGGTGTTCGCTGCAAGACAGCTACAAGAAAAATGCCAAGAACAGCACTGTGACCTGTACACAGCTTTCATCGACTTGACAAAGGCGTTCGACACGGTCAGTAGAGAGGGTCTATGGAAGATCATGGCAAAATACGGCTGCCCAAAGAAATTTATCACAGTAGTGCAGCAACTGCATGATGGAATGCAGGCTAGAGTTCAGGAAAACGGTGAGCTATCAGAGCCTTTCCCCGTCTCAAATGGAGTTAAACAAGGGTGCGTACTTGCACCGACTCTGTTCAGTATCATGTTTTCTGCTATGCTGACTGATGCTTTTAGAGACGGGGACACAGGAATCGACATTAGTTATCGTATTGATGGAAAATTGTTTAACCTTAGGAGGCTTCAAGCAAAAACCAAGGTCAAATCACACACCATCAGAGATCTTCTGTTTGCTGATGATTGTGCCCTCAATTCCTTCTCAGAGGCTGATCTGCAGCATAGTGTGGATAGATTCTCCGAAGCCTGCGCCAACTTTGGGCTTACCATCAACACGAAGAAAACAGAAATCATGTACCAACCAGCTCCTGGCACAGTTTATACTGAGCCAGTCATCAAGGTTAATGGTGAGAAACTGAATGTTGTGAACAGATTCACATACCTTGGAAGCACACTATCCCAGAACATTGTCATTGATGATGAGGTGAACACCAGGATCTCCAAAGCCAGCAGCACATTTGGCAGACTATACACCAACGTTTGGCATCGAAGTGGCATTAGTCTACAGACAAAGCTGAAGGTATACAGAGCTGCGGTGCTTCCAGTGCTGCTATATGCATGTGAAACATGGACTGTATACAGGCGCCACGTAAAGAAGCTAAACCACTTCCATACAGTCTGTCTCAGGAAGATAATGAACATCAAATGGCAAGACAAGATCCCGGATACCGCCGTTCTTGACAGAGCTGGTATCCCTAGTATTGATACTATTCTGATGCAGTCACAAATTCGCTGGGCAGGTCATGTAGTCCGCATGCCAGACCATCGACTGCCAAAGATACTCTTTTATGGTGAGATGCAGAAGGGTAAACGCTCCCATGGTGGCCAAAAGAAGCGCTTCAAAGACACGTTAAAGACGTCATTGAAAACCTTTGACATAAACCCAGACACATGGGAAGCTGCTGCGCAAGACCGAACTGCTTGGCGCACATCTCTTCGTAAAGGTGCAGCAGCATGCGAATCATCCAGAAGAGCAGCAGCAGAACAGCGGAGACAAGCTAGAAAGGACCGTGAAATAAAACCTTCACATGAAGCAAACATTCCCTGCCCACACTGTCCAAGATCTTTCCAGGCCCGCATCGGGCTCTTCAGTCACCTTCGTACCCATAGACTAACCTAACAAATTCTTAAATAATTGGATGAACAGAGTGGTCTTCATCACCCGTGATGGACGAACAACCGCATATCTTCTGAGTTGTATATTTATTCTGGCTAACATAAGATGGTGATCTGATGACATATTTGCTCTTCTACAGAATTCTACATCACATAATGATGATCTGAACCTCTTGTATATGCATTCATGATCAATCTGATTTTCTGAACTGTGGTCTGGTGATACCAATGTTAAAAGGAAGAAAACAAAGACTGTTGTGATGGTGGCTCTCAAGTTGTCAAAGGAAGCAAACCCAAGGCACTAACAGAATGGATAAAATGGGATCAAGACTGATATTAGCAACATTAGAAACTGCCAAGAAAGAAAATAAAGATGAGCATCACCCTATGTTATGCACCTACTTAGGACAAAGATGAGTAAGAGATAATTGCTCTACAAAAAAAGACTTCCTCCAATGTTACGAACTTACCAATTATATATAGGCATTGGGGTGGGCTAGAATCCCATTCACCACTTTCAGAACATCTCATTGAACTTGAGCCAATAAGGGTAAACTCTTCTTGGCAGGCAAACTCAATGACTGATCCTACAATATAAGCTCCAAGATCAGTTCTGCTCACAATTTTTCCATTTTGTGGAATCTGAATCACTGGACTGCAGTGTCGAACTGTAAGTAATAAATGCACACTTGTGAGTTGGGTCTACATCAAAATATCAGTGCAGTAAAAAAAATATAACGTACAACATAGAAAGATAATCAAATATTATTTTATCTCAATGAAAATTATTATTCTAAAGAAGTTCAAATTCTTTCTTGTAATAAATGTAGAGTTTATACTATAAAGAATTCCAAGCTCTAATTATGTAGAGTGTTTATTGTTTAACCTTGGCTGCTCCCACCACAGAGTCACAAGTGCTCTAATATCTTAGATCTAACTGTCTAGCAGAATTGTGAGAACCTATTTACACACCATCTTCAGTCAGTTATCATGTTTACTTGGGCAAAAAAACCATTAATTCAGAAATGTTTATAGTTTCTTTTTTTTAATATTCCTTTTGTGCTGTAAAGCATCACAGGTGGGGTTAAAAACTGATTTTCAATTCAGTACACATTCTGCATCCTGGTTGTGCTTCATTACAATGTATGTCACCTCCTCAATCCATCATTTTGTGACGAAAGTACTGAGATTCTGTCTTTCAAATGGCCCATGTCTTTTTCTCCTTGCAATTTGTTCACTATTTTTAGGAGGGATTACAGGAAATCCTTCTCCATGTTTCTTCTCCTTCTATTATTTACGTTTTTTCAAGATGAGATCACGATAGAGTTTGATCTCATCTGCTTTATGGTTCTTCTTTATGTGTTTAGAGTATGGGTGTAGGAAGATTGGTGCAGTATTATTCTAGATTAAGATTTTAGATTCTAGATCAGGATTTGCACCAGTGTAGTCTTGTTAAAGATATTGCGTGCTCATAGACGCATTTTCGGGAGTTAAATTATTTGCGGCCATTTTTGCTTCATTTCCGCAGTATAGGGCTAGGACTAATTCCTGGTTCTTTGTCTAGCAGAAACTGGTTGCATCAGAATGATCTAAGGTTCTGATTGGCTGAGAGCTAACTGCAGTTGAAATGCAAAGCTCCCATTGGTTTAGAACCACGCCGCGCATATGACGTCATGAAGTCGGCGCGTGGGGGTCTTGATAATAAATAGGCTCGCATTTCATATTTTCGTTCTCTTTTAATGTAAATTGCCAAGCCGGGTGCCAGAAGCAAATTGTCGATTGCCTTTTAGCTGGACATTCGAGATTTGGTAAGCATGAATTTTTGCGTGAGGACTTTATTTAATTTTTCTAGTCCTAGCCGATCATTTAAGTTTCTTTGGGCAGTTTAAGTTTAATGTTAATTCTCATTGCTAGAGCCATCAAATACGATCTTAGTGATAGACTTGAAACTTTATAGGTACATTTAATTCCTTACTGCAGGAATAACGTTATTTAAGATGGTTTGAAAGTTAGATGCCACGGACGTGCTTTGTATTTATTGCAAAGTAGGTCGGGAGAGAAACCCGCATCTGCGGATCATATTTAATTACAGAGTAGCAGTGATGCGTGATGCCATATGATGATGGATGGTATCCGCATGTCTGGTTTTGTGTGGTGTGCAGACGTGTTCAGTCAAAACAATGTTCATACAAAAATAACAGGGCAATCCACATAGGACGTCAGTAAACTCACGACGTATAAAGTCAATGATTCTTGTAACAGCCGTTGACGTTTTTCTTCATTATTTATTGTGGACGCCACAGTGACAAAATGGTTACGCGAATATGTAGGCACATCAAACAGTCATTATCACAGCAACATTCAATACAGCAATAGACGGTAGACAGCATTACAATGATGAGTCAGATGCATGTTATATTTCAAAGTGCTGTAAATGTAGTCAGGTGAAAAACTCCATCCTTTTCTATAACAGCCAGGAGATAACTAGATGTATGAGATCAGTTCACTCTCCTTAGTTTGACTTCAGCAAGACAGACACGTCTGCCGAAGTATAAATAATGTCCTCAAAAATATCCTCTAGATAATAAAGGTTTTCCAAACCTAGTTCATTTAACAAAGTAGCAAGTAATGGTCCTTGGTACCTGCATCAACCGATGCAGTACAATGCAGCGACATGTGAGCTGGGAAAAAACATCTCGTGACGACGACTTTCGAAGACAGGCTATGAATCGAATCGCTCACGACCCAAAATCGATAGAGTTAATGAAAAAGTCAATTTACCTTGCTTTCAAGAAATACAGAAATATCACGCCTCCCGGCATGTGCAAATACACTAGAGGTATTATCCCGAATAAACGAAATATCCATAAGAGGACTACACATCCCTGACAGAACAAAAAAAAGCGGAGATCCCCTCTTCAACGAGGCATCTCTTTCGCCATTCCAAATCGCTCACTCCACTAGTGGTGGGCGGAAACCGATCGACCAAGAAGCAAGACAAGTCATGCGCAGTCCAGCGCAAAATGACCACAGCTCAAACTTAACTGCATTCGATACCAACGCGAGAAGACAAATGCTTACCGAGAAAAGTGACTATAAATTTCAAGCAGTTGTTGCCCTTGCGTTATAAAATAGATATTGAAATAAAACGATGTTGCGAGAATTTATCACGCAACATATCACCACCTCCTCCCGATAAAAAAAAAATGTGGAACATATTTTTTTTTTCAATATCAAAGAGCATGCGATAAGCGGCTCAAAACGCACGAATTATGCGCTGATAATTAACTAAATTGCCAAACAATAGGCTAATTATAGAGTGTCTGGTGAGGATATACCTCAACAGAAAAATAAATATGTCTCAAAAAATATTCACATCGGGGAGGTGTCACCAACACACATCACGTTAGCATGTAAACACAATATACGTATGCAAGTTACTATAATCATCATTAAACAGCATACTCTAATATTGTCTTTAAAAATGGATGTACAAATCTGATAGGAAAATTTAAATAGTACATTCTTTGACATGTAATGACATAAGTACATAGTAAAGTTAAACTACATGACGATCCAGGACATATGCTCTGGTATTCCGAGGGTAAGTACACAATCTAGAACTCGTCATGCTTGATACTAGTAAGGTAAGTCCTCAGCTCAACAATGACATTCTGAGAAAGTACAAGCAATATAATGCTAATTAATAACTAATATGCTTCATAAGGTACAATACATTATTAATAATTGTGGCTGTTTAGTAAACTAACGGCCCTTATATTAACTACTCAGTCCTCCTCTATCATCTTAAAAAACGAACAGAAGAAGATGACAACAAAGCTGGATAGTGTGTACATATAAAGTAAGTACAGATGTGCTAATCTGTTGTAGAAATATAGGTGTGTTATGACTCTGTAATATATGGAAATATAGGACAGAAGTATTAGTTGGAGTCATGTGGGCATCTAGACAAAATGTCAGCCATCACATTATCCGCACCACGGATAGCTCGTACCGTGAAGTGAAAAGGTTGAAGAGCTATAGCATATCGAGTGGATCTCGAACTCTTCAAATTCTTAGTCTGAATAGCTGTAAGAGCTTTCTGATCAGTCTCTAGAATGAAATGTGCGCCCAGGAGGAATCTTTGTAGTTTTAGAATTGACCAAACCATCGCTAACAACTCACGGTCTAAAACCGAGTAGTTCCTCTCTGCCGCATTTAGTTTTCTAGAAATGTACATAACAGGATGCAGAGTATTTGCATATTCTTGCATCAGTGCTGCTCCAATCCCAGTGGATGAAGCATCACTCCGAAGAACAAAAGTCCTATCAAGAGTAGGTAATCTTAAGATGGGAGGAGAAGAAAATATATTCTTGATTTGGTCTAGTGAAGATTGGCATTCTTCAGACCAATGGACCAGATTAGGCGAACCTTTCTTGACATCCGAACGATGTGACAGAATTCGACGCATCATGCGAACGAAAGTGGCAGGGGCGTTCATGAGACCAAAAGGCATAACATTCCATTGAAATAGACCCCCTAGGTGTAGAAAAAGCAGTAAGAGGTTTGGCATGCTCTGCTAAAGGCACTTGCCAATAACCTTTAGACAAGTCAAGTTTAGTGAAGAATCTAGAATTAGAAAGTCTAATCAGTAGATCTTCTAACAAAGGCATCGGTTCAGCGTCGAACTTTGTGACCTGATTCAATTTGCGATAATCAACGCAAATTCGTATGTTCTTATCCTTCTTCCGGACAATAACCATGGAAGAAGAATATGGTGAAGTCGATGGTTCAATTATATTTAATTGAATCATTTCATCCAATTCCTTTTCCACTTGCGACTGAAAGTGTATAGGAATAGGATACGGCCTAACCCTAATTGGATTATTGTCGGTAAGAATTATGTCATGTTCTATGACATCTGTGTGTCCAGGAATGTCAGTGAGAACATCCTGAAATGTTGTAACATCGACGAGACTTGTCGATGTTCGTCACCAGAAAGATTAGGAGAAACAGAAACGTTTTTCCAAGATTCCGTGGAATGTAATGGAACCACTGGAAGGGGAAGGTTGACATCAGAGAAGGTAGCTTCCTCATCCTGAATGACAGACAGGATGAATAATGACCGTGAGGTGCAGGAGCATCATCCGTTGCCTGGAAAATAGGCAGCAAATAGTCCGGACGTTCGTGAAATTCCGAAAGCATGTTTATGTGGAAAGTTTTATGCTTTCCATCAATATCGACCACATAGTCAACATCGGAAATCCGAGAGACTATTGCATACGGACCTTTCCATGCAATAAGAAGTCTATTTTCCCTACTGGGGAGTAGGACGAATGCTTTGTCACCTGGACAAAGTTGTCGTAGACATCTATTCTTGTTAGCAAACTGTCTTGCCTTCTCTTTAGCAATTTCTGATGAAGCAGTTGCTAGCTTACATGTCTCAATGATCTTTTGTCTAAGAGCAATGAAATACTCATATGAGGATTGAGTTTCATCGCTAATATCATCGGCAGTGATGAGATCGTGTAATAAAGACATAGGGCCGCGTGGACGCGCGCCAAAGACAAGTTCGAAGGGAGAAAATCCTGTGTGTTCATTAGGGACTTCTCTATAGGCAAAGAGAGCCGCGGGTAAAACCCTGTCCCAATCTTGAGGATGATCTTCAGTTATCTTACCAAGCAAAGTCTTGAGCGTTCTATTCAGACGCTCAACTAACCCATTAGACATAGGATGGTAGATACTACTGAGAGATCGTTCAATATGTAAGGTAGACATTACCTGTGACATAGTGTCAGATATGAGTTGAGTGCCATGGTCTGACAATATTTCTCTGGGAACCCCAAGCGAGAAAATATCAACCAAAGAGCATCTGCGATATCTGTAGTAGATATGCTCTTAAGAGGAATAGCCTCTGGCCAACGTGTGCACATATCGACACATGTAAGGATAAACTGATGTCCTCTGGCCGACTTGACCTTAAAAGGGCCAATAATATCTATGGCCATTTTCTGAAACGGCCGAATAGGAATGTCAGCAGCCTGGATAGGCGCAGCATGTCGTGGTCCTCTAGATTTGACCTCCTGACATACCTTGCATGATCGGCAGTAAATACGAATGTCCTTATTGACAAAAGGCCAAAAGAAAGCCGCAAGGACTCTCGACTTCGTACGGGCAAAACCCATATGTCCAGCACATTGCGAGTCATGAGCATGTTGTAATATTTGGACTCTCATGCTCTTGGGAACAAGAATTTGCGAATGTGCCGACGTAGTCGAATCTTGTACCATACGTACAAGTACGCCGTTTCTCATTGCAATCCAAGATTTTCTATTTGTATCCTGATTCGGATCACCTTTCTTCGCAAGAACGAAGAATTTTTTTAAAGAAGGATCTTCTTCTTGCAATTTTATGAAAGAGTCACGAGTAATCACTAAGTGACTATCTTGGCTATCAACTTCATTATCACTATTCAGTGAAGTTTCGGGTGTTTGTAGAGCTTGTGCTCTTGTAACTACTGCATTTGTAGCTTGCATGTTATTATCTTCCCAAGCAGCAATCTGCTGTGGGGTACACTCCCTAACTCCGTGAATACGACCAATAATAAGGTCCGCAATAGGATTAGGTAAGAGACAAGCATGCACATCTCCAGTAAAGAAAGGAGTGGCAATGCGAATTACAGCAGTAGGGATATTTTTTCTAGAGTGCCGCCAAATGTGACACATTTAATAACCCTTCCTGTAGCACAAGATGGATCTACAAGCGATTGTCTAACACCAATAGTGGTGCATCCGGAATCGAAAAGTAGTGAGACCGGAGTATCATTAACAAGACCCTTATGTAGGATTAAAGAACCCCTCCCGTCATGCGCAACAGCAGCAGGAAGAGCGGGAAGTGGGTGACCACAACTCAAAGTAGTTATGGTACCCGGTTCGAATAAAGTACTGCATTGGGGGCATTTGTTTGCTCTCTCAAAGTCAAAAGCAGAACCAGTGACAGCGTCAAAGTTTTTACTATCAACAACATGATTACAGGCTCCCTCAGTTTCCTGTTGTACAGCATTAGCCTGCTGATATCTCTTTTTTTTTTGTGTTGAGATCTACCCCGACTATTATTACCTCTGAAGTTATCAAAGTTATTATTATCTCTGCAGTTATTATTGTCTCTATTGTAATTGTTATCCTGGTTCGAATTCCAGTTTCCACGATTACTATCATGTTCACATTGATGCGAACATCTATTTGTTTGGTTCTGAGGTCTTCGGCAGGAATAACCTCTATTACCATATCCTCTTTTGAAATGCTTATAATTATTAGGGTGATAGTAACGAGTACTATCAGGTTGTCTCCAATTCTTCGAAGAAGAATCACCATGAAATTGATTTCCATGATTTTGACAGAAATTACCGCTACTCTTTCTATCAAAATTTTGTTGGAATCTACGAGCAAAGTTTTGGCCATACGGAGCTGCCGAAGCAACTGGTAAACCTTCTTTCACCTTAGAGTTACCCATGGTTATGTGTGGGTGCGCAGTTACGTACTGGCAACAGAAATCTTCCATTTCTTTTATTGTTTTAGGTTTACGTTCATGAAGGAAAGCAAGGAAAGACTCATTGACAGACGACATGACTTTGTCTCTAAGTATTAAGTCCATAAGTCCTTCATAAGTTTTTTCCGTCTTAGATAGTTCAACCCATCGTGAGAAAGTAATGCGTATTCTTGCAATAAACTCGGAGAATTCAACTCCATTTTCAGGTAACATGTTTTTTAAATTGTAGACGATAGCCGTCTTCGTTAAGCTGATATTTCTTTAACAAAGCGGCCCTGACAACCTCATAATTGTTCTTGTCAGGTTCATCCACCATATTTAATATACTTAGAGCTTTACCTGTCAGTATCCCTGATAACTGATAAACATATTTTGCTTTGTCTATGTTATGAGCTGTACATGCTTGTTCAAATCTGTCCAGATAGAACATTATGTCATCACTGGAAGGACTAAATGTTGGTAACTTAATCTTAAAAGTATCATTATTAGCCTTACCAGAAGATGAACCCTTGTTTGAATCATTACCATTACTCATGCTTGTCAATTTCAATTTTTCCAACTCTAAAGCTAAGACCTTTTCTTCATGTTCCATTTTTGCTTTCTCTTTCCTCTCATCAGACTCTCTCTGTAATCTTCTTTCCTCAGCCTGAGCCTCTTTTTGAAGTCTTTCATTTTCAGCTTCTTTTTCAAGTCTTTTATTTTCAGCCTCTTTTTCAAGTCTTTTATTTTCAGCTTCTTTTTCAAGTCTTTTATTTTCAGCCTCTTTTTGAAGTCTTTCAGCTTCTAGCTGTAGCTGGAGTTTTCTTTCCTCAGCTTCTGATTCCCCTTTTTTGTTTTTCCATTTCCATTTGGAATCTTTTTTCATCCACCTGCATCTGCAGTTTCTTTTGTTCAGCTTCCATATGCAGTTTCTTTTGTTCAGCTTCCATTGCTTTATCATATCGAGCAGTTGCAAATTCTTCTAACTTATCACCAGTCTTGCCAAGCAATTTACCCTGCTCAATAAAGTGCTCAAATGTAGACATGTTGTCTAACATATGAGTCCAAAACCTGAAATAATTAACTAATTT
Source organism: Oreohelix idahoensis (assembly GCA_024509875.1). NCBI lineage: Eukaryota > Metazoa > Mollusca > Gastropoda > Stylommatophora > Oreohelicidae > Oreohelix > Oreohelix idahoensis. The sequence goes on from JAMPIV010002418.1 coordinate 205,126, forward strand.
ATTTCAAACCTAAGTGTAACAAGTCTTAATTAAGCACTTGTATATTCACATCACATTATATTATCCCAGTCTCTGTGGGAAACAAGTCTCCAATCAAAGAACTTGTATATGAAATATCAGCACTCAATTCTTGATCATAAGTGCACTTCTCATTCAATAGTGCACGACACTATTCATCATTCATTTATCATCAGTGTAGTAGTAACAGTGCATTAGCATAGCCCATTAACTAATTACTATAACTGTAAACAATGACTATGTAAACACATGCAGAATGTAAACATTGAAAATGTAAACAATACAAACAATGTAAACAATAACAATGTAAACAATAACAAAGATCAGCAACAATACAAAAAACGTTCGCAGAAATCAACTAAAAATAAAGCAGAAATTAATGAAATATCACAAAAAATGTGACGATATCTGCGCTATAATTAAACAAAATACATGACACCACAGTGTATAAACAAAAATGTTGTATGAAACTAAATTATAGACAAGAGTAGGCTAACAAATGCAAACAAATCAAAACAAAACTAAAGAATGCGAAATAATAACGAAAACAATATTAAAACATGTCATCACAGCTAACATAAATAGCAACAGAAGTCGCTTAGCAAATTCCAGTATTGGAAATTTGCAAACCCTACAGAAAACGCTCACAATAGACGACCTCTATGACGTGGCATAATCTAACGGAGACACCACCCAACCGAGAACCCGCTGAAATATAAACATATAAATATACGAATAACATATAAACATATAACATATAGAATGAGATGATACACAGAAGACTCAGCAGAAGTATAAGGGCACAGTTTACATACAAACAGGCCACTTAACTTATAGGCTTCCAATCGTAGAACAGCAGAAAAAACGGATGTCAATCAACGTCCTAAAGAGCGAAGCTCCAACGATGATGGCACATCTGAACTGCTTCCACTGCTAACACAATGGTACAAGAGCTTCTGAAATACTGTGTGTTGAGTTGTTTCGGCACTTGACCTTCTAATCCAAAAGTAAGTTGATGGAAATCGGTACTTGGCCTTCTTCAGAAAACAACCCGTTTCAACCGGCACTTGACCTTCACAAAAACGACAGCACTGGAACCTTGACAGCAGCAACTTGCTTGACTTGCGTAAAAGATAACAGCAGTCCGAGTTATCCGGCAACATGTAACAACGCCGGGTACTGTCAAATTCTTGTTTCCGTCAAAAAGTTGAAATTTTGACTTTTACCGGGCAACGCCGAGTACTTTGAAAATTTTGAAGATGTTGACTGTATTGAAGAATGTTAATTTCTTGAAGGATGCTGATGAATTCTTGTTGAAAATGAAGTGGGTAAGGGACCCCGTGTTTGCTGGTACCAGAATCAAACCAGCTTATGGCCACCAAATGATGCGTGATGCCATATGATGATGGATGGTATCCGCATGTCTGGTTTTGTGTGGTGTGCAGACGTGTTCAGTCAAAACAATGTTCATACAAAAATAACAGGGCAATCCACATAGGACGTCAGTAAACTCACGACGTATAAAGTCAATGATTCTTGTAACAGCCGTTGACGTTTTTCTTCATTATTTATTGTGGACGCCACAGTGACAAAATGGTTACGCGAATATGTAGGCACATCAAACAGTCATTATCACAGCAACATTCAATACAGCAATAGACGGTAGACAGCATTACAATGATGAGTCAGATGCATGTTATATTTCAAAGTGCTGTAAATGTAGTCAGGTGAAAAACTCCATCCTTTTCTATAACAGCCAGGAGATAACCAGATGTATGAGATCAGTTCACTCTCCTTAGTTTGACTTCAGCAAGACAGACACGTCTGCCGAAGTATAAATAATGTCCTCAAAAATATCCTCTAGATAATAAAGGTTTTCCAAACCTAGTTCATTTAACAAAGTAGCAAGTAATGGTCCTTGGTACCTGCATCAACCAATGCAGTACAATGCAGCGACATGTGAGCTGGGAAAAAACATCTCGTGACGACGACTTTCGAAGACAGGCTATGAATCGAATCGCTCACGACCCAAAATCGATAGAGTTAATGAAAAAGTCAATTTACCTTGCTTTCAAGAAATACAGAAATATCACGCCTCCCGGCATGTGCAAATACACTAGAGGTATTATCCCGAATAAACGAAATATCCATAAGAGGACTACACATCCCTGACAGAACAAAAAAAAGCGGAGATCCCCTCTTCAACGAGGCATCTCTTTCGCCATTCCAAATCGCTCACTCCACTAGTGGTGGGCGGAAACCGATCGACCAAGAAGCAAGACAAGTCATGCGCAGTCCAGCGCAAAATGACCACAGCTCAAACTTAACTGCATTCGATACCAACGCGAGAAGACAAATGCTTACCGAGAAAAGTGACTATAAATTTCAAGCAGTTGTTGCCCTTGCGTTATAAAATAGATATTGAAATAAAACGATGTTGCGAGAATTTATCACGCAACAAGCAGGAGTCTGTGTATTTGTGATTTTATTGAGAATGTAATGCTGCAAGTTATTTATATTATAGTACACTTCTATAGGTGGACGAGGGGAGAAGAGGTGGAATTTGTAAAGCACGTGGGCGCGTTGGTTACGGTATATTTATTGATACGATGTTCAGAGGGACGAGGGGGAGAGAAGCACGTGGTCATAAACTTGTAACCACGTGTTTGTAACTACTGAGATTTAATTGATAACCATTATGTATAACTTTTGACGGCATATATATGCTAGCATCTAACAGGGTTATATGTTATTGATTGTGCATTATTGTTCTGTGAATTCAGAAGATGGGAGAAGAAATTTTAAAGGGAATTATTTTGTATTACATTTTGAATGTGATTACTATTATTGACGGGAAGTTTAGGAATTCCTAGAGATAGAGTATTTTTGTGTTAATAATTTGCTGCATGTAGTGTCAGCGTAAGAAGTAGGCCACAGTACGTCTGCCCAGACGGGCCAGTGAAAATATTGTTGTTGCTCGTAGTTAGTCAGGCAGAACCTGGGTCAGACGGTCTGCGGTGTTGTATTACCGGGTGATGTTTATTTTGACTTGGAGAGAGAGAAGAGAGGGGAGTTACGGGTTGAAGAGTAAGGGAGTTATTTGTTATTTGAAATAGAGTATTAACGTTTTGTTTAGCTGTTGTTTTTGCTTTTGTCTAAACAGCAGGTACCGGCTTTTGTGGGGAAGAGCAGAATTTTGATACTACAAAATTTCTCCCACGGCACAGTGGTGGCATTCGCAGACACCCAAAGTCTCGCGTTAATTGCCAGTGGTGGAAGGAGAGAAAGAAAAGACGTTTTCCCAGGCAGGGGAAGACATTTTCCAGCGACTAGGATTTTTTATGGATAAATCCTGAGCTCTGACGCTCGTTACACACGCAGATTTGGCATGCTGCCAGCGTTGTGGTAATTTTATGTTCGCTTCTTCACGGCCATAATAACGCCGAAAAGCCCATCGCCCAGTCATAGGTAATCGGGCAGGTAAATTCAGAGTGGTAGGAGAAGCCAGCTACAGTTCCAGTCTAGAATCCAGTGGGGTTCTGTTAAACCTTAGTCATCAATTCCAGAGTTCGTGGAGAGAGAGAGGGTAAACATTCTCTCTACTGAAGTCAGCACAGATAGGCAGAACTGATAGTTTTGGTGAATCATAGCAGAGGACCGCTGCTGAATTTTAGAGGTGCAGTTAGTTGTGTTCAGGAGATTCCAGGATAGGCTGTGTAGAACCGAAGTCTGTGCAGAGTTTGTTGTAGACACTTCGTAGTCGTTCCAGCTATCAGTGGACTTAGAGTTAGAGTTCGAATTTAGAAGAGCTAGTTGGAAGTGGAGACTCGACATCCGAGATCCCACCCAGCGCAGTGTAGTTATTTCATTTTAATCTTACCTTCTCTCTCCATACAGGTGAAACTTGTGGGTGACGGGTTGGGTTTTGATGTTCAACATTTGAAATTTTTCCTGAATCTGTTTTTGTTTTCAGGAGTGCTTACACTGCATTTTGTTCTTTGACATGTATGAGATTATTTGTGTATAGGTGTTAATAAACTTGTAAATTATAGTTGGAATCAGTCACCTTATTTACGTACAGTAGCTATATGTTGTCTGTATCTTGGTGTATGTGAATCATACTTGAACCTTATCCCCTTAGGGTAGTTAGAGGTGGTTCGAGGCCATAGCAATTTAAACGTCCGAAGTGGCGAGGAAAGAATCAACCTCGGTTCTCAACCTCGGAGCCAATGGTCTCAACTTTCACATTTTGCACTATATTTCTATCTGAATCTATCATTTCAGTCTTTCTTCTTACTATTGTCTTGTCACTATATGTAGACAGTCTCTAGTCCTAAAACCATTTCGTGACAAAGTGGGTGGCGTCGTCCTTGGGATCATCTTCGTTGGGATCAATTCTAGATTCATAAATTGTCTCTGAAGAAAGTTCTGGAAATAGATTTCTTAAAAATCCCCTAGACTTGAGCTATATTAAGACTGATCCAGCTATAAGTTTTTCCACAGGTTGTAGTCAGTTTAGATGTTAGTTGTAGTAAGGTTGTTTATGACTTAGAAGTAATTGATGGCTAATCGAATTTTTTCTTGACAGGAAAGTAAATTTGGGTTTTGGGTAGTGAGATAACTTGAATTTTTTTCAGGAAGTTATTAGTCAGACTTGGTGCTAGTCTGAGTGCGGGTTTTTGCGACAGCATATTCCTAGTAGGTAACAGTAAATTTTTCTGGTTCCTTTTTTTTGTCATTTCCCCTTGTGGTGAATTACTGCTGATTTGTCAGGTAAGATGGCTGAATTGGTCAAGCTACTTACTGCATGGAAGGATGCAGCTAAAAGCATGGGGATGAATGAGGCCGAGACTAGGGCTTACATTATGAGGGAACAAAACTGGCAGACGGAGAGAGAGAAAAGGGAAGCGGAGAAAGACCTGCGTAAATTGCAAGCGGAGAAAGAAGAGAGGGCCCGACTGGCAGAGATGGACCTGCGTAAATTGGAAGCGAAGAAAGAAGAGAAGGCCTGACAGGCAGAGGAGAAAAAGGCAGAGAGGGAGGCGCAGGAAAGGGCTGTGGTGGCAGAGGAGAGAAAAGCAGAAAGGGAAGCAGCAGAGAAGGCAGCAGAGAGACAGCATGAACTTGCCCTGCGTTCACTGGAACTGCAGTACCGATCTTCGGAAGGCAGTTCGGCTAACGGAGATTCTCCCAGAGCAGGGGCAACAGACACCTCAGGAAACGGAGGGCCCCGGATGGCAGCCATGAATTTTCCGATGGACTCTTTTCCTAACGGGAATGAGAAAATTGAGATATTTTTGGAAAAATTCGAAAGGATGGCAAAGGCATACGGGCTGGATGATAGTCTTTGGTGCCTCAAATTATCCCAATCACTGAAGAACCATGCGTATGAAGTCTATAGCAAGATGCTAGTGGATGACCAGAATAACTTTGAGGCACTGCGGAACGCCCTGTTACAGCGATTCCAATGGACTTCCCGGAAGTGCCAAACAATGTTTCGGGAAAGTCGTCTGGAGAAAGGAGAAAGTTTTCCCCAGTTCGCAGAGAGGCTGAGGAATTACCTCACTCGCTGGAGAGAGTTGTCGGGTTTGGCTAAATCTTTTGAAGGATTGGAAGAATTAGTTCTGTGCGAACAGATAAAGGCCAACATGTCTCCAGACTTAAGGAAGTACCTGGCGGAGCAGGGCGCCCAGCAACTGGACCAGATAATTCTTTTTGCAGAAAGGTTCCAGACGGCACAGGCCAAAGTACTGGGACAGAAAAGAAAACACCCTGACCTGCCAGCCCTGGACAGAGAAGCATCTTCATCGCATTCGCCTTCCTCTTCAGCTCACCAGCAGCAAGGGCCGTCTCGCAAGGAGCCCCCTCCCAGTCATAATCTGCGCTCCCAGCCGCATAACAGAACACAGGGGCCGACTTCTCATGAACCCGTCAGGAACCGGGGAGATAATGAGAGATATTGTAGGTTCTGTCGGACTACTTCTCATTGGACAACACGGTGCCCAAACAAACAACCCGCTCATCAGGTGGCTTGTTTAAGGCCTGTGAGGGTGAAACAAGGGAAGAAGTGGAAACCCTTCCAGTCAGAGAAGTTGTTTTCCAACAGCGGACCAGCCGAAGTGAACGGGACGGAGACAACCTGCTTATTTGACAGCGGACTTACATACCCCAGCATAGTCGCCCGATATCTGGTGAAGCCCTGGCAGATGACCAGAGAAAAAGTGAATATTGGTGGAGTTTTAAGGAAAGGGACTTCACAGTGCTTTCCGGTAGCCAATATTGAGGTGAAATGTAGGTTCGTGTCTGGCACCATCAAGGCAGCTGTAACGGCTCAGCCGGCCTACGACTTCATTCTCGGTAACCCATATTTAGTTTTGGGGAACCCGCCCACACTGATCCTTGCTGATGCAAGGGGGCCTACTGCAGGCCAGATAAGTGAAAAAGGAGAACCCCTAATTCACGGAGCCCCGAGCGAGCTCAAACATAGCTGTCATGCCAAGGAGAGGTGCAACGCCTCTGACGACAGTGATATGTTAATTGCAGAGGCAAATTCGCCTGCCAGCCCTGTTCAGCCAACCGGCCAAACAGTGGTGGCGACGCCTCTGATTCAGGAAGTACACTCTTTGTTGTCGGGAATTAGGCCCCCGATGGTATTAGCTCCTTCAAGTGAGGGACATACTGACAAGAGCGGTATTACATATGTCAACGACCAGCGCCATCTTCATAGGGCACAAGATAGCGGTCTGAGCGAGCATATAGTTCCAACCAGCCCTGGAGCCCCATCCGACCAGCACTTTACTCAAACAGAGGAGGACAGTGATCTGAGTATCCGTTTGCCTATAGACGGAGGTGGGCCCCACAACTCTAGTATCTCGTTTACAGGAAACGACTCCTGTAACGAGGAGCCTGAAAAATTGGCTATATTTTCCAATTTGTTTCAAGGAACATTGGAACCAGTCCCTGAGAGCTTTATCTCAGATTCTCCGCAATCTAATGGGATCTTAAACCGTCAAGTGTCACTGCAGGACACATTCCAACTGACGCCAGTAACTCTCACAGGGGAGGGCAAGGTTGAAGGTAGAACTAGGGTGTTAGACGGAGAGCTCCCATGGTCTACATTTTCATCTCACCAACTTTTCAGGCCAGAAAAGAGTGAGAAAAGCGACCTTACGCATTTGCAAGGAGCTACTTTGGAGAGCTCTGTCCCGCTTCATGTTGGTAGGGGAAGAGTGAGTCCAGAACCACTGCCAGGGGCAGATCTTACCTACTTTTCTTCAAAGGTAGAAGCTATTGAGATCAGTGAGGACTCAATAGAAACCCAGCAAGAAATTGGAGGCTCTACACCAGAGGAACCCGAGACGTTGCATCGTTCTCGCACTGTACCAGCGGTCACTAACCCGCTGACGCGCAGCGAGGAAGTCGCCATCGCCAGGTCACCACAGCACCCGCCGGTCACAGCAGCTGACCAGGACAGCCGTTTGACGGTCATAGCAAGGGAAAGTTCAGACCCGCCATTAGACGGCACAGGTCCGAAGAGAGATCAACTCTCCCAACGGAGCATAGGAGCTCATTCTGGGAGAGGAAGAAGGAGGAAACGCAAAAGAGGAAGGTCGAAGAACACTAAATAGGAGGGGTAAGGACAGACAGCCTTGTAGACAGAGTTAAGGGCCAATGTGAAACACAGAGATTTCAGTAAGGAGATCGTTGCTCAATCTTTGAAAGGGGGGAGTGATGTGATGAAAGTACTGAGATTCTGTCTTTCAAATGGCCCATGTCTTTTTCTCCTTGCAATTTGTTCACTATTTTTAGGAGGGATTACAGGAAATCCTTCTCCGTGTTTCTTCTCCTTCTATTATTTACGTTTTTTTCAAGATGAGATCACGATAGAGTTTGATCTCATCTGCTTTATGGTTCTTCTTTATGTGTTTAGAGTATGGGTGTAGGAAGATTGGTGCAGTATTATTCTAGATTAAGATTTTAGATTCTAGATCAGGATTTGCACCAGTGTAGTCTTGTTAAAGATATTGCGTGCTCATAGACGCATTTTCGGGAGTTAAATTATTTGCGGCCATTTTTGCTTCATTTCCGCAGTATAGGGCTAGGACTAATTCCCGGTTCTTTGTCTAGCAGAAACTGGTTGCATCAGAATGATCTAAGGTTCTGATTGGCTGAGAGCTAACTGCAGTTGAAATGCAGAGCTCCCATTGGTTTAGAACCACGCCGCGCATATGACGTCATGAAGTCGGCGCGTGGGGGTCTTGATAATAAATAGGCTCGCATTTCATATTTTCGTTCTCTTTTAATGTAAATTGCCAAGCCGGGTGCCAGAAGCAAATTGTCGATTGCCTTTCAGCTGGACATTCGAGATTTGGTAAGCATGAATTTTTGCGTGAGGACTTTATTTAATTTTTCTAGTCCTAGCCGATCATTTAAGTTTCTTTGGGCAGTTTAAGTTTAATGTTAATTCTCATCGCTAGAGCCATCAAATACGATCTTAGTGATAGACTTGAAACTTTATAGGTCCATTTAATTCCTTACTGCAGGAATAACGTTATTTAAGATGGTTTGAAAGTTAGATGCCACTGACGTGCTTTGTATTTATTGCAAAGTAGGTCGGGAGAGAAACCCGCATCTGCGGATCATATTTAATTACAGAGTAGCGGGAGTCTGTGTATTTGTGATTTTATTGAGAATGTAATGCTGCAAGTTATTTATATTATAGTACACTTCTATAGGTGGACGAGGGGAGAAGAGGTGGAATTTGTAAAGCACGTGGGCGCGTTGGTTACGGTATATTTATTGATACGATGTTCAGAGGGACGAGGGGGAGAGAAGCACGTGGTCATAAACTTGTAACCACGTGTTTGTAACTGTAATACAATACATAAATACGGAACCACACATTGTAATATAATGCGAATCTTGACATGTACGACATACTGTAAATAAACATGGCTGAAAACTGAACATGCTTTTACTGAGTGCCTTCTGAAACATATATGTGTTTGTGTAGATGACGAGGTAATGCTTATATACATACATCATAACATTACATGGTGGCAGCGGTCGATACCGGACTGACGCAAAAAACAGCTACACGATAACACGTGAGTACAGTTTATTCGGCTAATTTTCGTCATCGAAGTCAGCCATGGCGGCGAAACAATATCGCAACGCACCGCAAATGAGATTCGCCGGTCAAGACGATAAGAGTGAAGCTTTCTTGTTATGGCGCCAACGCATAGATCTATATTCCAAGACCACTGGTCTGGAAGGACAAACCCTAACTCCATATATCCTAGAAGCATTGGACGATGAAGGTTTGAAAATTTACAACAGTTTTGCTACCGCCATGCCTGTTGAGTCAGCGACCGACCCCGTAGCCATATTGGACGAATTTGAAAAACGTCTGATAATAAAGCACACGAACATTTAGAGCGGCAAGATTAGAACTTCACCACCTGCGACAGAAACCTGATGAAAGTTTAGATGATTTCTTCACTCGCATCAAGGAGAAAACAAGTGTATGTAAATTTAACAAAGAAGAAGAAAAAGAGCGAATTATCGAACAGATCCTTCTCAGCACACCAATGCCAGAGTTCCAGAAATGGATACTGAGCCAGAGTGATACACTAAATTTACAACAACTTCTGGATGAAGGCAGGAAACACGAGGCACAAGCACTAAACATTAAACAAATTCAGCAAGGTACAGTAACAGCCCAGGTGGATGCAGTAAAAAGCTATAAACCCAAACAAAACAAAGCAACTGGTTCGAAGCAACAAGAAAAACACAACACAAGCAGAGGTGCTATGTGTAAATGTTGTGGCCTAAACCACATACAAAACCACTGTCCAGCTAAAGACTCTACATGTCATTACTGCAGAAAGAGGGGCCACTGGATAAAATTATGTTTCAAGAGGAAACAAGACAGTGCTCAACACAAACTTCACAGCAGAAAGTTATCAAAACAAACACACTCTATGATGACTGAGGACCTTGACTCCAGTGAAGAAAGTGATCCTTCCAGTTTTGATACTGTGAAGATACTAACTTTCAGCAATGAACCAAAGAGAACGCAGGCTTTCTGCAAGGTACAATTCCGAATACCAGGAATTAAAAGGCACAAAGAAAGATATATTCGGTTCAAGATAGACACAGGTGCCCAAGGTAACACTCTACCCTTAAGAATATTCAGACAGATCATGCCTGACAAGGTGGATGAGCAAGGATTTCCCACAAGGGATGTAAAAAATAGGAGTGGCAGGACAAAGCTAAGAGCTTACAATGGAACAAGTATAGACTGTTTTGGAGCAGTAACACTTGAATGTTCATACAGAGGCTCTGAATGGACATTGTCAACATTTTACTTGGTAGATGTTGAAGGACCTGCAATTTTGGGTTTACCAATGTGCGAAAAGCTGAGTGTGGTAACTATTAACAACATTAAAGCTGACAAAAAAAAGAACATCTTACTCTACACGTCACTGGAGTAGATGACCTTAAACAGCGATTCCCAGAACAGTTCGACAGAATAGGCAAACTTCCAGGAAAGGCAAGATTCTTTTTAAAAGACAACGCTGAGCCAAAGATAGACCCACCTAGAAAGTATCCTATACATGTTAAACAGAAACTTGCCACAGAACTAGAAAAGATGGTGCAGAATGATGTTATTAGAAAGGTTGAAGAGCATTCTGATTGGTGTAGTAGTATCACAACCGTTCTGAAGCAGGATGGTTCTCTTCGGGTTTGCCTTGACCCAAAACACTTAAACAACAGTCTAAAGCGCTGTCCACACAAAATGCATACAAAGTGGAAGAGATAACTCACAGATTCCACAATGCCAAATATTTTTCTAAACTAGATGCTGTACACGGATACTGGAGTGTTGAGATAGCAGAGGAAAGTCAACTCCTTACAACTTTTCGAACACCATTCGGCAGATATTGTTTCAAGAGACTCCCGTTTGGTTTGAATGTATCACAAGACATCTTTCAACAGAAGATTGACAACATTGTTGAGCAATGTTCTGGTACAGTGGCTATTGCGGATGACATTGTAGTCTGCGGCAGGTCAGAACAAGAACACGACCGTAACTTGATTAACTTGATGCATGTAGCACAGGCCAATGGGCTAACATTCAACAGCAAAAAGTGTACAATTAAGGCAACGGAGATACAATTTTTTGGATTGCTGTACACCCAGAATGGTGTAAAACCAGACCCTAAAAAGGTTGAAGATATTCATGACATGCCAACACCAGCTACAAAGAAGGAACTGCAACAATTCTTAGGTGCTGTCAATTTCCTAGCACAATTCATACCAAATTTGTCAGCTGCTGCAGAACCTTTGCGATCTCTACTACAGAATGAAACTCCGTATGAATGGTCAAAAGACTACCAACACATATTCAACCACTTGAAGACCCTCATATCATCTGATGCATGCTTGAAATACTATGACATGCAAGCACCCACTTTTCTCATGGTTGATTCCAGTCTGAAAGGCCTAGGAGCAGCACTTTTGCAACCAGACAAAAATCCTGAAGGACACTATGCCAAAGAACTTCGTCCTGTAGCTTACGCAAGCAAATCATTAAGTTCTGGCGAAAAGAAACTTGCAAACATTGAAAGAGAAATGCTAGCTGTACGTTTTGGAATCAAACGCTTCCACACATTTCTTTTCAACCGCCCATTTACAATTCTCTCAGATCACAAGCCACTTGAGATGATTCATAAAAAACCAATAGCTTCAGCACCACCACGACTACAAGCTATGTTATTGGAAACACAAGGTTATGATTTTAATATTCAGTATATCCCAGGAGAGGATATAGGTCTTGCAGATGCTCTCAGCAGACTACCAAACCCCAACAAGACAGCAGATCTTACCCCAAACATCAAAGTTGATTTTGTCAAGTTTAGCGATAATCGGCTTGAACACATCAGAGAAGACACAATGAGAGATCCTATCCTTAACTCTCTCAAAGAACTGATATACCATGGATGGCCAAGCTCTATCAGGGAAGTTCCAACACACATTCGTCCATACTACTCGATGAGGGACGAGTTAAGCATCGAAGATGGTCTGATCCTTAAAGGAGATCGCATTGTTGTACCAGAAACACAACGCGATATCATCCTTAAACAGCTCCATAATAGTCACCTTGGTATTGTGAAGACACAACTGAGAGCAAAGAAAGATGTTTACTGGCCACAGATAAACAAGGACATAGAAACACTATGTAAAAACTGTTCAATTTGCCAAGAACATGCAAATAGGCAGTGCAGAGAACCTCTCATACCATCAGACATACCATTGAGCCCTTGGAGCATTATAGGAACTGATATTTTCTCAATCGACAATAATGACTATCTTATTATTGCTGATTACTACAGCAAATTTCCCATCATTGAGAAACTTCCACAACCCTCACCATCAGCTGTTATTGCAGACATTACAAAGAAGTATTGCAGCATGTTTGGCATCCCAGATGAAATTAGATCAGACAACGGTCCACATTTCTCAGGTCAAGCATACAGAAACTTCACTAAGGACTGGAAGATCAAACACGCAACATCATCACCTAGATACCCTAAATCTAATGGTTTCATTGAGAGACAGATACAAACTATCAAGTCGATCATGAAGAAAACAAGAACAGAGGATGTACACCTAGCACTCTTGAGATGGAGAACAACACCGGTAGACAGTAAGATCGACAGTCCAGCAGAACTTATGTTTGATAGAAGAATTAAAGACCTCCTACCATCTAAGGTCCACTTCCGTCCACAACATAGAGACAGCACATATGATCAACTTCAGCATCGTCAGCAAGTTCAGAAATCCAACTATGACAAATGTGCTAAAGACTTACCACCATTATATCCTGGTCAGCATGTGACTACCTACAACCACAACAATGACACATGGTCAAAAGCAACAATCATTTCCAGAAACCCTGAACCCAGGAGCTATACTTTAAGACCAGACAGCAGCAGCAACCTCCTGAGGCGAAACAGAGTGGACATAAGAGAAATACAACAGAACAGAGAATTCCCATGCTTTCAACAGACAATGCAGTAACTCCAGACCTTGGTGCCCCACAAAACCAACAAGCGCCAAGGCCGAAATCACAACCAACTCAAGCTAAACCAGGGACTTCCGCAGAACCACCAGCACTTTACACCACTTGTTCTGGCCGTACAGTGACACCTCCCAGCCGATACAGACAGTGACATATATACTCACACTGAGCATTACACATACTTATCCTTTATCACATGAAACATTTCGTTGGAAATGTTTGCACACATTTTTTTTTCAAAAAAGGGGGGATGTAATACAATACATAAATACGGAACCACACATTGTAATATAATGCGAATCTTGACATGTACGACATACTGTAAATAAACATGGCTGAAAACTGAACATGCTTTTACTGAGTGCCTTCTGAAACATATATGTGTTTGTGTAGATGACGAGGTAATGCTTATATACATACATCATAACATTACAGTAACTACTGAGATTTAATTGATAACCATTATGTATAACTTTTGACGGCATATATATGCTAGCATCTAACAGGGTTATATGTTATTGATTGTGCATTATTGTTCTGTGAATTCAGAAGATGGGAGAAGAAATTTTAAAGGGAATTATTTTGTATTACATTTTGAATGTGATTACTATTATTGACGGGAAGTTTAGGAATTCCTAGAGATAGAGTATTTTTGTGTTAATAATTTGCTGCATGTAGTGTCAGCGTAAGAAGTAGGCCACAGTACGTCTGCCCAGACGGGCCAGTGAAAATATTGTTGTTGCTCGTAGTTAGTCAGGCAGAACCTGGGTCAGACGGTCTGCGGTGTTGTATTACCGGGTGATATTTATTTTGACTCGGAGAGAGAGAAGAGAGGAGAGTTACGGGTTGAAGAGTAAGGGAGTTATTTGTTATTTGAAATAGAGTATTAACGTTTTGTTTAGCTGTTGTTTTTGCTTTTGTCTAAACAGCAGGTACCGGCTTTTGTGGGGAAGAGCAGAATTTTGATACTACAAAATTTCTCCCACGGCACAGTGGTGGCATTCGCAGACACCCAAAGTCTCGCGTTAATTGCCAGTGGTGGAAGGAGAGAAAGAAAAGACGTTTTCCCAGGCAGGGGAAGACATTTTCCAGCGACTAGGATTTTTATGGATAAATCCTGAGCTCTGACGCTCGTTACACACGCAGATTTGGCATGCTGCCAGCGTTGTGGTAATTTTATGTTCGCTTCTTCACGCCATAATAATGCCGAAAAGCCCATCGCCCAGTCATAGGTAATCGGGCAGGTAAATTCAGAGTGGTAGGAGAAGCCAGCTACAGTTCCAGTCTAGAATCCAGTGGGGTTCTGTTAAACCTTAGTCATCAATTCCAGAGTTCGTGGAGAGAGAGAGGGTAAACATTCTCTCTACTGAAGTCAGCACAGATAGGCAGAACTGATAGTTTTGGTGAATCATAGCAGAGGACCGCTGCTGAATTTTAGAGGTGCAGTTAGTTGTGTTCAGGAGATTCCAGGATAGGCTGTGTAGAACCGAAGTCTGTGCAGAGTTGTTGTAGACACTTCGTAGTCGTTCCAGCTATCAGTGGACTTAGAGTTAGAGTTCGAATTTAGAAGAGCTAGTTGGAAGTGGAGACTCGACATCCGAGATCCCACCCAGCGCAGTGTAGTTATTTCATTTTAATCTTACCTTCTCTCTCCATACAGGTGAAACTTGTGGGTGACGGGTTGGGTTTTGATGTTCAACATTTGAAATTTTTCCTGAATCTATTTTTGTTTTCAGGAGTGCTTACACTGCATTTTGTTCTTTGACATGTATGAGATTATTTGTGTATAGGTGTTAATAAACTTGTAAATTATAGTTGGAATCAGTCACCTTATTTACGTACAGTAGCTATATGTTGTCTATATCTTGGTGTATGTGAATCATACTTGAACCTTATCTCCTTAGGGTAGTTAGAGGTGGTTCGAGGCCATAGCAATTTAAACGTCCGAAGTGGCGAGGAAAGAATCAACCTCGGTTCTCAACCTCGGAGCCAATGGTCTCAACTTTCACATTTTGCACTATATTTCTATCTGAATCTATCATTTCAGTCTTTCTTCTTACTATTGTCTTGTCACTATATGTAGACAGTCTCTAGTCCTAAAACCATTTCGTGACAAAGTGGGTGGCGTCGTCCTTGGGATCATCTTCGTTGGGATCAATTCTAGATTCATAAATTGTCTCTGAAGAAAGTTCTGGAAATAGATTTCTTAAAAATCCCCTAGACTTGAGCTATATTAAGACTGATCCAGCTATAAGTTTTTTCCACAGGTTGTAGTCAGTTTAGATGTTAGTTGTAGTAAGGTTGTTTATGACTTAGAAGTAATTGATGGCTAATCGAATTTTTTCTTGACAGGAAAGTAAATTCGGGTTTTGGGTAGTGAGATAACTTGAATTTTTTTCAGGAAGTTATTAGTCAGACTTGGTGCTAGTCTGAGTGCGGGTTTTTGCGACAGCATATTCCTAGTAGGTAACAGTAAATTTTTCTGGTTCCTTTTTTTTGTCATTTCCCCTTGTGGTGAGTTACTGCTGATTTGTCAGGTAAGATGGCTGAATTGGTCAAGCTACTTACTGCATGGAAGGATGCAGCTAAAAGCATGGGGATGAATGAGGCCGAGACTAGGGCTTACATTATGAGGGAACAGGACCGGCAGACGGAGAGAGAGAAAAGGGAAGCGGAGAAAGACCTGCGTAAATTGCAAGCGGAGAAAGAAGAGAGGGCCCGACTGGCAGAGATGGACCTGCGTAAATTGGAAGCGAAGAAAGAAGAGAAGGCCTGACAGGCAGAGGAGAAAAAGGCAGAGAGGGAGGCGCAGGAAAGGGCTGCGGTGGCAGAGGAGAGAAAAGCAGAAAGGGAAGCAGCAGAGAAGGCAGCAGAGAGACAGCATGAACTTGCCCTGCGTTCACTGGAACTGCAGTACCGATCTTCGGAAGGCAGTTCGGCTAACGGAGATTCTCCCGGAGCAGGGGCAACAGACACCTCAGGAAACGGAGGGCCCCGGATGGCAGCCATGAATTTTCCGATGGACTCTTTTCCTAACGGGAATGAGAAAATTGAGATATTTTTGGAAAAATTCGAAAGGATGGCAAAGGCATACGGGCTGGATGATAGTCTTTGGTGCCTCAAATTATCCCAATCACTGAAGAACCATGCGTATGAAGTCTATAGCAAGATGCTAGTGGATGACCAGAATAACTTTGAGGCACTGCGGAACGCCCTGTTACAGCGATTCCAATGGACTTCCCGGAAGTGCCAAACAATGTTTCGGGAAAGTCGTCTGGAGAAAGGAGAAAGTTTTCCCCAGTTCGCAGAGAGGCTGAGGAATTACCTCACTCGCTGGAGAGAGTTGTCGGGTTTGGCTAAATCTTTTGAAGGATTGGAAGAATTAGTTCTGTGCGAACAGATAAAGGCCAACATGTCTCCAGACTTAAGGAAGTACCTGGCGGAGCAGGGCGCCCAGCAACTGGACCAGATAATTCTTTTTGCAGAAAGGTTCCAGACGGCACAGGCCAAAGTACTGGGACAGAAAAGAAAACACCCTGACCTGCCAGCCCTGGACAGAGAAGCATCTTCATCGCATTCGCCTTCCTCTTCAGCTCACCAGCAGCAAGGGCCGTCTCGCAAGGAGCCCCCTCCCAGTCATAATCTGCGCTCCCAGCCGCATAACAGAACACAGGGGCCGACTTCTCATGAACCCGTCAGGAACCGGGGAGATAATGAGAGATATTGTAGGTTCTGTCGGACTACTTCTCATTGGACAACACGGTGCCCAAACAAACAACCCGCTCATCAGGTGGCTTGTTTAAGGCCTGTGAGGGTGAAACAAGGGAAGAAGTGGAAACCCTTCCAGTCAGAGAAGTTGTTTTCCAACAGCGGACCAGCCGAAGTGAACGGGACGGAGACAACCTGCTTATTTGACAGCGGACTTACATACCCCAGCATAGTCGCCCGATATCTGGTGAAGTCCTGGCAGATGACCAGAGAAAAAGTGAATATTGGTGGAGTTTTAAGGAAAGGGACTTCACAGTGCTTTCCGGTAGCCAATATTGAGGTGAAATGTAGGTTCGTGTCTGGCACCATCAAGGCAGCTGTAACGGCTCAGCCGGCCTACGACTTCATTCTCGGTAACCCATATTTAGTTTTGGGGAACCCGCCCACACCGATCCTTGCTGATGCAAGGGGGCCTACTGCAGGCCAGATAAGTGAAAAAGGAGAACCCCTAATTCACGGAGCCCCGAGCGAGCTCAAACATAGCTGTCATGCCAAGGAGAGGTGCAACGCCTCTGACGACAGTGATATGTTAATTGCAGAGGCAAATTCGCCTGCCAGCCCTGTTCAGCCAACCGGCCAAACAGTGGTGGCGACGCCTCTGATTCAGGAAGTACACTCTTTGTTGTCGGGAATTAGGCCCCCGATGGTATTAGCTCCTTCAAGTGAGGGACATACTGACAAGAGCGGTATTACATATGTCAACGACCAGCGCCATCTTCATAGGGCACAAGATAGCGGTCTGAGCGAGCATATAGTTCCAACCAGCCCTGGAGCCCCATCCGACCAGCACTTTACTCAAACAGAGGAGGACAGTGATCTGAGTATCCGTTTGCCTATAGACGGAGGTGGGCCCCACAACTCTAGTATCTCGTTTACAGGAAACGACTCCTGTAACGAGGAGCCTGAAAAATTGGCTATATTTTCCAATTTGTTTCAAGGAACATTGGAACCAGTCCCTGAGAGCTTTATCTCAGATTCTCCGCAATCTAATGGGATCTTAAACCGTCAAGTGTCACTGCAGGACACATTCCAACTGACGCCAGTAACTCTCACAGGGGAGGGCAAGGTTGAAGGTAGAACTAGGGTGTTAGACGGAGAGCTCCCATGGTCTACATTTTCATCTCACCAACTTTTCAGGCCAGAAAAGAGTGAGAAAAGCGACCTTACGCATTTGCAAGGAGCTACTTTGGAGAGCTCTGTCCCGCTTCATGTTGGTAGGGGAAGAGTGAGTCCAGAACCACTGCCAGGGGCAGATCTTACCTACTTTTCTTCAAAGGTAGAAGCTATTGAGATCAGTGAGGACTCAATAGAAACCCAGCAAGAAATTGGAGGCTCTACACCAGAGGAACCCGAGACGTTGCATCGTTCTCGCACTGTACCAGCGGTCACTAACCCGCTGACGCGCAGCGAGGAAGTCGCCATCGCCAGGTCACCACAGCGCCCGCCGGTCACAGCAGCTGACCAGGACAGCCGTTTGACGGTCATAGCAAGGGAAAGTTCAGACCCGCCATTAGACGGCACAGGTCCGAAGAGAGATCAACTCTCCCAACGGAGCATAGGAGCTCATTCTGGGAGAGGAAGAAGGAGGAAACGCAAAAGAGGAAGGTCGAAGAACACTAAATAGGAGGGGTAAGGACAGACAGCCTTGTAGACAGAGTTAAGGGCCAATGTGAAACACAGAGATTTCAGTAAGGAGATCGTTGCTCAATCTTTGAAAGGGGGGAGTGATGTGATGAAAGTACTGAGATTCTGTCTTTCAAATGGCCCATGTCTTTTTCTCCTTGCAATTTGTTCACTATTTTTAGGAGGGATTACAGGAAATCCTTCTCCGTGTTTCTTCTCCTTCTATTATTTACGTTTTTTCAAGATGAGATCACGATAGAGTTTGATCTCATCTGCTTTATGGTTCTTCTTTATGTGTTTAGAGTATGGGTGTAGGAAGATTGGTGCAGTATTATTCTAGATTAAGATTTTAGATTCTAGATCAGGATTTGCACCAGTGTAGTCTTGTTAAAGATATTGCGTGCTCATAGACGCATTTTCGGGAGTTAAATTATTTGCGGCCATTTTTGCTTCATTTCCGCAGTATAGGGCTAGGACTAATTCCCGGTTCTTTGTCTAGCAGAAACTGGTTGCATCAGAATGATCTAAGGTTCTGATTGGCTGAGAGCTAACTGCAGTTGAAATGCAGAGCTCCCATTGGTTTAGAACCACGCCGCGCATATGACGTCATGAAGTCGGCGCGTGGGGGTCTTGATAATAAATAGGCTCGCATTTCATATTTTCGTTCTCTTTTAATGTAAATTGCCAAGCCGGGTGCCAGAAGCAAATTGTCGATTGCCTTTCAGCTGGACATTCGAGATTTGGTAAGCATGAATTTTTGCGTGAGGACTTTTATTTAATTTTTCTAGTCCTAGCCGATCATTTAAGTTTCTTTGGGCAGTTTAAGTTTAATGTTAATTTCTCATCGCTAGAGCCATCAAATACGATCTTAGTGATAGACTTGAAACTTTATAGGTCCATTTAATTCCTTACTGCAGGAATAACGTTATTTAAGATGGTTTGAAAGTTAGATGCCACTGACGTGCTTTGTATTTATTGCAAAGTAGGTCGGGAGAGAAACCCGCATCTGCGGATCATATTTAATTACAGAGTAGCGGGAGTCTGTGTATTTGTGATTTTATTGAGAATGTAATGCTGCAAGTTATTTATATTATAGTACACTTCTATAGGTGGACGAGGGGAGAAGAGGTGGAATTTGTAAAGCACGTGGGCGCGTTGGTTACGGTATATTTATTGATACGATGTTCAGAGGGACGAGGGGGAGAGAAGCACGTGGTCATAAACTTGTAACCACGTGTTTGTAACTGTAATACAATATATAAATACGGAACCACACATTGTAATATAATGCGAATCTTGACATGTACGACATACTGTAAATAAACATGGCTGAAAACTGAACATGCTTTTACTGAGTGCCTTCTGAAACATATATGTGTTTGTGTAGATGACGAGGTAATGCTTATATACATACATCATAACATTACATGGTGGCAGCGGTCGATACCGGACTGACGCAAAAAAACAGCTACACGATAACACGTGAGTACAGTTTATTCGGCTAATTTTCGTCATCGAAGTCAGCCATGGCGGCGAAACAATATCGCAACGCACCGCAAATGAGATTCGCCGGTCAAGACGATAAGAGTGAAGCTTTCTTGTTATGGCGCCAACGCATAGATCTATATTCCAAGACCACTGGTCTGGAAGGACAAACCCTAACTCCATATATCCTAGAAGCATTGGACGATGAAGGTTTGAAAATTTACAACAGTTTTGCTACCGCCATGCCTGTTGAGTCAGCGACCGACCCCGTAGCCATATTGGACGAATTTGAAAAACGTCTGATAATAAAGCACACGAACATTTAGAGCGGCAAGATTAGAACTTCACCACCTGCGACAGAAACCTGATGAAAGTTTAGATGATTTCTTCACTCGCATCAAGGAGAAAACAAGTGTATGTAAATTTAACAAAGAAGAAGAAAAAGAGCGAATTATCGAACAGATCCTTCTCAGCACACCAATGCCAGAGTTCCAGAAATGGATACTGAGCCAGAGTGATACACTAAATTTACAACAACTTCTGGATGAAGGCAGGAAACACGAGGCACAAGCACTAAACATTAAACAAATTCAGCAAGGTACAGTAACAGCCCAGGTGGATGCAGTAAAAAGCTATAAACCCAAACAAAACAAAGCAACTGGTTCGAAGCAACAAGAAAAACACAACACAAGCAGAGGTGCTATGTGTAAATGTTGTGGCCTAAACCACATACAAAACCACTGTCCAGCTAAAGACTCTACATGTCATTACTGCAGAAAGAGGGGCCACTGGATAAAATTATGTTTCAAGAGGAAACAAGACAGTGCTCAACACAAACTTCACAGCAGAAAGTTATCAAAACAAACACACTCTATGATGACTGAGGACCTTGACTCCAGTGAAGAAAGTGATCCTTCCAGTTTTGATACTGTGAAGATACTAACTTTCAGCAATGAACCAAAGAGAACGCAGGCTTTCTGCAAGGTACAATTCCGAATACCAGGAATTAAAAGGCACAAAGAAAGATATATTCGGTTCAAGATAGACACAGGTGCCCAAGGTAACACTCTACCCTTAAGAATATTCAGACAGATCATGCCTGACAAGGTGGATGAGCAAGGATTTCCCACAAGGGATGTAAAAAATAGGAGTGGCAGGACAAAGCTAAGAGCTTACAATGGAACAAGTATAGACTGTTTTGGAGCAGTAACACTTGAATGTTCATACAGAGGCTCTGAATGGACATTGTCAACATTTTACTTGGTAGATGTTGAAGGACCTGCAATTTTGGGTTTACCAATGTGCGAAAAGCTGAGTGTGGTAACTATTAACAACATTAAAGCTGACAAAAAAGAACATCTTACTCTACACGTCACTGGAGTAGATGACCTTAAACAGCGATTCCCAGAACAGTTCGACAGAATAGGCAAACTTCCAGGAAAGGCAAGATTCTTTTTAAAAGACAACGCTGAGCCAAAGATAGACCCACCTAGAAAGTATCCTATACATGTTAAACAGAAACTTGCCACAGAACTAGAAAAGATGGTGCAGAATGATGTTATTAGAAAGGTTGAAGAGCATTCTGATTGGTGTAGTAGTATCACAACCGTTCTGAAGCAGGATGGTTCTCTTCGGGTTTGCCTTGACCCAAAACACTTAAACAACAGTCTAAAGCGCTGTCCACACAAAATGCATACAGTGGAAGAGATAACTCACAGATTCCACAATGCCAAATATTTTTCTAAACTAGATGCTGTACACGGATACTGGAGTGTTGGGATAGCAGAGGAAAGTCAACTCCTTACAACTTTTCGAACACCATTCGGCAGATATTGTTTCAAGAGACTCCCGTTTGGTTTGAATGTATCACAAGACATCTTTCAACAGAAGATTGACAACATTGTTGAGCAATGTTCTGGTACAGTGGCTATTGCGGATGACATTGTAGTCTGCGGCAGGTCAGAACAAGAACACGACCGTAACTTGATTAACTTGATGCATGTAGCACAGGCCAATGGGCTAACATTCAACAGCAAAAAGTGTACAATTAAGGCAACGGAGATACAATTTTTTGGATTGCTGTACACCCAGAATGGTGTAAAACCAGACCCTAAAAAGGTTGAAGATATTCATGACATGCCAACACCAGCTACAAAGAAGGAACTGCAACAATTCTTAGGTGCTGTCAATTTCCTAGCACAATTCATACCAAATTTGTCAGCTGCTGCAGAACCTTTGCGATCTCTACTACAGAATGAAACTCCGTATGAATGGTCAAAGAGACTACCAACACATATTCAACCACTTGAAGACCCTCATATCATCTGATGCATGCTTGAAATACTATGACATGCAAGCACCCACTTTTCTCATGGTTGATTCCAGTCTGAAAGGCCTAGGAGCAGCACTTTTGCAACCAGACAAAAATCCTGAAGGACACTATGCCAAAGAACTTCGTCCTGTAGCTTACGCAAGCAAATCATTAAGTTCTGGCGAAAAGAAACTTGCAAACATTGAAAGAGAAATGCTAGCTGTACGTTTTGGAATCAAACGCTTCCACACATTTCTTTTCAACCGCCCATTTACAATTCTCTCAGATCACAAGCCACTTGAGATGATTCATAAAAAACCAATAGCTTCAGCACCACCACGACTACAAGCTATGTTATTGGAAACACAAGGTTATGATTTTAATATTCAGTATATCCCAGGAGAGGATATAGGTCTTGCAGATGCTCTCAGCAGACTACCAAACCCCAACAAGACAGCAGATCTTACCCCAAACATCAAAGTTGATTTTGTCAAGTTTAGCGATAATCGGCTTGAACACATCAGAGAAGACACAATGAGAGATCCTATCCTTAACTCTCTCAAAGAACTGATATACCATGGATGGCCAAGCTCTATCAGGGAAGTTCCAACACACATTCGTCCATACTACTCGATGAGGGACGAGTTAAGCATCGAAGATGGTCTGATCCTTAAAGGAGATCGCATTGTTGTACCAGAAACACAACGCGATATCATCCTTAAACAGCTCCATAATAGTCACCTTGGTATTGTGAAGACACAACTGAGAGCAAAGAAAGATGTTTACTGGCCACAGATAAACAAGGACATAGAAACACTATGTAAAAACTGTTCAATTTGCCAAGAACATGCAAATAGGCAGTGCAGAGAACCTCTCATACCATCAGACATACCATTGAGCCCTTGGAGCATTATAGGAACTGATATTTTCTCAATCGACAATAATGACTATCTTATTATTGCTGATTACTACAGCAAATTTCCCATCATTGAGAAACTTCCACAACCCTCACCATCAGCTGTTATTGCAGACATTACAAAGAAGTATTGCAGCATGTTTGGCATCCCAGATGAAATTAGATCAGACAACGGTCCACATTTCTCAGGTCAAGCATACAGAAACTTCACTAAGGACTGGAAGATCAAACACGCAACATCATCACCTAGATACCCTAAATCTAATGGTTTCATTGAGAGACAGATACAAACTATCAAGTCGATCATGAAGAAATCAAGAACAGAGGATGTACACCTAGCACTCTTGAGATGGAGAACAACACCGGTAGACAGTAAGATCGACAGTCCAGCAGAACTTATGTTTGATAGAAGAATTAAAGACCTCCTACCATCTAAGGTCCACTTCCGTCCACAACATAGAGACAGCACATATGATCAACTTCAGCATCGTCAGCAAGTTCAGAAATCCAACTATGACAAATGTGCTAAAGACTTACCACCATTATATCCTGGTCAGCATGTGACTACCTACAACCACAACAATGACACATGGTCAAAAGCAACAATCATTTCCAGAAACCCTGAACCCAGGAGCTATACTTTAAGACCAGACAGCAGCAGCAACCTCCTGAGGCGAAACAGAGTGGACATAAGAGAAATACAACAGAACAGAGAATTCCCATGCTTTCAACAGACAATGCAGTAACTCCAGACCTTGGTGCCCCACAAAACCAACAAGCGCCAAGGCCGAAATCACAACCAACTCAAGCTAAACCAGGGACTTCCGCAGAACCACCAGCACTTTACACCACTCGTTCTGGCCGTACAGTGACACCTCCCAGCCGATACAGACAGTGACATATATACTCACACTGAGCATTACACATACTTATCCTTTATCACATGAAACATTTCGTTGGAAATGTTTGCACACATTTTTTTTTTCAAAAAAGGGGGGATGTAATATAATACATAACTACGAATCCACACATTGTAATATAATGCGAATCTTGACATGTACGACATCCTGTAAATAAACATGGCTGAAAACTGAACATGCTTTTACTGAGTGCCTTCTGAAACATATATGTGTTTGTGTAGATGACGAGGTAATGCTTATATACATACATCATAACATTACAGTAACTACTGAGATTTAATTGATAACCATTATGTATAACTTTTGACGGCATATATATGCTAGCATCTAACAGGGTTATATGTTATTGATTGTGCATTATTGTTCTGTGAATTCAGAAGATGGGAGAAGAAATTTTAAAGGGAATTATTTTGTATTACATTTTGAATGTGATTACTATTATTGACGGGAAGTTTAGGAATTCCTAGAGATAGAGTATTTTTGTGTTAATAATTTGCTGCATGTAGTGTCAGCGTAAGAAGTAGGCCACAGTACGTCTGCCCAGACGGGCCAGTGAAAATATTGTTGTTGCTCGTAGTTAGTCAGGCAGAACCTGGGTCAGACGGTCTGCGGTGTTGTATTACCGGGTGATATTTATTTTGACTCGGAGAGAGAGAAGAGAGGAGAGTTACGGGTTGAAGAGTAAGGGAGTTATTTGTTATTTGAAATAGAGTATTAACGTTTTGTTTAGCTGTTGTTTTTGCTTTTGTCTAAACAGCAGGTACCGGCTTTTGTGGGGAAGAGCAGAATTTTGATACTACAAAATTTCTCCCACGGCACAGTGGTGGCATTCGCAGACACCCAAAGTCTCGCGTTAATTGCCAGTGGTGGAAGGAGAGAAAGAAAAGACGTTTTCCCAGGCAGGGGAAGACATTTTCCAGTGACTAGGATTTTTATGGATAAATCCTGAGCTCTGACGCTCGTTACACACGCAGATTTGGCATGCTGCCAGCGTTGTGGTAATTTTATGTTCGCTTCTTCATGCCATAATAATGCCGAAAAGCCCATCGCCCAGTCATAGGTAATTGGGCAGGTAAATTCAGAGTGGTAGGAGAAGCCAGCTACAGTTCCAGTCTAGAATCCAGTGGGGTTCTGTTAAACCTTAGTCATCAATTCCAGAGTTCGTGGAGAGAGAGAGGGTAAACATTCTCTCTACTGAAGTCAGCACAGATAGGCAGAACTGATAGTTTTGGTGAATCATAGCAGAGGACCGCTGCTGAATTTTAGAGGTGCAGTTAGTTGTGTTCAGGAGATTCCAGGATAGGCTGTGTAGAACCGAAGTCTGTGCAGAGTTGTTGTAGACACTTCGTAGTCGTTCCAGCTATCAGTGGACTTAGAGTTAGAGTTCGAATTTAGAAGAGCTAGTTGGAAGTGGAGACTCGACATCCGAGATCCCACCCAGCGCAGTGTAGTTATTTCATTTTAATCTTACCTTCTCTCTCCATACAGGTGAAACTTGTGGGTGACGGGTTGGGTTTTGATGTTCAACATTTGAAATTTTTCCTGAATCTATTTTTGTTTTCAGGAGTGCTTACACTGCATTTTGTTCTTTGACATGTATGAGATTATTTGTGTATAGGTGTTAATAAACTTGTAAATTATAGTTGGAATCAGTCACCTTATTTACGTACAGTAGCTATATGTTGTCTATATCTTGGTGTATGTGAATCATACTTGAACCTTATCCCCTTAGGGTAGTTAGAGGTGGTTCGAGGCCATAGCAATTTAAACGTCCGAAGTGGCGAGGAAAGAATCAACCTCGGTTCTCAACCTCGGAGCCAATGGTCTCAACTTTCACATTTTGCACTATATTTCTATCTGAATCTATCATTTCAGTCTTTCTTCTTACTATTGTCTTGTCACTATATGTAGACAGTCTCTAGTCCTAAAACCATTTCGTGACACATTTCCTCTGTCAACTTTTACTTCTGGTCACTTCTACGACTTCATATTTTGAGTTCATGTGCCCATACTGCTGCTTAATTAGGATTCACCTCATAAGGTATAAAAATCAATTCACTGTTTGTTTCTTATCATCTTTCTTTTTTGTCCAGTCCTAAAAATTTGTCTCGATTGTTTTGTGTCTTACCAATCTTTCATACATTAGTGACTGCTTTTCTCAGAAACAAATTACACCACAAACACTTTTTGCTACACTGGACTTGTTTACTCTTCTTCCATTTTACATACATAACAGCCTGTAGTTGTTCTTATTCTTCAATCAAAATTAAAATTTCAGATGCTTCTGTCAAAGAAAATTTTTTAAATTGTTCAATAAGACATGTAATAACAGTCAGGTTGAAATAAAAAACAGCCCAAGGAACAAATGCAGTTTTGTGACAATAACAATGTAACTGAGTGAGAATGCATACAGCTGTGGACAAACAGTGAAAACAAAAGATAAAATATCTGAAGAACAGGAAAAAGAGAAAAAATTATACACGCCATAGAATCAGTAACATGTTGGCATAACTGATTAACAAATAACTGCAATACAAAAACAAAAAAACCTTTAAGTTAAAATATTGATTTTTAAGATTTTTATAGTTTAACAAACTTCATCTTCTCTGCTTGTAAGTTACATAAGGTACATGCTTAAAATGTTTTCAAAATGCTATCAATCTGAAAGCAACAATCTATCCTGAAACAACAGTATTATGTTGAAAGTTAAACTCAGTTTTTCCTAAATTTGAAAATTCAGACCGTGCATATTTTTTTCTTCCCACTTCATTTTTCTATTTTCATACTTTCTTTACCAATTGCAGAAATCTCTGAAAGACTTGTCATGATACGAATAGTTCAAAATGTTGAGATGTTACTGATTTTGTCAAGTTGTGCCAGTGTTCTAAATAACAAATTTAGCACGCTGCAAATGCAATTCATGATTTTAAAAAGGTAACATATCATTTAAAAGTTACACAGCACATATCTGAGAGGCTGAAGGAGTGTTTTGAAGATATGTTTAGCAACACGTTGACCAAATGTGAGAGGCATAGATAATATTAGGAGAACTAATGAGCTTTAAAGCACTATTATTATGGGCAGAGTTAAAGAAGCCAAAATACACATTGGTGGACAGCAACAACTACAACCTTATATTATTATGTTACAATGAGAATGAAAAGGACTGATAATGATGCAGCTAAGATGAAAAATTCAAGTACTCAAATACAAATCAACACTGAGCAACAAATGCAGCTCTATACTCCAGCTGGAACAAAACAGACTAGAAAGAAGATAATCAAGTGGTCAACATGGAATTCGTTGGGATTTGGCATCAAACATAAGGCTAGCAGAGATGGACGTTTGAGAAGATGCATCTGTCATATATACAACCAGCGAACTACAGGAACAGTTAACATTCACACTCTTTGACATATACTGAATGAGACTGGGCACCTTTGCGTTTGCCCGGAGTACAATGATGTCGATTCTGTTCAACAATAACAAGGAAAACTGTAAGTCATTATACTCTGAGACAATAAGTCCCCAGTTCAAGATACACTGTTACCTCACTCCTAGTTTATAATAAGCACTGCTTTTAAATAAGTTCCAACTGCTGTCAGTATTGTAAAAGAATGAGAAGACAGAATTACAAACATTTCAGTGATCAAATATCTCACCTTCACATTTAAAGACCACCGGTGACCACTTGCCATTCAGCTGACAGACACTCACTGAGGTTCCTATCAGGTCATGGCCAGGTTGACATGTGTAGTTCACAGACTGACTGTAGGTAAAATCTGCGCCCTCATATGAAGACTTGTCATGTGAAGGTGGTATACCACATGAGATTGGGATACAGTGAGGTGGATCATCAGTTGACCATTGACCAACATCATTACAGATTATGACTGAGTTACCTGACAGTATATAACCTGGATTACATGAGTATTTTGCTTCAGAAGTGTATGTGTCACCATTGGTGACATACTTGCTGTGAGGGATCAAAGGTGGAAGATCATAACATACAACAATCTCACATGAAGGAATTTTGCCAAACCAATCTCCATCATTGCCACAGGTAATTGTGATTTCATTATCTTTGTCATTTACCATCTGGTAACCTTTTACACAAGAGAATGTAACTGTGGATGAAACATTTCTTCCTGTGTCGGCAATAATCATGGCATTGGCAATAACTGGGGGTGGTGCACAGTTGACTCGCTTGCAGACTGGTGGTTCCAAAGACCAAGACTGATTTTTCAGACACAAAAGTCTGCTTTCTCCTTCAATAAAAAAACCAGTGGAACACGAAAAGTTGGCATCAGCTCCAACATGAGAGCCACTGATCTTAACAAATCCGTTAGGGATATCGGACAAGGTTGGACATGTTGGTTCCTGACAAGTTGGAGGACTTCTATCCCAGGTCCCATCACTTCCACAATGGATCACAAATGAACCAAGCAAGGAATATCCCACATGACATGTATAATATGCAGCTGAGTCATGCTTCAATTCAAGAAAAGAGACCAATCCATTTGGTATGTGTGGTGGCTCAGGACAAGTGACAAGTTCGCAACTTGAGTTTTCTGCAGCATTCCACTCTCCACTTTCTCCACATGTTATCACTGCAATCCCTTTGAGTCTGTAACTTTTGTTACACTGATAAGTAGCAACAGATAAATATGTGGTGGCATTAAAAATGGTAATTCCATGTGCAATTTTTGGTGGCTCTTTACAGTCAACGATCTTACAGGTTGGTGCAGAACTGTTCCAAGCACCATCTTCATTGCAGAATATCGTTCTGGATCCTTCCAGCACAAAGCCCTTGCCACAGCTGTAAGTGGTGGTAGAACCAAAGGTAGTACCAGAAACAGTTACTTCACCATGTGTTATCTGAATAGGGTGTGAACAGTTCTGTGGGGAGCACTGTGGTGGCTCACTGGACCAGGTGCCATTTTCTGTGCAGGTTAGCAAAGATTCACCAACAAGTTTGTAGCCTGGTTCACAACTGAAGATAGCTATGGATTGGTATGTTAAGCTTGAGAAAACAGCTTGACTGTGAGGATGTTGCTCTGGCTCTTTGCAAATTATGGCTGTACAGAAAGGCATTTCTCCAATCCAAGATGCATTTTCTCCACAAGTCAAAGTGTTAGAAACATTCAAAGTGTAGCCAGGATTGCAGGAATAAACTGCCAAGTTTTTGTAAGTTGTGTCTTCATATGATACCTTGCCATGCAGAATAACTGGAGGGGTTAAACAGTCAACAACAGAACATGTTGGTGCCTTTGCTGCCCATATGCCTGAGTCCAAGCATTCCGAAGTGTTACTGCCAACAATGACATACCCAGGAAAACAGGAATAAGCAACATTAGATGTGTATGTTGTAGCATTGTACTCTACATGTCCATTGTTTGGTTTCTCTGGTTCACTGCATTCTATAGGCAAACAAGCATGGTCATTGGTTGACCACTGACCTGTCTCAGTACAAACTATATACTCTGGACCAGTTTTTACATATCCTTTTGAGCATGAGAAGTAAGCCGATGCTCCAAAAGTTGTCTCATTCATTATGTACTTTTCTGCATTGTAAATAGAAGGAAAGTCTGAACACACCACTGGCTCACAGTTGAAAGCAATACCTTCCCATAGACCTGATGACTTGCAAGTGAAATATATGCTTTCTTCTACTGTTTTGTAGCCAGATTTGCAATGATAGATGGCGAAAGAGAGATAATCTGTTCTGTTGTTGTCTAACAGGTAAAAAGCATGTTGAATATCTGGTGGAATTCCACAATCAACAATTTCACAAACTGGCATTTCTCCCTGCCAGATGCCCATGTCTCCACACAAAACAGAAGTTCTGTTTATGTAACTGTGAGTGTGGCCTTCAATACAGTTGTATTCAGCAATACTAAGATACACTGTCCCATTAGAGGCATACGTTGCATGGTCAACAGCTGGCGGTTCCAGGCAGTCTACAGGAGAACATGTAGGATATTCATAAACCCAAGACCCATCTTCATCACAGAACAGAGAACTTGCTCCTACCATGAAGTGTCCCTTATCACAGCTGTACACAGCTACACTGCCAAGTGTGGTGAAGTTTACTGAGAAAAAACTGTTTAAAAGTTGTGGTGGTTGACCACAGTCTACTGGGGCACATGACAAGTCTGGATCATACTTCCAAATCCGCTCTGCACTACATGTAATGGTGGTGGCATCTCCTTTCAGAATATACCCTGCATTACATACAAGCTCTGCCTTGCTCTTAAAGGTTGTCTTGCCTACAGTAATTGTGGCTGCTGGTAATACTGGGGGAGGACCACAGTCTACCTCCAAACAGTTAGGAGGAGAGCCCAACCAAGCACTGGCATCTCCACAGGTTAAAAGATTGTTACCGACAAGTTCATAACCACTTTTGCACTTGTAAGTGATGGTCTCACCTTGTTTGAAACTATCACCTTCAATGACAGCATTTGGTACTGCTGGAGGTGAGCCACAAGCAAGGAGAGCACATTTGGGCAAGGTTTCTATCCAGTTTCCATCAGCTCCGCAGGTCAGCTCAGATTCACCAATCAAATCATAGCCATCAACACAACTGACTGTCAAGGTACTTCCAAATATCAGGAGGGACTTCGCAAATACAGCATTTTCTATTCCAGATGGCTCTGTGCACTTCACTGGTGTACATGTTGTATTTGTGACAGACCATGTCCCATCTAATTGACAGTGACTTTTTGGTGCACCTGAAATTTCATATCCTACCTCACATCCAAATGTAATGATATCTCTATATATGTACTTCACAGCTTTCCTGTTAACCTCAATGCTTGAAGTTTCATTTGAATTCAGGAAGAAATAGCCATTTTCAATTAAAAAGGAAGGACACACTATCACAGAGCAGTACGGAATTTCTGAATTCCATCTGCCATCATCCGTGCACTGTATGGATGAGTTTCCAACTAATTCATATCCAGAGTCACAAAAGAATACTAAAATAGATAAATATGAATATGATTCACCTTTGACTGCACCATTTGTAATGCTTTCAATTCTTGGGCATGATACTGGAAAGCACTCAAGATAGTTTTCAGACCATTCTCCAAACGGTTCACATGTCTTTGTGCCAGTTCCATTCATCAGATGACCTTTGTTACACTCATATAAAATGATGGAATTTACAGGGTAAAAATCTAATCCTCTGGTAATATTGTTTTTGGTGCCATTGATAACAGGAGGTTGTGGGCAGAATACCTGCTCACAAACTGCCTCAATACCTGACCAAACTCCACTAGCCTGGCATATTCTGTATTCAGATCCAGTCAGTTGATATCCTATGTTACATGTTACATTGATCTGGTCACCAAACAGATAAGAGTCACCAATTACAGCTCCATTTACAAGAACAGTGGGTGCACCACATGACATTCTTTCACACACTGGATCTACACCACTCCATATCAGAGATGACTCACAGGTTCTCAAATTGTTCCCTTTAAGTTCATAACCATCCTCACAGGAGTAAGTGACTGAGTCCTCAAACAAATAAGAACTTCCAGTAATAATTCCATTCCTTATGCTATTTGGAGCTGAGCAGTTAAGCCGTACACACACTGGGGACACACCACTCCATGTACCATCAGCCTCACACTGTCTGGAACTTTCACCATTGAGCTCAAAGCCCGGTAGGCATATATACTCAATTCCTTCCCCAAACACAAATTCACCTTTTATGACACCATTCTCAAACTCTTGCAAAGGCTTTCCACAGCTGATAGGGACACAAGTGGGCTCCTCATTACTCCAGGTCTGGTTTGATAAACAGACACGAACTGCAGACTGCTCCAGATGGAAACCTGGATCACATATGTAAGTGATAAAATGTCCATATGTAAACTCATCTCCCTGAACGAGGCCATTTGCAACAGTCCGAGGTTTAGGACACACAACAGGTGTGCATAAGGGGGCAAGTCCACCCCATTTTCCTCCAAGCAAGCACTCCAGAAGTGACATTCCTACCAGTTCAAACCCCTCAACACATTCATAAAAAACAGTATCATTATCAAACAATGTAAATGTACCATTGCCAATTTTGTCAGGTGCTGGACATGGAATTCTGACACAGTTAGGCAGAGGCACATTAAAATAGCCAGTTTCTAAACAGGTCAACAAATTTACTCCACTTAGTTCATAGCCAAAATCACAGGTGTAGGAGCTAGTGTCCCTGTAGAAATATTCTGGCTTGGGATCATTAAGCCGACCATTAGGAATGGAAGATGGTGGAGCAGCACAAGACATAATCTGACACTCTGGCTGGGATTCATTCCACTGACCAGAACTCAAGCATTCTATGACCTCTGCCCCAATAAGTCTATAGCCAGTGTCACAAACAAAAGATGCTAAGCTACCAAAATCATTGGAGACAGATAACACTTTGCCATGTGTCAATGCAGCCAGTTTGTTACACTGGACAATCTGACATGTTGGGAGACTAGCATGCCAGACTCCTTGTGTGGTACAAGTTAAGTGTGAACTACCAGAGAGTGAATAACCTTCATCACAAGAAAATGATACATTACTTCCATAAGTGAAATTGAAGATATCAAATGTGCCATGAGGAATGTCATCCACAGTGAAGGAAGGGCATGACACAACTGTGCAAGAGTAGTCAAAAAATGACCAAGATCTGTTTGACAAGCATTCAATTGTGTCATGACCCAGTTCTGTGTAACCCTCTATGCAAGAATACACAACTTTAGCTTGAAATAGAAAATCTTCTATCTGGTTCATGACAGCATTGGCTATGGCAGGAGGAGCACCACATGATTTTTTTTTACACTCTGGATCATTCCCTGACCAAGTGGCATTAGCCTGGCAAACACGCTCACGAGAACCTACAAGCTCATATCCTTCCTCACACTCAAATGTTATCACAGATTTGAAAGTACCAGACTCCCCTAAGAACCAACCATTTTCCATCCACTCTGGCTCTGGGCAATTAATAGGTAGGCACTCAGGAGCCTTGTTTGACCAAGATCCATCTTTCAGGCAGACACGAGTAAAATCTCCCAGGAGGTAATAGCCATCACTACAGGTGTAGAAGATCGCATCATCAAAACCAAATTTATCTCCTTCCATATTGGCATTTTTTACTGATGGTGGGGGAGTACAGAACACATTAGCACAGGATGGTTCCTTTCCTGACCATTGTCCAGTGTTAAGACATTCTCTCAAGGCATCTCCTATTAAATGGAAGCCATCATTACATTTATATTCTGCTTTACCAGATACAGTCAATGCTGAAACAGTCACATTTCCATTTGGAATAGCTGGAGACAATTCTGGACAAAATATTCTTTCACAAGCAGGAAAAACACCTTCCCAACTGCCATCACTTTTACATAACAGGCTGCTAACACCAATAAGTTTATATCCTTCATTACAAGAAAATTCTACAGTAGAGTTTACAGTATAATCTCCTTGAGGTACTTGACCATTGGGTAGGATTCCAGGATGACCACAGGATACTATCTCACATGTTGGTTCAATCCCATCCCACTGTCCGACAGAGAGACACTGCCTCTTCTCCTCTCCCCGGAGAATGTATCCTGTGTTGCAAGTATATGAAACAAAATCACTGTATTTATTTGAAGTGTACTTAATATTTCCATTGGCAAATGTAGCCAAGGAAAGGTCTTCGCAAGTGACAATTTGACATAAAGGAGCATCGGGCATCCAGACTTCATCTTCTCCACAGACTCTCACAGGGTCCCCAACCAAACTATACCCAACATGGCAAGTATATCTGATAGCTGTATCATTTAAAATTGTACTCTCACTGTTAAGAACCTGATCAGGAGGTTCACATTTGATTTTCACACACTCTGGTTCATCTTCACTCCACTGACCATTTTCCAGGCAGGTTCTCTCTGATGGGCCTTTGAGGCGGTAGTTTGTTTTGCAGGAGAACTTGATAACACTTCCATAACTTCTTTGAAAGCTTGAGAGATGTCCATTAACTAGCCTTGGCAGTGGGCATTCAACTGCTACACAGACAGGAATTGACTCATCCCATTGTCCATTAGGTTTACATTTTCTTACAGGTGATCCCTTCAGCTTGTATCCATTATCACATGTATACAAAACAGCAGACCCAGAAAATGAATCTGTTGAGTTTGATCGCCCATTTGAAATAAAACTTGAGACCTTGGAACACTCTATACGACTACATTCAGGCATTTGCCCACTCCATTTTCCATCAGACCCACAACTTCTAGTGGCAATTCCTTTCAGAATATAACCCTCATTGCAAGAATATGTGGCCACAGCTTCAAAGAATGTTCCTTTGTCTGAGAGGGAGACTGCACCATTGGTTAGATCTCCGGCACTTCCACAGTTCACAGGTCTGCAGATTGGCTGTTCCCCACCAAGAGTCAAATTATCCTGACACCTTCTCACTGTATCCCCTTCAAGTAAGTATCCCTTGTTGCAGGAGTATCTGTAGAAAGCAAATTAACATAAACTGTGAGGCAGAAACCAATCAGTCAAGCTAACATTACATAAATTATACTGACCTTATCTGTCGGCCTGTCCATCTGGGGGTCGGAGTGGCTAAGAGGTATGACATCCGCCTCGAGTTCTAGAGGTACCAGGTTCGATTCCCAGTTAAGGAAATATAATTTCTGGAAATTTTTTTCAAAACAAGTTGTCCTAATGACGTCATACTCCCTCCTGTTCTCCTAGGTAGTGAGATTGGATGCCAAGCCTTCTCGGATAAGGGCGAAAGAATAGGAGGTCCCGTGTGCAAGTTGCGCACGTTAAAAATCCCATGGCAGTTGGAAATCGTAGAGAGTAGGCCGTAAGGCCGCTGCCCTGGCAAAATTTTAAAAATTTGAAACCTACTCACCACCAAAATATTTATAGAATGTGCGATTCCTATATACAGACACTGGGATTCTCGCCAAACGCATGCACGCGCAAACAAAACAAACACACACACACCCACCCACCCACCATTTAATGGGACTGTTAATAGTTGGGATATTTTATTTTTCAGGATGACTGACCACTGAACGTCATTCATAAATTAAGAATTAAAATACAACAACATACAGAGCAATCTGGATAAGCGGAAGCCACTTGGGCCATCTAAAATACTTCGGCTTATCAAAAATTCTGCTTATCAGGAGTTTCTACCAAAGAAGACTTCTGGCCAGGACCTGCAAAACTGCTTCGACTTAACTGAAATTCGGCTTAAGCGAGCTCCACTTATCTGGACTGCACTGTATTTGTAAAATTAAAAAAATATGCAGTATGTTTCCTTACTGTTTGAAATGATTATGCCATGTTACACTTAAAGGTTCTGTAAACAATTTACATTTGCCTTAAAATTGGAAAGTCCAGTTAATTTCCTATTCAGTATCAGCATCTTTCCAAACAACAAAGGTTCTGAATTTGGTTTCCTTCATTTAACCCTCCACTCCCAAAGGAGCATAGGCCTTCAACAAACACATGCCAAGTCCTCCTGTCACGTGCCATCATCTCAAGTTCTTTCCACGTTCTCCTCATCATTTTCACCTCTGTTTCCAGCTCTCTTCTCCATGTGCTTCTTGGTCTACCTCTGCCTCTCTTGCCCTGGGGGTTCCAGAACAAGGACTGCCTTGTAATGCTATCAACAGGTTTCCTCAGTGTGTGTCCTATCCATCGCCATCATCTTCTTCTCATCTCTTGTTCCACTGGCACTTGTCTAGTTCTTGTCATCAGTTCCAAGTTGGTAACCTTGTCATACCATTTTAATCCCTCTATTCTACGCAAGCACCCATTTATGAAAGTCTGTAGCTTTTTGGTTGTTGTCTTTGTTGTTCTCCATGTCTCAGAGCTTTACAATAGGACTGACTTCACATCTGAGTTGAAGATTCTTATTTTCGTGTTGGATCCAATTTCTCTTGATCTCCATATATTTCCCAATGCAATGAAAGCTCCTCTTGCTTTTTGTATTCTTAGTTTGATATCCCCTTTGCTCGGTCGGCAGCCATTGTTTGTGCAGTGCCCCAGCTCTGGTTCATTCTTTGCATCTCAGCCTCCACAGTTCTCTCTACAGTTTGGTTTCCTTCTTTCATTTTCCTTCAGGGGTCCTTAGCATAGCTGTTCTTGTGATGGCATCAGGGTCTCTTCTGAGGACGTGGCCAACCCAACTCCAGTGTCTGCCAGCTATGATGGCGTGCATGTCATCTTGGTTGCTTTGAATAAGCAGTTCTTGGTAGGATTGCCCACACTGAGTGTCATGACCAGTCTTCTTTAGACTGATGTTCACACCCATCTGCTGGCTATACTTATTCAGTCTATCTGTTTTTTCTAGGATGTGTTGATGTGAATGTGCGAGTAGTGCAGTGTCATTTGCATATTCCAGATCTTTCAGTTTAGAAAACATTGTCCATCTTATTCCTCTTTGACTGCCTTCTGTTGTCTGGTGCATCACCCATTCTATGACTGTCAAAAATAAAGTAGTTGATAAGGGGCATCTCTGTCGTGCTCATCTTCACCTCAAAAGTTAGGTTGCTCTACCCAAAACTACATGTAAAGTTAGCATAGAGGCTTTTTATGGTGGAAACAATGCAGCTGGGAATTCCATAAGCCCTCAGTATTTTCCATAGGCTGTTCCTGTGTATGTTGTCAAAAGCCTTTTCAAAAATCAACAAAGTTATTGTATAGCTGTCTCTGCCATTCATAATTTAGCCAGCCTTAAATATGCCTTTCAATGCTGCATCTTCAACCAACTCATAATTTTCTTTAAATCGCAATCTGAACTGAATTTTGATACCAACTGTGAGTTTTTATTTTTATGTGTACTTCTGTCACTGCTTCAACATTGTAAGTACTATTTCTTCTTCTTCTTCCGTCCTTAGCCACCGACCGTCAAAGCAGTCAGTGGCCATTACGCCTAGTGGCGTCTTAGGGCAACAGCAGATAGGTTTTCTTTGCCATTATTTCCCATCACGCCTAATGGCGTCTTTAGGGCAATGGCAAATCAACCCATTTGCTGTTGTTTCCGTAATCGAAGTGACTGGCAAACGGGTGATCAGTACTATTTAGGCCACGTTATCTCTGTTCGTAAATGACGCAGCACAGAATATA
This sequence comes from Oreohelix idahoensis, assembly GCA_024509875.1. Classification (NCBI taxonomy): domain Eukaryota; kingdom Metazoa; phylum Mollusca; class Gastropoda; order Stylommatophora; family Oreohelicidae; genus Oreohelix; species Oreohelix idahoensis. Next base: position 242,373 of record JAMPIV010002418.1, read on the forward strand.
TTTATGTTAATGGCGAACAATAATGAATAAAAGCTATGTGCTCAGGAACACTTCCAGTAGGATGAACTAGTAAGTTCACAACTTCCAAATAAACACAAAACTGCAAGAATCATAAGTCTGATCAAGATATATACATTTATGTATTCAGGCAACATAATGTGTACCTGACAATAGATCCTATATTCAAATCTTTGTAGTCAACTTTTCCATTATTCAGCTTCTCAGGCTCCACACAATTTGTGCTCAGACATTTGGGGGCTTCTGAACTCCACGTGCCGTCAGCCTCACAGCTGCGGGCATCTACTCCTACCAGTCTATAGCCTTTATTACAGGTGTAGCCAGCAATACTGGAGAATGTTCGTCCAATAACTGCAACCTTTCCTATTTTAGAAAGTGCATTAGACTGTACACAAAGGTATAAAAGAGTAATATTTTAATTTGTTGAGATAATAGATTAGTAAGACAATTAACTGATAAAAGTAATAAAAGGCAAAGAGAAACTGAAAAAAAACTGTGTATGGTAAAGCAGTTATAACAAGTGTTGAGGAAGTAAAAGAAAAAAAATTAAGCTGAATATTCTGTGTGTTCTGCTGGAAATGTAAAATCAGTTTTCCATATATACGAAAGCTTATTTACAAAAGTTTGGATATACTTATTTACTTAGTCATTCCTCTTCTACTCTAGGGTGTAGAGGTTTGCCAGAGAAAGCGCCATACTATCTTATTGGCTGTCTTCCTCCTAGACATCGGTCCTTCAGAGATTGTCTAATGTTGTCCTCCCAGCAAACTCTGGTTCGTCCTGGAGGTCTGGATCCCTGGCTCTTAGTTTCCCATGCTTGTCATGGTAGTCGATCTTCTCCCATTCTGCAGACATGGCCAAACCATCTTAGTAGGGACTGTTTTACTTTGGTCTGCATGGGTTGGGTTTTTAGGCCTTGACATATCGTCTGGTTGCCGACCATGTCTCTTCTTGTTACTTCAACCACCTCCATCATTTCTGAGGTTTGGAGCTGGCTTTTGTGAGTTGTAGTCATTGCCCATGACTTGCATTGAAATCTCTGAGGATAATTTCATTCAGGCAGCCCCCCACTGTCTTTTGAAGCAGCTCAAAGAATTCTTTGACTTCTGCTCGTTCATCTTCATTTGGCCCTGTGATAGAGTTACTGTGATTTTATTTTCAACAGGCCCCATTTCTTCTTCTCTCTGTAACTATATGAGTTTGCTCATTCTTCTCCTCTCTGTAACTATATGAGTTTGCCCCATTCTTCTTCTCTTGGTAACTAGTCGAGTTTAGTCTTTTTCTCCAGGTAATAAATTGCGTTTATAAGGGGCTGACTGCAGGGTAAGGTTAAGATTGGCACCAGTCTTCTTTTCTATAAAGTAATTGCGATCACGTAGGATTCTCTTTGTTAAAATAATCGCGGTCAATTTTATTGTATTAAGCGCGTGAGTATTAATTGGGCTGGGTGTAAACTTTCTGATGTTAAATAACCCCTACCTGGTTTAAACGGGGGTGGGTGTACAGAAGCACGACCTCGATTTCAGCCGGTAACCAAACAGAATTTTTCCGGCAGGCAATTAGGGCAGCGGGTCACGCTTATGTACTAATTATAGCGCATTAGCATGGGATATTTTTAGAAATTCCGGCAAGATTATTGGTACCAGAGAGACGCGATGCAATGACATATGGCTTGGGTTCTAAGCGTGGGTTTTCTTGAATAAATAAGAAAGAAAATCTAGTCGCGGCCTCTCTGATGAAACATTACCGGCCGTGAATCTTCCCCTGTATCTAGTATACAGAATTCGTCTGCTCTTAAGTGGGAAATTCAAATTTGCAAATTTTCACGGCACAGTGGGAGAGCGTAATCTGCCCCTACCAATTTACCAATGGCAAAATTTTGGGCATCGCCGGAGCCGAGAGCTCGAGATATTGCCAGAGGCAAAAAAGAAACTAAAATACGTTCTCTTGCAGTGAAGCCCCATGCATCAGCGGGAATGGGAGTTTCGTTAAAAAAAACCTGAGCTCTACGCTCATATTCACACACCGAAACAAAGGCGTGTGGCCTGGTGTTGTCGTCTAAATTCTGTCATAATAAAACTGACGGCCCTAAACCCAATGAGGGTTAACCGGGCAGGTGAAATCAGTTTTCGTCAGCAGTGAAGCCTCTACATCCTATGTCAAGTCCCTAGTCATTAGTTCAGAAGTCATCAGCAGCAATAGTCTGGGCAGGAGAAAGGGTTATCATTCCTTTCCCGAACACACACAAGAGGAGGGGCATAACGGAAACGCCACATCAGCAGAAGAAGACTGTGTCAGAGTAGACATTGCGCAGAAACGGAGGGGAGAGAGAGAGGTTATAGAGGCAGATAGAAAGTTGTGTTAGGACAGCCTCTGAGATAGCAGTGCTTGTGAAGCAGTGTTGGACATCAAATAGTGTATTCCAAGAGTGTAGACATTTAGTGACGTCTGCAGACAGACAGTGGAGTTAGATTTGGTTTAATAATATATTAGGTTAGTTAGGAGTGGTGGATCTGATATTAGAGACCCCACCAGCAGGGTGTTGTAATCTTTGATTTTCTTCCATACAGGTTGAACGGGAGGGGTTACATTACATGTCATTTTAATTGTTGTTGGGTTCTTTTCCAGGTGTGCAACCATCGCACGTTATTTTTTTTCGAGTTGTTAACCTTTTGAACCCGAGGTCCCGAAATTTCAGTCCTCTTGTGGAATGTTACTCTAAAATGGCAGCGCCCACGAAGTGATAATATTTTGCAATTTTTTAATTGTTTTCATAATTTAAAGGCGTGTTGAAAATCCAGGAAATAGCCATTCTAAAAGGCTAACAATGGAACAAGCTGTTGAACTTGTGCTCAATGATTCGGAGGATGATGAATATAGATTTAGATGGTGATTATTCTGAAAGTGACATCGAAATTGAATCGAGTGTCGGAACTTGTGAATCAGAATATGATCAAGCTAGTTCTAACCCTGTTCCTTGCCCCTAAGGGGATCGGGCTATGGTGCAGGGGCATATCCCACATAATGTATCAAGTAAATTTGATACAGGTTGGTCTCACAACTGTGGATGTTCAAACTCCACAACTTTGTATTGACTACAATACATTCATGGGTGGCTGCGATGTCAACGACCAAGTTTGTCGTCTCAATAAAACGCATCGGCATTATCGCTGGCCTCGACGGCTCATAGGGAAATTTTTTGCTCAGGAGCCCAGGGGAATAGGGTTTTACGGGCTGGGTGGCCAGGGTTCAAAGGGTTAATGATTTTGTTGTGTAAATAAATTATAAACTGTACACTGGATCAGCTTCTTTACTATACTGTACCTATATGTTGTCTGTATAGTGGTGTCTGTGGTTTTTATTTAAACCTTATCCCCTTTAGGGTAGTTAGAGGTGATGAGTTTTTAGCTCTTTAGAAGTCACAAGTGGCAAGGGAGAGTCAATCCAGGTTCTCGCCCTCGAAGCTATAAGCCTCATCTTTTCCACATTCACTGTCAATTCTCATATAAATCTATCGTCTCAGACTTTCTTACCACTAGTGGCTTGTCTCTATTCTAAGACAACCTCTAGTCTTAAATCCACTTCATGACAGGCCTATAAACAACTTTGTCAACTATGGTTTCTCCTCCTTTTCACATTAGCACCATAATGCACTCCAAGACAAAGTTCCATTCCCTGATGCTATCTGTTTGGTTTTTAGCAACAATACAACCCACACCCCCTTTAGCTCTTTCGGTTGTGGGAACACCACTGTAGAGCAGCATGTAGCCATCGAGATCCATAAATCCTTGTCCCTTTTTCTTGGTTTCCTTCAGAGCCAGGATTTCTGATTTTGCTTTCCTCATCTCCTCCACAAGCTCCTCATCTTTCCTGTTAATACTCCTAATATTCCATAATCCATAAGTCATAGTCTGTAATCTGTGCCAGTTCATCCCTTTTATGATCAGTCTAGTTTTCTTTCTGTCATTTCTTGTAATCAGATTTTAAGGCAAACAGGTGAATGGCCTTTGTAAAGTGAAGGGGCTGCCTCCTTACAGCCTCCATGACTGCCGTCCGGCTGATTCATGATTTTACCTGCTACTTCTTAGATGCATAACGCACTCAGTTTAGTCAGAACACCTCCTCACTTTTCAGCAAGGGTTTGGGACAGGCCTGGACAGAGTTAGTTTGGATATCCTTTTCTTCCTCTTCTGCATTCAGTTTGTAGTCATGCTAGATCTGCAGGCCCATCGCCAGGACAAAGTCCGCAGTTTTTCCCAGGTCAGCGCAGCAGCGCCATAGCTTCTGCTTGAGCTCAGCACCCACTGGCCAGGTCAGACGTTGTTGGTCATCATGGGTTGGACAGTTCTGGAGAATGTGTTTGGGGGTCTGGATTCCAGTACTGCATGGACACTCATTTGTATGAGATATCCTGAGCCAATAGAGATGGCCCATTAGTCTGCAGTGTCCAGTTCTCAGGCAGAATATGATGGTCTGTTGGTGTCTGTTAAGTTGGCCGATTGGGTCATCTCTGCTGTATGTATCACCTTCCTCCTTCCACTGGTTTTCATACTTGTTGTGGATGATGGTTTTAGCTTCTCGATATGGCAATGGGTGGCTAAATTGCTCCATTTTACTGCCACTTCTAGATAGAGCATCTGCTCTCTCATTTCCAGTGATTCCACAATGGTAGGGTAACCACTGAAGGGCAATGGTTGATGACCTTTGGTGGATATCCTAATTTAATTACTTGCCAGCCTGTTCAATTAATCTAATCTTTCATTCTCTCACCACGTACCAAGATGATTTAAACTGCTTCCACTTTAAATAGTTAACTATACCACTCAATCCTTTGAAAAAACAAATGGGAAATTAAAACTGTGATTTGTTCCAATCTCCAAGTACTTGCAACTACACTTTCTTTTAAATTTATGGATAAAAATATCCTATTCAACCCCTGATGGATTATAATTAGGATATACTGTCTATAACTGAAGATAACATATTCAGTTATTGCCATCTGCTTACTGCCAACATCCATCCTCATCACTTATTCCATACTGTAGACCTGTCAGTTCAACATATGTAACAGTATATTTTTTAAATATTAAATTAATAATTTAAACAAAACAAACAAATAAATGGGAGGGATATGTGGGGACACATGGATCTATATTCCAATTTCTGATTAATAACAGTAGATGATACAAATTCTTTGGTCTCTTTTTTTTAAAAATACCATTATTTTTTAATTTTATAGGGCTGGCAACCCAATCATGTAAAATCGATTGCCATAGAAACCACCGTTTTAAGCAACCTGCACATGCTTGGTGAAGGTTTTCTGGAGACAATACTGCAATGTTGACTCTATGCTTCCTAAGGAGCACATGAGTCAGTGCAGAGAAGATGAACTAGATGCCATCGAAAATATGTATCGAAAATAGGTAACCCAAATTTCGTAAAAAAAACACGAGGATGCAATCGGAATCGTTTTGAATTTAATAGAAAGAGTGAGGCTATAACTCTCCCGCTTTAGAAATAATAATAAAAATGGCTATACTTCCGCTTCCCAGTCATCGAAAACTTCTAACTGGGATGAAACGAAACAAAAACTTAGTTCAAACCCATGAGCCAAGATTACTGGTCTCCCGTCTTTAGAGGCTAGAAATATCGACCAATATAACTGGCTCGTCGACCTGTAAGAGTTAACATATGAGAGGATGCATCAATCATGTATATAACCAGTGTGCTATGGGAACAATTAGTTCATACCCTTTGACTTTTGCTGAGGAAAACTGAGGACCTATGGGTTTGCTGGAGTGCAATGAGGTCGATTCTGATTAACAATAACAATATGATAATCTGTGTCTTAAGTTATGTAATCTGTTATGAAGGAATTCATTTTTATCAGACTGATATATTTTTATTTTAAGGTGAGCGGAGGTGCTGGGTTTTAAGTCTAAATCTAAAAAAAAAACACCTGAAAACTGGATTAGTCTACTGTCTGATAATTTAAAATCTACTGAATCTAAATGTTAAAATCAGTTGCCACAAACATAAGGTGTGTTTTGACTTTGAAAACTGTATTTTAAGATTTTCACCTATGAAGAAAACCAATGATATCTCAGGACCTTGCTTTATGTTAAAAATGTTCATGTAATTTTCTTTTTATCCATTAACTCTTTGACTCCAGACCAATGCTCTGAGCGTTGCAAAATTCAACGTGCCGTGCCAGAGCAACGCTCAGAGCGTGGTTTTTAGTTTATCATGAATAAACCCTAAACATCGTCCGTTTAATGCAGTTCATATATTAAAACTCGTAGAATGACTTCTGCTGCTATTTAAACAACTAATTTGACTGTAGTTAATCAGCACATGTGCGTGTTTTGATGTTATTATCACAATTTTTGTGAAGATTCGCGTGTTTGTGTTTTTCGTTGTTATTGCTAGAGAAATATGTCACACTTTATATTTACATTTTCTAAGTCTCCGAAGCAAATAATTGTGTCAAACTACTTTGAAACATTGCTGACGTTGATGATGATTGTTTAGTAGTCACAGTTTGTTGTCAAAATACGGAATCTGTGCAGAAAAGCTAGACACACTAGATTTAGTTGATGAGTGGGCGTAGTCATATTCTGGCCGATCAAAAAGCAACAAAACTAGACCTACCGTAACATCTAATCACTAGTTCTTGGTAGAAGATGAAGCTAGGGATACTATTAAAACATTAAACAAGAGTAAAAAAGTTTTTATATGACGTTATTCTTCTTTATTTGTTTGAAAGTTACGTAATGCACGATTGCATAATTTATTTTTTTCTTACAAAGGACCACGGAAAAACTGGTGTGAATAACACTAAATGTACTAATTGTGGCCATAAGCATGTTTTTTTTACTTTGTATATGGTTTAAATTGACGTCTGAAGACTAAAAAGAAAGTTTTATTGTCTACAACAGTAATTTGTCTTTGGTAAGATCGTATTCTACAGTTAACTTTTTAGTGTTTTTCAATTTTACATGCAAAATGTTTTAAGTATAACGAACACACTTGTGTTAATACTACCAAAGACATTATTTATTACAATTCTCTATCCATTTCCCTATAGTTTGGTATATAATAAGTACATGTTCACAGAAAAAGATTAACATAAAATTTACACTAAAAGTCAGTACACTTCACCGTTTAGAATTCTTCAAAAAATAATTATGGCACAGGGTGGAAAATAATTATGGAATCAAAGAGTTAATCAACATGAAATTTGGCATAGACAATTTCCACCGAATCTTAAAACATAGTTCATCAGATTTCTATCTTATGAAAATGATTTACTGCAAATAATGTAAAATTTGTAAAACTTTGTAACTATTTTTAGACATTAACTTTATAGTCTTTTTGCTCTGGATCTACTAAAGTTAAGAAACATCTATTTTGAAAAAGTTTCAAAATGCAACGATGAGCTTCCAGTTCAAATTTCGTGCTGAGAACTAGAGGTAAAAAATGCCTTAGTGAATTCTAACATACCATTAAGGTCCAACATGGCCCCCATTTCCATGGCTACCAACAGCTTTGTACTTTCAAATGCTCTGTTTTGCATAAGCATTATTGTTGTAGGTTAAGTCAGTACATTTTAACCGAAATCCTGCAATTATTTATTAAAATAGGACTCAATTTACATCTTTCACTTAATTCACATAACTTTACCATTTTCAGGATTTTCCAAAAGTGGACATTGTATCTGTTGACATCTTGGAGCAGGTGATGACCAGGTCCCATCCTTCTGGCATGTCAGCTTACTTTCTCCTCTAAGCTGGTATCCGGTATTGCAGGTATACTTCAAGGTGGTGTTGTATACAAACCTCCCTGATCTGGAAAATAATGAATTAATGGAGAAGAATTTAATTCAAAGGAACACATTCAATTACAATGGCACGACACAGCTGAACCGCTTTTATGCTAAAATCTGAAAACTAATAGCAGATATGCAGTTGAGCTTAATCAAGTTAAGTGTACAGGGTGACTTCTTTGGTTGAAATTGATAAAATCCGAAACTTCCCAGTGTTTCAAATATAAAGATAACAATAAAGAAAAGAAAATTAAACAGTTGAAATAAGATGAAGTTATTTTTTGGTTCAAACAAATCTGAGTTAACACTAGTGGAAAGACGCTAACATTGGATAGGATTACCCATCGAAGAAGCCAGCTCACAGCATCACAATACAGTCCTTGTTTTGGAATGCCCAGGGGAGGAGAAATAGATGGAGACCTAAAACACATGGAGAAGGGAATAGGAGACAGACATGAATGAATTAAAAAAAGATATGGAAAGGACTTGAATGGATGGCACAGGACGGCTTGGCATAAAATTGGTTATGGCTTGTGCTACATAACAGCTGAAGGGTAATCAATGAAATCTACATATCTCTCTGTAAAGCATTCAAGCCAGTTTACTCACTGGAATTTGATGCAACTTTATAAATGTGTTAGAAGTTTTGATGATCTTCCCCACCCTCCCCTTCCAACAACATCAAAACCAATTTTTAAAAATCTACCTGCCCATTAAAGCATTACACATGCCTAACAAATATTGTTTTCCAACTTCATTATGAAATATAAACTACTTTTCTATAAAATTAAATAAGTCAGTTTTGTTATAACTCAAGATCTGATCTAAAATTTGTAACTCTAAGAACAGAATAAAAGGTCTATGGACTGTAGTTCATCCTTCCTTAATTTTTACTTTCGTACTGACCCTTAATCATTTCAAATCTTCATAATAGCAATGGACTGACCCATGTCCGTACTTGCATAAAATATATCTGTATGGCAATACCATGCCCAACATTGGAAGGAGAGTCAGACGCGTCTTAACAGCTTGACGGTCTATGTGAAAAGGGTAGCGTTTCTTAGTTACCGACTGTGTCCTAAACAACGCTATACACGTCATAATCGATCGTGTCTAAAGCGTTCAAAATTGAAACCTCTATCGCAATATATTAAATGCCTTAACCTTTTACAATTGCACGTCTGGTAACCTTTAGCAGACGGCGTTAATATCATATACCGTAACACATGTATGTATTGTACAATCATTAGTGAAAATACAATTGGAAATATATATTTTTAAAATGAATTATCAGTTCAATGAAAATTCATAATAATACATATGAAATTCATTTTAAAAATTCATATGGGACATTTACGATAATTAATAAACACTTACGCCATGAATGAGCCAAAGTCAACATCATCTGGCTGGGGACAAGAACGAGGCTCACAGGTTGGTATTTCTGGTACCCACTGACCAGATGCTTCACATATTACTTCAGATGATCCCTGGATGCTAAAACCTGGGTCACACAGATACTGGGCTGAGCTCAAGTAAGTTGTGTCTCGATTAACAACTTGTCCATTAGCAATGACAGGGGCAGCACCACATGACACAGGCTGACAAAATGGGTCTGGACCACTCCATTTCCCACTTTCCTCACATCGTCTTGTCTCATCTCCAACAATCACGTAACCTGTTGTACACTGATAGGTGATGATAACGTTGTATCGGGTGACATCACCTGTGACATATCCATGATTAAAAGGTGGTGGTTTTCCACAGTCTACTGGAACACACTTGAAAGTCAGACTGCTCCAGTCTCTCTTTTCTTCACATGTTATCACACTTTTACCAACAGGTTCATGTCCAGGGATACAAGTGTAGTTTACTACAGAATGAAATGTTCTTCCTTCCCCAATGGCAACAGCATTAGCTACAGAAGGAGGGTCTGGACATTTAATGGGGGAACAGACAGGCAGCTCTGATTCCCACTCTCCTGAAGGTAGACATGAGATGTCATTTTTCATCTTTGGTACATCAGGGTTTAATTCATATCCAAAGTCACACTGATATCTGGTTTAAATACAAAGAATGTTATTAGTGTTTGTTCCAGGAGACTTTTACCAAAGTACACAATTTTTAATAATCTAAAGAAATGTTCAACTTGTCATTCAGCTTCCAAAATTGGTTGCAAATTTCCAATGCAGGTACATTCAATTCTGATCTCATTATATCACTTTTAATCCAAGTACAATTACTGTTAATTTCTCTAAACTTTTCATCACCCTTTTCATGATTAATATGCCTGTCCATTAATGTCATTATCATCATTAAATGTATCAGAATAGACCACTGCTGCAAATAAGGCTGGTGCAATATTTCACATCTGCCAGTGTCTATATCCTGAGAAGGTTTTTATCTCATCTCAAGTTTTTTTTTTTTGCTTAATTAAAAAAAAATTATCCCTTTCAACCTCTGATGGGTGATAATTAAGATATATATATATAACACTGCATGAATGAGAACAGCTAAAGACAAAAGTAAGCAGGATTAGATGGAATAAAAACAGAAGCTAATACAAGTCTGTGGCAAAACTGGAGCCATATGGTTTGAGGGAATTGTTAATACAACACCAGAAGACAAGCAAAGACCTTAATAGTACATGTCAGGATGAAGAAAGATAAATGAGACTGAGACAAACACAGGAATCTTGCTCTTGTGTCATACAGGCAAAACATATGCCAAGAAACTTGAGCAGAGAATAAGACTATTAGCAGAACATCAGTTACCCATAATTTGGCTTTAGGAAAGGAACAGGATACATCAAAGCCTTGCTCACCCTGAGACAGATTGACGAGAAGATCACTGAATCATACAATATAATTTTTGTAGATCATGAGAAAGTTAATATCCATATCCACATATCATGATCAAACAGGTCAGACAGCTCACATACTTAGGTAGAATATTCACAGAAGATAGTAGAAGGAACAGCCATTAAAAACAAGCAATCAGAATGCTAAAACTGTGGCTTATCAACTGACTCAAGCTCCCACACATCACCATGTAGACAAAGGAATAGCTCATTAATTAATAACATCATTACCTTTCAACTCCCCAAGAAACTAGAGAGATTTTGTGGAGCCAGTGTATTGAGAAGTTCCTAAAAAATTCAGGAAATATTTTACAAAAGTAACCACCAAGGTGGATTATTTATGTCAGAAGTATTATGTTTTCTCATTCTAATAGATGAGAACCATTTCTGTGAATAGACTTTCAGTGGTTGTACACAGAATAAATAGTGTGGACAACTGTTGTGCAGGTTAATATTCACCTGTAGAGTTCAGCTTCACCTATTGTTGTTAGTGACACAGCTGCAGACAAGAAGATGCTCGAGATGAACAGGACACACACTGAGGAAACCTGTTGATAGCAATACCAGGTGGTATTTGTTCTGGAACCCACAGGGTAAGAGAGGTGGAAGGAGACCAAGGAAAACATGGAGACAGAACTGGGGACAGATACGAAGGGGATAAAAAAAGATACATAAAGACCTTGAGCTGATGGCACAGGACAGAAAGATTTGGCATAAGTTTGTTGAAAGCCTACATTTCTTGGGGAACTGAAGGGCAATGAATGAACAAATGAACAAAAGAATGAAGAAGACTCTTAAGATGGACAGGACACCCACTGAGGAAATCTGTATTAGCATCACTAGGCTGTCACTGTTCTGGAATCCCCAGGGTAAGAGAGGTTGAGGCAGACCAAAAAAAAAACATAAATAAGAGAACTTGAGGCAGAAACAAAAATTATGAGGAAGGCAAGGAAAGACACTGAGTTGACAGCACATGACAGGAGGACTTGGCATGAGTTTGTTGAAGGCTTATGATCCTTGATGAGCTGAAGTGTAATGAATAAATGAATGAAGTTGTATCACTACTAGGAAAAGAGTTAGCTTCACTCAAATAATCTAGAAGGCCCGTCACTCAAATAATCTAGAAGGCCCGTCACCATTAGCGTGTTGGAGCAGCCAAGAGATATGGTGGCGTCCACCTTGAATTCTGAAGGCATTGGGTTCGATTCCCTGTAGAGGGAATATAATTTAGGGAAATTTTTTTCAGAACTAGTAGTCCTAATGATGTCATACTCCCCCCGATCTCCTGGGTTGTGAGATCAAATGCCTGGCTTTCTCAGATAAGGACGAAAAAATAGGAGGTCCCGTGTGCAAGTTGTACACGTTATAAATTCCACGGTAGTTGAACATCATAAAGAGTTGGCCATATGGCCGCTGCCCGGGCAAAATTTAAAAATTAGAAACCTACTCACCACAAAAATATTTATAGAATGTGTGATTCCTATATACACATATTGGGATTCTCACTTGTTACAGATACCATCACAGATGAGAAAAACCTCATCTCTACCAAGCTCTATATTTCCTCACAATACCACTCACTATTTGACAGATGCCAAGGCTGATGAGCCTTTGTTACCAGGCATGCTAGTTGCTTGTATCTGGGGCTGGGGGCACATAATAGTGGTCAAAGGGTTCAATTTCTGACTAAAAGTGTGTTTTCTGTTAGACTCTAAACAAGTTCATCTTTTGTAGTCTATAAAATTCTTCATGGATTATTTACTATTTCTTGAATTTGTATTTTCAACTTGCATGTCATCTTAATGTACATCACATCAAATCTGACTGGTACATGTAAAAGAGAGATGACTGGTACATGTAAAAGAGAGATGACAATATTGGTCACAGAAATTAGTCGAATAATAGCAGAACAAGGAAACAGGTACATCCAACAGCAAAGACATAATCTTGAAGTGCAAACAAAATTTGTTATGAGTAATTAAACATTTTGTCAAGTTGGAATATGTGCGTTTGTCTTAGTTCTGAATGGTTGTCTCTAAGTGTTTTATCTTAACTTCCTAGCCTAAGGAATGATAAGTTCCTATGTAGTAAAATAAAAATGTTCTACTCTACCTCAAGTGATGGCTGCCATGGCAGACTTGAGAGACAATTTTTCTACTTGTGGAATTTGGAAGCAATATGATTTGGCCATAGCCAGACCAGTGACGAAGTTTTCATTCTGGCTGCAGTTTATATTACTTCTCCATAACAAAATACCTTGCCCATAATTAAGACCAACTGATTTAATATTGTGTACTGATATTTCTTTTGACCCATCTGAGCTGCTTCTCTTGCAAGGGATGATGGCAAACTAACTTGGTTGCCGGCAAGCTTGTTGCAGTGCAACAAAGAATGCATCAGTCCTACGTATTATTAATGTATAAGCTGCGTCTACTAGCAACCACCTTTGCCATTCGAAAACCGATGCCCTTTCAATAAACTGGCTTCAAGGCTATCATATAATATTTCTGATGACGTCATAGGGGATGCCTATCCTAAATGGGTGGCAGAGTTTGCTGCCACAAAAATCATGCTTATAAAGTAATAAATTAAATATGATACAATAATTTCAACTTCTCAACAAACAAGAAATACCTGACTACTGCTCCTACATTGTATACTGAGCTTGAAGTCCAAGGCTCTCCATTTTTGATGGTGGGAGGAGGGCCACATTTTTGTGGGTCACAAGATGGGACACTTCTGTCCCAAGATCCATCCCTTTGACAGGTGACCGAATTATGTTGAGTCTGCATCAAGTTGCCTGGACAAGATTTAAAAAAAGATGCACCTTCTGTGCGGTAAAAGAAAAAGAAACAGCAAAGCTAAAGAATATATTGGCAACATAAACCATGATAGAACTGAAAGAAAGAATATATATTTGAAGAGAGATAAGGGAGCCGCGCTGGTGTAATGGCTTCGGCGTTGTACTGGCGACCAGGTGTTCATGGTTCAAACCCGGGCGTCGGCGTTTGAAGAAATGTTTACGGCCGGAAATTTGACTGAATAGCCTGAACGGCTCCTGTGATAAACCCTCTGTGGATGGGAAGGAGCGAAGCTCCTGACCGGGTTGGTAGGAAAGTCCTCAGGTTCTCCAGCCTCGCAATGACATGTCATTGGGCCGAAGGGCTGAAAGCCCAAGTGCCGCTGGTTAAGGAAAAAAAAAAAAAAAAAAAGAAGAGAGATAAAAATGAGTGACATATTAAATGAATGAAAGAGTGTGGTCACTAGCTTATGCAATTAAAAGAGTCGACGCATTCATTAATTAATCCCATGACTGCTTGTGCTCACACTGAATCTGTGAGCTACATCTTCTGATATATTATCTCTACCAATATACCTTCAGTAAACACATAAAGAATACTTAAAAATATGCAGTCTTTTCTTCTCAACAAGCATAGTTGAGATAATGCATAGTCCACAAATAAACATATTACATTTATAATAAGTAAAAACAAAAAAGGATTACCAGGTTTGCAGGCAAATCTCACAACAGATCCTGCAGAAAACTTGTCCTGACTGGGGGTAGCAATTGTATTCTCTGAAAGTACAGGCAGAGCACACCGAATTTCTGTGGAAAAATACAAGTATCACTCATGAACAAAAACGATAATTCTACTTTCAAAAAGCTGTAGTTTTCAGGATATCAACAAGTGATGTCATCATTATCATCATGAGGACTAGTAAATATTCTGATGTTTCAGACAATGTTTGTTGTTTTTAGGGGGAAAACAAAATATGAGACTACTCTGTAAACACTGTTCAGAGAACCTATGAACCTGTAATCTGGCAAAAGCAGAATGGCAAGACTTTTCTTTTATCTCGATGGATTTTCCAATGATTTTCATCATGCTATTGTGACAGCAACTTTAACTCAATTTGCAGAATAGTGATTAGTAAATATTCAAATGTTTCAGATGATGTTTTCAGAGAGAAACAAAATTTAAGACCACTAAGTGAACACTTGGCATGACACAGGGTCAAATAAAAATGTCCAAGCGATGTCATTTGTTGATTAGACATATGATCACAGGAAGTCCACTTTTTATTCCTGTTCGTAATCTATAACTGCAATTTACCTGTCTCAGGTGGTGAAATCTTACTTACTTAGTCGTTCCCCTTCTACTGTGAGGTGTAGAGGTTTGGAAGAAAGAGCGCCAGACTATCCTATCGGCTGTCTTCCTCCTGGCCTGGCTCCACTCCAGTCCTCAGTCCCTCAAAGATTGTCTAATGTTGTCCTCCCAGCGGACTCCGGGTCGTCCTGGGGGTCTGGATCCCCGGCTCTCTGCCTCCCATGCCCGCCGTGGCAACCGATCTTCTCCCATTCTGCAGACACGGCCAAACCATCCCAGCTGGGACTGCTCCACCTGAGCCCGCAAGGGGTGGGACCCCAAGGCCTTGATGCATCGTCTGGCTGCGGACCATGTCTCTTCCTGTTACTTCAACCACCTTCCTCAGATACCTCATTTCTGAGGTTTGGATTTGGCTTTCATGGGCTGCAGTCACCGCCCATGACTCGCATCCACATGCTAAGACTGGGACACAGGTGGAGCGGCGCACACAGCCATCTTCGCCCTCCCACCAACCTCTCTCTTGCTGAGGAATCCTCGATTTATGGCCTGAAAAAGTCTCCCAGCTGCTGCTTTTCGAGTGGCCAACTCTTCCCCGATGCCTCCCCCTCAGTCCACAACAGCTCTGAGGCATTTAAAGTGGTCAACCTGCCCCAGGACCTGTTCTCCCAGCCCAATCCGACATCTTCTTTCTTCTCATGATATCACCATGGGTGAAATCTTAAAGAGTGTAATAATCGATCCATGCGGTAACAATAACAGTCACAAGCTTGACAGAGTGGGTTTGGGTAAAACTGCAGTGTCAGTCTCAAAGGGTTAATCCTTTTTGAGATCTGATTGTTTTGGCTTTAAAACAACTAACCAAGCAGATGCCTTCTGATGTACAGCAGTGACATGAAAAAATACATTAAAGGAAATACTAGTGGGAATAATTAAAATAGTTTGAGAAGCAATGAAGAAAAAAGAATCTAAAGGAGGTAATTGGTTGCACCCAGACTAATAGATGGGTATTTGGTCATGTTGGCATCCGCTGGTGATCCAAATCATCAAAAAAGGAATGCAGAGATATGGTATTCTGGGAAATCCAAGAAGTAGAGAATGATAAAAGGATGCAAAAAAAGCAGTGCAGCAAGCTCAACAAGACAAGCAGACTACACGTGAAGGAGCTCTGCAGAGATCCTTGACATGGACTGATATATGGCAAATGGCACCTCTTAGACTCAGCTTAATTATCAGATCAATGTATTATCTTCTACCATCGTCCACAAACCTTGTGATTTGGGGATAATCTGAAGAAACGCAGTGCACCCTGTGCACAAAGAAGTAAACACTAGAACATGTGCACTCAGCTTGCAAGTGTCACTAGCACAAGGGCAGTATATATGCCACCCCAACAGAAAATTAAATGGGCTAGCTAATACAAAAGACTTGGCAAGGTTGAAGGTGAACAGCAAAATCAGATCGATTACTACAAACACATACTCAAAGTCAGGCCATCCCAAATCAAATATTAGCTTACCAACTATTCTTGGTGTGCTAATGACTGGGTGAGGGATATAGCCAAAAATCATTAGGAAGTCTCAAAGACAGCCAGATTAGTGCCACACTATTTATCATGGCGCCAGGTTATAATGACTGAGCTGAGAGTGCAATCTGAATCCTGACTAAATGAGCAGCACTCATTCAAATTGGCCAAATATGGTGATCTGGTCACAGACTTAAAACATTTGTGGGTTCACAGTAAAAGTCATAGCTGTAGAAGTAGGTGCAAGAGGTCTCTAGCAGCTGTCTTGGTGCATGATCTTCTGAAACAACTGGGCCTGAAGGACTATTTGAGAATGTATGTAAACAAATAACTGACACTGGGGTCATGTGCCTATTCTCCACTCCGATCCTGATACCAAAGAGTTGTTTTGTGATACCCCTTTGATGGCATATCGTAGGGATACGAATTTTAGGGATATTCTTGTGCATAGTCGCTTGAGACAAACTAGTTGTTACAGTTGGAGTTTGTAGCAAGCGTTGGCATCGTAAGAGATTTCTTGGAACAAGACTGGCATCATTTTTCGTGCTGACAACGTAATGGAATGTCATGAGTGTTATCACAAAAACAGGCCATCAAAATATACTTCAGAAATTCATAGGTGGATGGGTCCACATAACATGACGAGGTTTATTTACATAACGTTGAAATACAGTGCATGGCATTGGCAAAATGACATAATTTCTCCTACAGTCTCGTCTCATTGATTCATGTCTAGCCGCTGTACTAGGGATGCCTATTAAAGGTTATCACCCAAGTAATGTGGACTAGATTAATGAAGATGCAAAATTCTATCGTAGAAATACTTCTCTATACGTTGCGGAACTTCTCCATAAGTCCGAAGTCTTCTTAAACAAGTGGCGGCCTCTGAATATAATTAATGCCACATAAAAATATTTATTCCTCCACCATATTCATTCATTCATAACCCTCCACTCCCAAAGGAGCATAGGCCTTCAACAAACACATGCCAAGTCCTCCTGTCACGTGCCATCATCTCAAGTTCTTTCCATGTTCTCCTCATCATTTTCACCTCTGTTTCCAACTCTCTTCTCCATGTACTTCTTGGTCTTCCTCTGCCTCTCTTGCCCTGGGGGTTCCAGAACAAGGACTGCCTTGTAATGCTATCAACAGGTTTCCTCAGTGTGTGTCCTATCCATCGCCATCGTCTTCTTCTCATCTCTTGTTCCACTGGCACTTGTCCAGTTCTTGTCATCAGTTCCACATTGGTAACCTTGTCATACCATTTTAATCCCTCTATTCTACGCAAGCACCCATTTATGAAAGTCTGTAGCTTTTTGGTTGTTGTCTTTGTTGTTCTCCATGTCTCCGAGCCATACAATAGGACTGACTTCACATTTGAGTTGAAGATTCTTATTTTTGTGTTGGATCCTATTTCTCTTGATCTCCATATATTTCCCAATGCAATGAAAGCTCCTCTTGCTTTTTGTATTCTTATTTTGATATCGCTGTCTGTCCCTCCAACTTTATCTATATTACTGCCAAGATATGTTTATGATTCTACATCTTGTATTGGCGTTTCTTCGAGTTCAACCCTGTTTTCATTACCTGCATTTATTCGCATTATTTTTGTCTTTTCCCTGTGTATTTTCAGACCCAATTGCTGTGACCTCTCATCGAGTGTTTTCAATTTGTCCTGCATCTGATTACGGTTATGGGACAGGAGAGCCAAATCATCAGCAAAATCCAGATCATCCAACTGCTTAGTCAGAGTCCACTGGATTCCATTTCTGTTGTGTGTTGTCGATGATCTCATAACCCAATCTATTGCCAGCAAGAAAAGAAATGGAGACAAGAGGCATCCCTGTCGCACTCCTGTTCTTATCCCAAATGGTTCTGTAAGCTGTCCTTCATGAAGAACTCTGCACGTCATGTCTTCATAGGTTTTCTTTATTAAATTAATGATCTTCAGGGGAACTCCATAATGCCTCATCAATTTCCAAAGTGATTCTCTGTCCACACTGTCAAATGCTTTTTCGTAGTCCACAAATCCGATGTATAGTGGTGAATTCCATTCCAGACTTTGTTCAACTATTATTCTCAAAGTGGCTATCTGGTCTGTACATGATCTGTTTTGTCGAAAACCTGCTTGTTCATCTCTCAATTTCTTGTCTATGGACTCCTTTAATCTCTCAAGGATAATCCTGTTCAATACCTTTCCTGGCACTGATAGTAACATTATTCCTCTATAATTTGTGCACTCTTGTAGATTTCCCTTCTTAGGCAACTTAACCAGATATCCTTCCTTCCACCATATTGGGAGCTAGAAAATGTACATCCTTCACGACGACTACAATTGACGAAAGGCCTCGAAACAGCCGTTAGCATATATTAGTGTGGGACGGATTACGTCATAAAGTCCTGGTGACGAATTAAATATATCACGTTCAATAATAGTAAAAACCCGTGAAACATCATGATTAACCACAGATAGACATATTACCACGTAGATTAACTGCTAACAAAGAGCCGAGGATGACCCAGAGTCCGCTGGGAGGACAACATTAGACAATCTTTGAAGGACCGAGGACTAGAATGGAACCAGGCCAGGAGGAAGACAGCCGATAGAATAGTCTGGCGCTCTCTCTTCCAAACCTCTACACCTCACGGTAGAAGGGGAACGACTAAGTAAGTAAGTAAAATTAACTGCTAATAGACTAAGTGTGGTCAACATGTAAAAATATATGAATAAACTTCTTTAACACTAGTCCTTCTCACTTTGGTACTAAACCGTACAAACGCTGCATATGTAAGACCTGTCCTTTTGTACTCCAAACGCAGTCAGTCTCCTTTCCGAATGGTAAATTTGCCATTGGGGAGTCTTTCACGTGCGAATCCAGAAACCTGATTTATACTATCATCTGCAAGTGGTGTGACATGACTTATATTAGTGAAATTGGCAGACGTTTGGCAGACAGGTTTCGTTAGCACTTGAATGACATCTATCATGGCAAACATTTACCGGTGGCCCTTCACTTCAATAGCCCCGACCATTCAGGTAACTCTGACATTCATGTCACTGCCCTTCTTTCATGTATCGGCAACAACCGAACTCACTTCTCGTTGGAGAATCGTCTCATTTTTCAAATGGGCGTTTTATCTCCTGCTGGCATTAATGTCCAGCATCATTTTGCATAATTCTGGTGGCTTCTGTCTCTGTTTCATACTTTATTTCATCTGTCATTATTTTCCTATCTATCCTTGTTTTTGCTTTGGTTCATTTTGTTTCCTCAATTATCTTTTCTTAGCCGTCACTAGCTTTACGTCACTTCTGCATGACACCTTATTTTTTTCAGCCATCTTGAATGTTTCTTTCTTGGATCCAGATAAGTGATTTTTTTACTTGTTTTAATAGTGTTGTTCATGTCTGTCTTCGTTTCGTTGATTATTTACTTTCTTGTTTTGACATGTCTTTCTGGTTTTACGATTTTCTTGCATTATTACTGTTATCATTTCATCTGCTTGTATCGCTCATTTGGCGTTTTCCTCATCATCACAGATTTTTGTAGTACCTATAAGTAGTTCTTGTCCTTGTTACCTGTTCGTAACTGTGGCTGAAGGAGGGTAAAACCCGAAACGTCCCTTGTTTCATGTGTACCGTTTACTTGTAAAACTGATTTCATACCATATTATTTTTTAATTTATATATTTATCTGATATATGTTGATACAGTTGTGTTACAGTTCGAATCCATGTTTTAAAATGAACTTCATCAGCATTGCCCAAATAATATTAATACACATGCTGTTAAAAAACTCACAATCTTTTTAGATTTGTATATAAACTGAAAATATAAGCTTGATAATTTTAAAATGTGATGTATATTTGTTAAAAGTTGTGGCTGCTAATCACTTATGTTCATTAATGTTTTTATGGTCTGATTAAATCCCTCGGCACAGAGGAACAGTTGAAGTCTCTTACTCTGTCATAGTAATATAATGGAAATATATTTTTTTAATGTTTCACTCACAACGGTAATTTTTTTTCTATAAAATATCTTGATGGCATTCCACACGAGATCCTAAGAAGTAATTCCATCAAGTAACATGCAAAAGATCAAAGCATGTGGAAATTTATAGACTGGGTTACGAGAACATCGGCAACACACAACAGAAATGGAATCCAGTGGACTCTGACTAAGCAGTTGGATGATCTGGATTTTGCTGATGACTTATCTCTTCTGTCCCATAACTGTAATCAGATGCAGGACAAATTGAAAACACTCGATGAGAGGTCACAGCAATTGGGTCTGAAAATACACAGGGAAAAGACAAAGATAATGAGAATAAATGCAGGTAATGATAACAGGGTTGAACTTGAAGATACACCAATACAAGATGTAGAATCGTACACATATCTTGGTAGCAATATAGACAAAGTTGGAGGGACAGACAGTGATATCAAAATAAGAATACAAAAAGCAAGAGGAGCTTTCATTGCATTGGGAAATATATGGAGATCAAGAGAAATCGGATCCAACACGAAAATAAGAATCTTCAACTCAAATGTGAAGTCAGTCCTATTGTATGGCTCTGAGACATGGAGAACAACAAAGAAAACTACCAAAAAGCTACAGACTTTCATAAATGGGTGCTTGCGTAGAATAGAGGGATTAAAATGGTATGACAAGGTTACCAACGTGGAACTGATGACAAGAACTAGACAAGTGCCAGTGGAACAAGAGATGAGACGAAGACGATGGAGATGGATAGGACACATACTGAGGAAACCTATTGATAGCATTACAAGGCAGTCCTTGTTCTGGAACCCCCAGGGCAAGAGAAGCAGAGGTAGACCAAGAAGCACATGGAGAAGAGAGCTGGAAACAGAGGTGAAAATGATAATGAGAACGTGGAAAGAACTTGAGATGATGGCACGTGACAGGAGGACTTGGCATGTGTTTGTTGAAGGCCTATGCTCCTTTGGGAGTGGAGGGTTATGAATGAATGAATGTGGAAATTTATAATTAAGAGCAGACAGACACTGCCTTTCATATATATATATATATATATATATATATATATATATATATATATATATATATATATATATATATATATATATATATATATATATATATATATATATATATAAGACAGGCAAAAGGATAATTAACATCTATTTCTCAATTCTCTTTTTCGATCAGTATAGGGTGAGTGATCTTTATCAGACTTGACTGTCTTAAATAGGAAGGAACAGAACAAAAAGGTGCTGAAATATTGTAGAAACAGACAAATGAGGACTAACATTACCAATTCTAATACCTAAAATAATATATAATATCACAGAGAGTCTGAACTTGTCTTTGGCTGATGCAGGTCGACTTGCCCAGAATCGTGATGCGTTCAGAGCAGCTGTAATGGAGACAACGTTCTGGAAAGAATACGTCACATGATGATGATGAAAATAATACAAAATTATGGCAATGATGGCTTGCTGAAATTTCAGATCACAGCTTACCAACACACTTGGGTTTGTCCTCGTCCCAATAACCAAAAATATTGCAATACATGGTTGAAGCCCCATCAAGTTCATAGCCTTGATTGCACTGAATGCGTATTGTCTTGTTGAAACTGAAGTCTCTGCCAATAACATATCCATTGCTTATTCTTCCTGGGTGACCACAGTTAATTGCTGTAGAAAAAAGATAATTCACCTTATGAAGATGACATGAATGAGACATCAGAAAGTAGCCATACAAAGTTCTTGGCAATCAATCAATACCCTTTAGCTCCCCAAGCAGCAAAGGCCTTCAACAAATGCATGTCTATGTTGCATGCCATTAGCCCAAGGTCTTTCTATGTCTTCCTTACTTACTTACTTAGTCGTTCCCCTTCTACTGTGAGGTGTAGAGGTTTGGAAGAGAGAGCGCCAGACTATTCTATCGGCTGTCTTCCTCCTGGCCTGGTTCCATTCTAGTCCTCGGTCCTTCAAAGATTGTCTAATATTGTCCTCCCAGCGGACTCTGGGTCGTCCTCGGGGTCTGGATCCTTGGCTCTTTGTTTCCCATGCTTGTCGTGGTAGCCGATCTTCTCCCATCTATGTCTTCCTCATCATTTTAATTTCTGTTACCACTTCTCTTTTCCATTTGTTCTTTGGTCTACCACTAGGTGCCAGATTCTCCAGATTCCAGAACAAGGACTCTTTTGTAATGCCAATCAACATGTTTCCTCAGTGTGTTTCCAATCCATTGCCACTGTCTTCTTCTCATCTCTTGTTCCACTGGTTCTTATCATCTGTTCTATGCTACTGACCTTGTCATACCATTTCAACCCTTCTATTCTATATATGCACCCATTTATGAAAGTCTGTAACTTCATGGGGTTGTTTTTGTCATTCTGCATCTTTCAGTCATACAATAGGACTGACTTGACATTTGAGTTGAAGATTCGTATTTTTGTGCTGGACTTATTCCAGGCAAGTGTAAAACTTTACTGACATATGATTAAGTACCATCTTAATTTAAGTTTAAAGCTCTTATCAAACATGATAAAAAATCCAATCACAATAACTCACTAATAAGCCATTATTATTTTAATATATTGTCTTGTGTAACATGTCAGTAACTTGCCAGGAACTGAAAGGGGTATTCTTTCAGTAAATTTAAAAAAAAAACAACAAAAAACAATCCATTAACTCATTCCTACTCGCGAGCCGTATGGTGCGCCAGACTGGCCTTTACTTTTACCCATTGGCGCATCCTGCGTCAGCGTTATGTATGTCGCATTTGAGCAGGAAAATTAGAAAATATCTCACGATAAGCCAGGTTAAAATCTTTTCATTACATCCATCACATGTGTTTGAACGTTTGTGAGTGAAAAAAAATAATTCTGAAGCTGAAATTGTGTGCTTTACATCCATTGCTAGAGTTGCTATAAATCTAGCCGAGGCCGTGTGGTACGCCTGCTTTATAAGATTCCGAAATTGGAAAAAAAAAAGTTAGAAAATAAGTGGCCATAGAGTGTTCATATCATGTAAAAACTTCTTGTGGACGTATTTTTAACTGGTAGCAAAATAATTATATTTGTGCTTAGTGTTTGCATACTTTTATCAATTAATGACGTCATAGGGTCGTTTGTTTACATGGAGCGTAGTCACATACATAACGTTCATAAACTATTGACGAATCAACCTCAATATATAATTTCTAAATGAATTTTAGCGATATCAATAATAACCTATTTTCGATTCTGATAAGGACATGGAACAATTGTGAAGTGTTAAAGTAAGAAATTAATTAATTTGCATAGGACAAGAATGTGTAAGTGAAATTCCAGTTCAGCAATATGTGACTTCACACACAAAAATTTATATAATTAGAATTTTCATTTGTTTTTTTATCACACTTCTTGAATTAGTTGTTAACTGGATTTACGTTTCAATTCTTGGTGTTGTACTACCAAGCGATTAAGTAGAGCTGAAAAATTTACGTGCATGTGCATAATTTTAATTCATTTTTTAATGTTTCTACACTTCACAAGCTATAGCAAACAATTATAACATCACATAAGAACTCAACATTCTGCAGCCAATTTCCTAAAGTTTGATGCATAATACATATATGTACTAAATTAATATCTATGTCTACTGCCTGTTTTTAAAACATCACTTGCAGAAAAAAAATATCTGCATTTTTGGTGATGGGTAAAACCGATAAACTGCCTGGGTTCATCATCATCAGCTGCCATCTCCACAACGAAGGTTGGCTGTAATGGATCTCCAACATCTTCTGTCTCTTGTCTTGGTGGTGCACTCTGATAGACTCTTTCCTGTCCATCTCTTGATGTTACCTTCCCACTTATAGCGCTGTCTTCCCCTTGCACATTTGCCTTAACCTCTCCCTTCTATTATGGTCTTCTGCAAGGTGTTATGCCTTTTTATATCGCCAAAGTATTTTAGCTGCTGAACTTTGATCTCCCTCATTAGTTCTCTTTTCATACCTACATTTTCTAGGACCTCCTTATTTGTTTTCTTCTCTTTCCATGAGATACACCCCATTCTTCTATATATCCACATTTCAAGAGCCTCAATTCTTTCTTCCAAATGCTTATCCATCGTCCATGTTTCTGCACCATACAGAAATGCAGAATATATATATAACATTATTATATGGGTTAGAATGAGTTAAAACTTAAAATCACTTTCAGTTATCAAAACTGAATTCAAATATGTTTAAACTTACCTACACACTCTGGCGGGACCTGATCCCAGACTCCTGACACCAGACATTTTGCTTCAGGTGTTCCTCCCATTGAGTAGCCTTCATCACACTGATAGACAGCCTCTGACCCTGGTTCGGTGCCAGTGAAATCAACAGATCCAAACGATGGGCTGGTAGGGACGGGGCAACCTAATATGGAATGACAATTACATACACAACTAGTAAATATGAATCCTCTGTACAACTGTTTTATATGAACAAATCATTGTAAATAAAATATTCAAAATAAACATAACAGATCAACGTCTTTACTCAACAAAATATAGTGAGTAACACATTGTTGTAGTACAAAAGCACTGATAAATATTGTTAACCATTGTCCCAAAATGCTGAGCAACAGTAGCACAGAACTGAAGTAGCAACGAATACTTCAATATCGAGCACTTAACGTATATTGGCCCTATATACAATGCGAGATTCAAATACTTGTATATTGCATCATCCTCCATATATTGCCATGACTTACTTTTGTAAGTAAAATATGGATGTAAAGATGTTTAACTCATAAGTTAAACCTGTTGGTTTGTAATATTTAAGCTATAGTTGGATTAGTCACTATGGAGTGAATTGTATGTCTGCACCCGCATGACTTATATTGTGTTAAATACAAAACGCGAAGGTTGATACCTTTGAATACCCTCAACATTATACTCTAAGTTTGGCCACTGTTGGACCATTACTGTGGAGCAGGGGAGACGATTACACCACACCAATATATGTTTTCTATTATTCTTTGCCATTAATGTTCATAGATCTGTTTTTACTTTTTAGCTCACTAAATATTTTTAAAAAATTTATGGCGTTTTTGCTTTCTCCTTATCTGGATGGGTATGAAAAAAAAATCAAAACAAGGTGATTCATCTTATGAGGAGAAAAGACAAAGAAAATAGCCAACGTTGGGCCACAACACCTTCATCAGGGAAAGGAAAGAAAGTGAGGGCTAGATAGGACACATCTCATCTCATAATCGAAACCTCTTCTACCCCGTGAAATGAGGTGTAGAGGGTACCCAAGTGCACAAGGCCCATGGGCGGGACATGTAATCGGAGTGACTTGGCAAACAGGTGATTAGCCCATTGTGCCCTATGACACATAAGAAGCTAAATAAATATAAAAATAAGGCCTGGGTACTTCCCTAAAGGCAGCTAAGGCCATTGTACTCCACGTCTTACCTCAGTTCCCCTCATCTTTCTCCATATCTGCACTTTTCAGTGCCAATTTCTGGATTTACTTTACACTTCCTACTCATCCCATGATAATTCATACCAGTATTTTGGTCATGTGACTTATAAGGCCAACTGTGTGGTCGTTTTAACATTCGATGACTCTGGATTTCTTTGGCAAGACTATGAATATAGATTTTAGTGGATCATCAGGTATGTATCCACAGTTGTAGATGTCACCACTGCAGCTGGTCCCCTTATATAAAGCCTACACCAAAGCATTTATGTGCTCTTGCAGAAATGGCTTCTGTAGCAATTTGTTTTACATTATGAGGTTGCCAGCTCCATACACAACCTCATATTACTCACCACATACAACATGTCTGAGATCACTGCAGTCCCTTTTTCTCGTTGTCTCCTCAAAGACCCCCGGGAATAACACTGGGCTGGAGATTTTAATAGAGGGATTAAAATGGTATGACAAGGTTACCAACGTGGAACTGATGACAAGAACTAGACAAGTGCCAGTGGAACAAGAGATGAGAAGACGATGGCGATGGATAGGACACACACTGAGGAAACCTGTTGATAGCATTACAAGGCAGTCCTTGTTTTGGAACCCCCAGGGCAAGAGAGGCAGAGGTAGACCAAGAAGCATATGGAGAAGAGAGCTGGAAACAGAGGTGAAAATGATGATGAGAACATGGAAAGAACTTGAGATGATGGCACGTGACAGGAGGACTTGGCATGTGTTTGTTGAAGGCCTATGCTCCTTTGGGAGTGGAAGGTTATGATGATATGATGGAGATTTTAATAAGACAAACAACAGTGGTGACGTAGACTAACCAGAAAAAAAAACACAGAAAGTTAAAAGTAAGCAACTCTGAACAAGCTCCTCTGAATGATCACCCAATAGCTGCTATTTAAATTACCTCAGCACATCTTTGAAGTTCTTTAACTACACTAGTTGGGGATTATATGTTACAACTGATTTCAATTTGGAAATGTTCATAACTGACATGACTCTAGAAATGTTTGGCACAATAGGACATACTCCCCCAGATGTGGGGAGCTGACAGGTTGCTAATGAACAGATGGGATTCAGCAGAGGCTTTTTGAATAATAACAACTGCCCAGTATTGAAATCCTGATATCATTAGATTTATTTGTTAATCAGAAGAACTTCAGCAAAATAATATAGCACATTATATAAGCTCAGGTCATACCTGTCAACATGTACGAATTTTTCATACAATGTACATATTTTTGATACTTTTAGCAGTGTACGGCTGTACAGACTCATTGTACGGATTTCTCCCCCCCCCCCCCTTAAAAAAAATCGAAATTAAGTTTTTTTTTTTATTACTAAAAGAAAATTCTACGAATATTTTCCAGCCCAAGTTTCTTTTAATTTTAAATCAGAAAATATTTTCTAGCCCAGGTTTTTTTTAAACCAATTTTTTTATTTTTTATTAAGGGATTCTCAGCATCTGTTTTTAAACTGAGGTCTCTCCCAGCAACCAATCAAATCCTTTTATACCCAACAATTCGGCAAAAACTTTGAATTCGGCCTCAAACACTTTCGGTTTTCAGCGTGACATAACGCATTTTTAAAGTTACCTGTTCAGCCATGATTGCCAAGACACTTCAACGCCATTTTGTTTAAAAAAGCTAAGTACTTGGTTAAATATTGCTGTTGTTTAGCTTTGTTGCAATTTAATTGCTGTCTTCATCTTTCCAGTTATATCTTGCCCTTCAATATATTTCCGATAATTAATGTCATAATATTCTCTGTAGGCCCTACATAACTAGAAAAAAAAAGTTTGTTTGCGTTGAGTAGGCTTACTTTAGGCCTACTATTTTTTAATAAAGTGGCGATTTATTATCACTGGTCTAGGCTACAAACTTTTAAAATAATAATTTTGTAAATTTTTGGTAGTATGTTTTTTCTTCCTAGATTTGATATTCTGTTCATAATTTGGTAAATTTTTTTTTTTGATTTTTGTTGTTAGCTTTGCTTTGTTGTATTTTATTTTTGTCGTTCTCTTAATCTTTCCAGTTATATTTTGACCACTTAAATATTTCCAATAGATTAATATCATAAAATTTTGTGTAGGCCCTACAAAAGTAGAAAAAAAAAGTTTATTTGCATTGAGTGGGCCTATCTACTTTATTCCAGCGGTCGAGATTCGCTGCTTTATTTTTTAATAATAAAGTGGCAATCTATTTTCACTGATCTATGCTACCAACTCTTAAATAATTTTGTAAATTTTTGGTGCTACGTTTTTCTTCCTAGATTTGATATTCTGTTCATAATTTGGTTAATTTTTTTTTTTTTTTTTTTGCTGTTAGCTGTTTGCTTTGCATCATTGTATGTTTTTTTGTGTGTGTCGTTCTCTTAATCTTTCCAGTTATATTTTGATCATTTAAATATTTCCAATAAATTAAGGTCATAATATTCTGTGTCGGCCCTTCATAACTAGAAAAAAAGTTTGTTTGAGTTAACTTCATTGCTTTATTTTTCAATTAAAAAAATCCACACAGACTGCACTAGGTCCATGAATGAAGACACACTCACTTCTTGTTTACAGTGTAAGATTAACATTGATACATGCTGTGCCGACTTTAAGCCCACAAATGCAATTCTGCAAAGTGCTAAAAGTGCATGTGTTGATTATAATACAAAACACTGTGCATCGACAGAATAGTACCTCACGATCACTAAGTTTTTTTATATGTAAAGAACAGCATGAGACTATTAGCATGTTCTATATCATACTAATTCAAATGTTAATAGATTTTTATGTGTCAATTCTCATTTTAAAACTGTATTGTGTATAATTTATAAATATATTTTTTGCATAAGAATTTTTGGGTGTTTGTAAGGATTTTTTTGGTCCGGCGTACAGGTTTTTGTCTCAGGAGGTTGACAGGTATGGTTGCTCGTTGTGAGTATGTGACTAGTTTTAATTCAGTCAGTTACTAGAATGAAATTTTCATTTCAAGTTGTGGAATTACTATATATACTCAAGTATAGGTCGATCTGACTATAAGTCGACCCCTAGACTTAAGACCTAAATAGTCCAAACTAAATGACCCGATTATAAAGCAAATTAGTTTTTTGTCGATTCCAAATTCCTGCATTTCATTAGAATTTCCCTGGCTTTCTGCAAATTTTTTCACTTTAAGCTTAATTCTTACCAGTTTGAAACGCTTGAAATTGCCTCATTAATATGTAAAATGCATGAGAATAAATGAATTCAGTATAAAGATGAGAGAAAGGAATGGCAGAATGTCAGACAGGCCTGTATGCCCAATTCTCAACCCTTTGAAAATAAAGTTCATTCGTGCGCCAGGAAAGTCCGAATACTGTTGGCGGTCATTGCTAAGGAGAATGAGATCTCAGTATTTAGCAAGACCTGGGTTATAAACAGATTTCAGGTACATTAAAATGCTTCCATTTTTCTGAATTTTTTTTAGAAGCGTTCAAAATTATGATTTTTTGTGATTTTTTTTTTTAAGTCAAAGCTTTTGAAAATGGGAAAATAATCCGGAGTCTCAGATTCGTATGACTGACAGTGGTGAAAGCCGAAAGGAAGCCACTAGCATGAAAACGGATGCCCTGACTGCAAAACACGAAACCAGAATTGGTTTTTGGAACGTCAGAACTATGAATGAGGCAGGAAAGCTGAGGCAAATCACAGCAGAGATGAGGAACTACAAATTACATATCCTGGGAATAAGCGACAGCAGATGGACAGGGATGGGGAGAATAAAAACAGCTACAGGGGAAACAGCACTTTATTCTGGTAGAGAGGATGGTCAGCACAACGAAGGTGTAGCCATTATCCTGAAGAAAGGAATGGAAAGGTCTTTACTGGAATGGAAACCCATCAACAACAGAATGATAAGAGCAAGACTGAGAGGGAGATTCACCAACACCACAATTATACAATGCTATGCACCAACAAACGACAGCGATGAAGAGATCAAGGACGAGTTCTATCAACAGGTATGAAAGGAAATGGAAACTGCACCCAGCTATGATCTTATTATAGTAATGGGAGACCTAAATGCGAAAGTTGGAACACACAATAATTATAATGAAAGAGTAATGGGGAAATGCGGCAGTGGAACAGTAAATGAGAATGGGGACAAATTAATAAGCTTCTGCAGTATTAACAACCTGGTCATTGGAGGAACACTTTTTTCACACAAAGAAGTGCACAAGTTAACATGAAAATCACCAAACGGACGAGACAGAAACCAGATAGATCACATAATGATCAATGGCAGATGGAGACATGCACTACAAGACGTGAAAGTAAGAAGAGGCGCAGATGTGGGAAGTGATCATCACCTAGTAGTAGCAAGACTGAAGGTGAAACTCAGAGCTGCTGGACCAGTTGCAGTCAAACAGAAAAGATATAACATCACAAAACTTAAGGACCCCCTCACCAGAAAAGCTTTCATGGTCAACGTAAAGAGACGATATCAGATTACCAAAAGCCAGGAAAGAACAGAGACCGATGATGTCGACCAGAAATTCAACACCATCTCAACAATATACAAGGAAAGCAGCAAGTCATGCTTGGGATTCCAGGAAAGAAAGAGCCAAGACTGGATAACACCAGAAACGCTAAACACCATAGCGAAGAGAAAGGAAATGAAAGAAAACAGAAGCTAAGTCTCCCAGGTTAAAGGCAATATATAGTGAACAGTACAGTCAGCTGGACAAGGAAGTAAAACGTCAAACCCGTGCTAACAAAAAGACATTTCTGGATGACCTTGCAAGACAGGCAGAAGAGGCAGCACTGAGAAATGAACAAAGCACAGTTTATAAAATAACTAAAACTATCAGTGGAAAACGAGGTGCAAACAACATAACGTTAGTAAGAGACAAGCAAGGAAATCTCATCATCACAGCACAGGGGCAGGAAACAAGATGGGCAGAGCAATTCAGAGAAACACTGAATAAGGAACCACCAGAGACTCAGATGAATGTTCCTGAGGCTGAAAGTGACTTAGACGTAAATACAGACATTCCACGGAAAGAAGAAATCATCACAGCTGTCAATGGGTTAAAAAATGGAAATGCTTGGCATTTCTCTCAACTCTTGCAAATATGGGATCAGTATATCTGAAAAGGGGTGAAGAGGGGGAAAATAGTGATTATAGTCCATGATGTTCAGCACATACGCAGCAAAACTACTGTAAGACTTCAATGAAAACAATGAACTAACCATACTGGATGATGGATCAGTAACAAGAATAAACCCCTGTATAAATCAGCAAGATACAGTATTTGATAAAAGCATCGTAGCCAACAATCTTGCTAATGCAAACATGAAAATTACTGAGGATACTAATTCATTTCATCTACACTCCGAAATAACAATAAAAGACAACTACAAGTCAAACAAATTTATTGGAACATCTACATTTCACGATAAAAGAGCACACTGGATATTTGGTCCTTCAAAGTTACGATGGGCCGATACCTGAGTTTTACCGTTGCTATATTGATGATGGGATTGGAGTTACTGACATGTCTGAGGTAAACCTCCATTGATTTATTGACTATGTTGGTAATTTCAATCCTGCCGTCAAATTCACTTCTCAAATTTCTACTACTTTAGTAAATTTTCTTGACCTTACTGTCAAAATTAGTCCTACTGGCCTTAAAACGTCTGTCTTTAATAAACCTATTGACACTCATGGTTTTCTTCTTTACACTTCTTCTCATCCTCTCAGCTGTAAAAATTTCATTCCATTTGCTCAACTTCTACACTTACGTTGTATATGTCACGATGATGATGATTTCCGTGAACAAGCTCAAGAGATGATCAAATTTTTTCGCTGACGTCTTTATCCTGAAAGAGTTTCATCTGAAGCTCTTAATTGCATCAGACACGTTACTCATCAGGTGGCACTTACTGCCAAACCTACTACTACATCTGACAGACTCAAACTCAAAAATTATGTTTCGTCATCTGCCTATTCTCCACTCTGATCCTGCTACCAGAGAGTTGTTTTGAGATATGCCTTTGGTGGCATATCGTAGGGATCAGAATTTTAGGGTTATTCTTGTTCAGTTGCTTGAGACATACTAGCCCTTCACACTTTGGTACTAAACCGTGCTAATGCTGTATTTGTAAGAGCTGTCCGTTTGTACTCCAAACTCAGACAGTTACTTTTCCGAAAGGTAAATTTGTCATTAAAGAGTCTTTCACGTGCGAATCCAGAAACCTGATTTATGTTATCATCTGCAAAAGGTGTGGCATTACCTATATTGGAGAAACTGGCAGATGTTAGGCAGACAGGTTTTGTGAGCACTTAAATAACATTTATTATGGCAAACCTACACCTGTGGCTCTTCATTTTAATAGACCTGACCATTCAGGTAATTCTGATATTAATAATACTGCCCTCCGTTCTTGCGTCGGGTATGACAAAACTCGCTTATTCCTTGGAGAATCGTCTGATTTTTCAAATGGGTTGTCTATCTCCCAATGGCCTAAATGTCCAGCATCACTTTGCATGAATTCTAGTGGCCCTTCTTTTTTTCTTCTGTCGTTGATTTTGCAATCTATCTTTTCATAGTTTTTATAGTATTGTTTCGTTTCCTTTTGTCTTTTTAATTGCTGCTATCTTATACGTCACTTTCATAGACGTTACCAGACTAGTGTTCTTCTGTTTTATTCCATGGATATAACTACTTAGATCAGGACTCGTTTTAGCTATTTTGTTAATTCCTTTTGCGGTTCGTTGAATATTTACTTTCTTGTTTCGATATTTCTTTCTGGTTCTGTGATTTTCTTGCGTTATTATTGTTCTTTTTTTGCTCATCACCTGTGTTGTTTACTTTTTCATCTGCTTGTATTGCTCTTTTTTGTATGTTTCTCATCCTCATATTTCTTTGTCCTGTATGTAATTCTTGTCCTTGTCACCTGTTTGTAACTGTTGCTGATGAAGGGTGAAACCCAAAACGTCCCATGTTTCCTGTGTACCATTAACTTGTAAAACTGATTTCATACAATTTTATTTTTTTTACTTTATATATTTATAGCTTTCCAAGCAGAATTGGAAGCGAAAACAATGAGTACAACAGAAAATGACAACAGTTATATTAGTTGATAATCTCATAAGAGAAATATTAAAAATAGCTATTAAACATATACCAACCTCTGTTAAGTTACAACTTATAATATGCATAATATTAAGAATTTAAAAAAAAGACAAAACATAGTGGAACAAAAACTGAGTATCATGGTGGACATTCTTTAAAAATATAGAAGGAATAGAACAGAAGAGAATCTAGAAAAAATATAAGAAAAAAAAAAAATGAATCAAACAAAATAAAACTCAAGCACAAGGAAAACCACAAGAAAATGTCTGCTAAAAAAAACAATCCTAAAATGCACTCTATTAAAGATGTGTACAACATTCAATATCCTTTAGCTGCCCATGAAGCACAGGCCTTCAACACACACATGCCAAGCCCTCCTGTCACCATGCCCACAGCTCAAGTTCTTTACATGTCTTCCTCATAATTTTTACTTCTGTCTCCGTGTGTTTTTTGGTCTACCTCTGCCTCTCTTTCTGTAGGGATTCAAGAACAAGGACTGCCTTGTAATACTATCAACAGGTCTCCTCAATGTGTGTCCTATCCATCACCAGCGTCTTCTTCTCATCTCTTGTTCCACTGGCACTTGCCTGATTCTTATCAGTTCCACATTTGTCATACCATTTCAACCCTTCTATTCTTCGCAAGCACCAATTTATGAAAGTATGTAGCTGTTTTGGTTGTTGTATTTATAGTTCTCCATGTTTCAGAGCCATACCATAGGACTGACTTCACATTTGAGTTGAAGATTCTCATTTTTGTGTTGGACAATTTCTCTTTATCTCCATATGTTTCCCAATGCAATGAAAGATCCTCTTGCTTTTGTAGTTTTATTTTGATATCATTGTCTGTCCCTCCAACTTTGTCTATAATGCTAACAAGATATCTGTAATATTCTACATCTTGTAGTGGTGTTTCCATAAGTTTGACCTTGTTATAATTTTTTGCATTTATTCTCGTTATCTTTGTCTTTTCCCAGTGTATTCTCAGACCTAGTAGTGTGATCTTTCATCGAGTATTTTCATTTTGTCTTGCATCTGATTATGGTATGGGACAGAAAAGCCAAGTGATCTGCAAAATTTAGATCATCAAGCTGTTTAGTCAGATTTCACTCAATTCCATTTCTGTTGTGGATGTCGATGTTTTCATTACCCAATCTATTGCTAGTAAGAAAAGAAATGGAGACAAGAGCCATCCTTGTTGCATTCCTATCTTTATCCCAAATGGTTCTATAAGTAGTCCTTCATGAAGAACTCTGCATGATATGTCTTCATAAGGCTCTCATTTGAGGTTTTAATAGCTTGCTACCTTGACATGTTGGCACAGAAGAAAATGAAAAAGCTGATAAAGAAGCCAAGAAAGGTAGATCTGCTATAAACCGAATAAATGTAGAACATATATAAAAAGCTTAATTAAAAGAATAATTACAGAATGGACAGTGAGGTATAAAAAACTGAAAAGAAGACATGCACATAAGCCGTTCAAAGCTCCAACAAGAAAATGTGAAGTACACAGGGGAATAAAAATTCAGTGCAATAAAAAAACTTCTCAGACTACAGCTGGGAGCAAGCCATATCAGAATATAATATTCTACTGTGCAGAATGTCTACAAGGAAATAATACAGAGCATTTCCTACTAAAATGTAAGAGGTATGAACAATACAGAATCCCAAAATTAGATTATTTACAGACATGTAATTCACCCATAACTACAGAACAGGTGTTAAGAACTGCACAATGTTATTTAACAAGATAAACAAATTATTATATAATGATTTGGGGGGAAGAAGGGGTATGGTGGGAATATAAATGTTCGATGAGGTTCTAATGTTAAATATTACTGAATACTGAATGTCAAATAAAAAATAACCTAAATATTAATCTGACCCCGGCCTCCCCCCAACAAATTTTTGTTTTAATGCCATAACAAGTATGAGGACTACCAATTTAAGATAAAGGAAAAAATGCACTAACACACAATCTGGAAATTTTCATTTACCATGTTTACAATGATTTAACAATGAAACATATTATCTGAAATTGTAGCACCTCATATCCTTATTATAACCCATGAGAGGTTGAAGGGAATATTTTTCTTCATAAACTAAAAAAAAAATGCAATAAAAGCTCCTTCCAGTATCTCTTCACTGAGTGAACAATAAATTAGGTTATGTTTTTTTAAAATAAGAATGGCACAAAAAGGTCATCAATCTGTCTTTAATTAATAAACTTATGTTGTCGTTGTTGTTGATATCCCATAGCTGCTGAGCATGTCTACTCTTGGCAGTCCAATGCCATTATTAGAAAAGTGCAGGTTTTCTGCAGTTGTTTCAAGGTTCCATACAGTGAGTTGGTGATTGTCAGAGGTATCTGTAATAGTTTTTTCCTGGCATTTATGAGTGATGGACACTCCATGAGGAGGTGTCTGGTTGTTTCATAAGGATGAGAGCAGTGTCTACACACATGGGTAGGTGCTGAGGGTTGATGCAGTTTAGATGGCTATTGACTCTGGCATGTCCTGATCAAAACTGAAAGATAAGACTTTGATTTCTCCTGTTGAGTCTGTTGATGTTGTCGTTGTCTTTTGGGCAGGACATTTCATTAAAGACATTTCGGCCATTCAGCCTGTTTGCCCATCTGTTCAGCCAGATTTCCCTTGTGTTGTTTCTGAGAATCTGTTTGACTGTTCTCATGCTGCAGGGTCTGTCCTTTTGTTGTTTAGAGGCTCCTGTTTTATCAAGTCTATCATCTCGTTTCCTGTTAGATCACTGTGTTCAGGGATCCACTGTAAGGTTACACTGTTGGAGTAGGCTGTGATCAAGTTGTGAATCACTCTTCCTATAAGAAAGATGTCTTTGTTTTCATATGGAGTCTGCTTATGTGCCTCCAAAACAGACATGGAGTCACTGAAAATCACTATGTCTGTTGGCTTTTGTTCCTAAAGGTCAAACTGTTGGTGTAGTAAATCAATGGCTGTTTTGATGGTCTCAGCCTCCGCTTTGTAATTTGAACAATTTTCACCACAGGAGTCGCAGAACTCATAAGAGGATCCATCCGGATACCATATGCAGACGCCATATCCTGCAAAAGAGGTGGTTTTGAAAGCCGAACCATCTGTGTAGGCCTGGATTGCTGATGTTGAGTAGCAGTTTATCTAAGGCACACGTCTTCAAGACTGTGGATAGTGTTTCCTTGTTGGCCTTTTATCTATCAGCTGTGTTTTGACAGTTGGTTGGTGGAAGTTCTCCCTAGGGGGTGGACCAAAGTATTTGTTTTCCATTTCTCTCTCTTGTGGGAGATGATGTTTATCGTTTTCCTCTTTGGCTATGTCCAGGAGAGACAGGTGTTTCAGTCTTCATGTTTATTTCCAAGTGTCAATAAGTACTTTGTTTGGGTGGTCTTTCTCTTGTCTCCTGTATCTCTCTACAGCTTCAGTCAGCTCTTTTACACCTGATATCCAGCGGCTCTATATTGGCATCTATCTCACATATGGCTGTGGGTGTTGATCTCATCCCTCCACAAATTAACCTGAAAGCTTGGTTCTACACACGGTCCAGAGATGAGATGGTGTTAGTGCTCACAATGGTCTGGAGGGGAAGGTTATAGTCTATCACTCATCTCACATAGCTGAGGTATAATTGGTGAAGAGTTTGTTTATCCGCTACTCACTTTGTACTAGCTAGTCGTTTGATGAGGTTTGGGCGCTTTCATGCTCTTCCCCTGAGGTTGTAGATGTGTCTATCTAGTTTCAATTGTCTGTCCAATTAATAAACTTATAATATTTGTCTGCACATTAACTCTTAGTAAACACTCTCAAAAAGAATGTTTTTACAATGTGATTTTATTGAGTAAATTTTGAGACATCACTGCTGTTACAGTTTATCTATAATAATAAGACAAAATTTAATATTTCAAAATGTGTAGAAAATGAAAGCTCTGTTACATAAACATAGTTAAACAGCTAAATGGCTTTCAAAATGCATGCAGCAAGTACAATAATGAATACAGAAGATTAAAAATAGAAAAAAGTTGTTTGCACTTATGTGGCAGCCTACTCTTGTATTGTTTCAAGTATGTCACTGCCTTCTTTCCTACCCAGGTTCATTACTTCAACGGTGAACGACGAAATGTGTAAACAGACAGAGTGTCACACCACACATGTATCCACGTAACTCTGTATGAAGATGGCTAAGTCCTGGTCTAGTTGAAACAGTTTATTTACAAAATGTACATTTGGTTGTCAAATAGCATATCGACCATCACACTTGGCCTTGCAGAACAATTTCATTGAATACAAAGTCTACTTGATTATGACTACAGAGCTTTCTTTCTTATGTAAATAAAAAATAAAAAATAATATGATATGAAATCAGTTTTACAAGTAAACGGTACACATGAAACAAGGGACGTTTCGGGTTTTACCCTTCGTCAGCCACAGTTACAAACAGGTGACAAGGACAAGAACTACATATAGGTGCTACAAAAATCAACGATGATGAGGAAATCGCCAAATGAGCGATACAAGCAGATGAAATGACGGTGATGAGCAAAACGATAACAGTAATAACGCAAGAAAATCGTAAAACCAGAAAGACATGTCGAAACAGGAAAGTAAATAATCGACGAAGCGAAGACAGAAATGAACAACACTATTAAAACAAGTAAAAAATCACTTAGCTGGATCCCAGAAAGAAACATTCAAGATGGCTGAAAAAATGAGGCGTCATGCGGAAGTGACGTATGAGCTAGTGACGGCTGAGAAAAGATAATTGAGGAAAGGAAACGAAACGAACCAAAGCAAAAACAAGGATAGAAAGGAAAATGACGACAGAAGAAATAAAGTATAAAACAGAGACACAAGCCACCAGAATTATGCAAAATGATGCTGGATATTCAAGCCAGCAGGAGATAAAACGCCCATTTGAAAAATGAGACGATTCTCCAACGAGAAGCAAGTTTGGTCGTCGCCGGCACATGACAGGAGGGCAGTGACATGAATGTCAGAGTTACCTGAATGGTCAGGGCTATTGAAGTGAAGGGCCACCGGTAAATGTTTGTCATGATAGATGTCATTCAAGTGCTCACGAAACCTGTCTGCCAGTTTCACCAATATAGGTCATGTCACACCTCTTGCAGATGATAGCATAAATCAGGTTTCTGGATTCGCACGTGAAAGACTCCCCAATGGTAAATTTACCATTAGGAAAGGAGACTGACTGCGTTTGGAGTACAAAAGGACAGGTCTTACATATGCAGCGTTGGCACGGTTTAGTACCAAAGTAAGAAGGACTAGTTTGTCTCAAGCGACTATGCACAAGAATATCCCTAAAATTCTTATCCCTGCAATATGCCACCAAAGGGGTATCATGAAACAACTCTCTGGTATCAGGATCGGAGTGGAGAATAGGCAGATGACGAAACAGAATTTTTCTCACCGCCAAACAGTGAGGGTGAAAAGTTAAGGCAAGTTTGAGTCTGTCAGATGTAGTAGTAGGTTTAGCAGTAAGTGCATCCTGACGAGTAACATGAGTAATGTGATTAAGGGCATCAGATAAAACTCTTTCAGGATAGTGACGTCGGCGAAAAAAATCGAGCATTTCTTGAGCTCGTTCATGGAAATCATCTTCATCGTGACATATCTGACGTAAGCGTAGAAGTTGAGAGTAGGGAATGGAATCTTTACAGTTGAGAGGGTGAGAAGAGGTGTAAAGAAGGAAACCATGAGCATCAGTAGGTTTATAAAAGACAGAGGTAGTAAGGCCAGTAGGAGTAATATTGACAGTAAGGTCAAGGAAGTTAACTGAAGTGGTAGAAATCTGAGAAGTGAATTTGATGGCAGGTTGGAAATTGCCAATATAGTCATAGAATCAACGGAGGTTAACTTCAGACATGTCTGTGACTCCAATACCATCGTTGATATAACGATGGAAAAACTCAGGTCATGGTCCATCGTAACTTTGAAGCACCGAATGTTCAAAGTGACCCATGAAGAGGCAAGCATAACTTGGGCCCATTTTGGTACCCATAGCAACGCCACTAATTTGATTAAAGAACTGGCCATTGAATTAAAAAAAGTTGAGAGTGAGAACCAATTCCACAAGACGAAGAAGAGAACCTGTACTAAAAGTAAGGTCAGTGCGTCTGTCGAGAAAAAATTGTAGTGCTTTAAGGCCATCAGAGTGTGGAATGGAAGTATAAAGCGAACAAACATCCAGAAGGAAAAGACGGTAAGTATGGTCAGGTGTGAATTGGATGGAATCAAAAGTAGTGATAGCATGGGTGGTGTCCTTCAAAAAAGAATGTAGATTGGCCACTAAGGGTTGCAAAATACCATCCAGGAAATCAGAGACACGTTCAGTGGGACAAGAGCAGGCTGAGACAATGGGTCGACCCGGATTGTCAATTTTGTGAACCTTAGGAAGCATGTAGAAGGAAGGTTTACCTAGACTACTATCAGGAATATGGAGAGACATGGCACTAGAAGGAAGGAGGTTATCTTGGATGAGATCACGAATAGTAGCATGAACAGTAAGACTATGGTGGACTGTGGCATCACCAGAGCTAGGTGAGTAAAAGGTGGAGTTGCCGAGCTGTGAGACTCCTTCTTGAATGTACAAGTCCTTTCGCCAAACTACCA
Organism: Oreohelix idahoensis; assembly: GCA_024509875.1. Lineage (NCBI taxonomy): Eukaryota > Metazoa > Mollusca > Gastropoda > Stylommatophora > Oreohelicidae > Oreohelix > Oreohelix idahoensis. The sequence goes on from JAMPIV010002418.1 coordinate 281,893, forward strand.
CTGCACCACCTTTATCGGCAGGTTTGATGATAATGTCATCCCGCTTTTTAAGGGATGACAATGACCGCCACTCAGAAGTAGTCAGGTTAGATCGACGTAGACGGGGTAGAGAAAGTTGATTAATGTCATGCAAAGTGTTTGCAATGTATAAATCAAGAGCCGCAGAGGCACCTGGAGCAGGAGACCAGTCTGATTTAGGTTTGTCAAAATAACGAAAGATATCCTGTCTGGCTTAGAATCATTACTCTTCCTATGGTAATACTGAAGACGCATGCGGCGGTGGAAGCGGTAGATATCTTAGAGCATAGAATATTTATCAAATGTTGAGCGAAGAGGAACAAACTTAAGACCTTTACTAAGAACAGACAATTCATCAGGAGATAGTTGTAGATCAGGAGGAATGCAAATAACTCTAGTAGAAGTGGGAACAGGGGACGCTGAAGATTCAGAAGGAACATGAGGGTGGAGGCGACGCAATTTTTCTTTTTTATGCGTGCTCAGCCGAGTGTAGAGCTCCTTATTGGTATCATGGATAATAGTACGAATAAGAAGCAAGGCTAGCAGGTACGAAGAAGTCAGTAGACGAAGTTGGTGAGTGAGGTTGGTGTTACCAGTTTATTTTCTTTAACATTTTTTTTTGTAGCAGATTAAGACAGGCCAATACTTCTGCTTCTAAGTCAAGTTTATGGTGGTGGAAAGAAGGCAATGCTGATATATGTATATAAGCTGATAATAACGATCAGCTTAGGTTGGGCTTACGGATGGCCGACCGGTGTGTGAATGAGTGACTGTCAACATATGCGAATGCAAAGGATTCTGGCATACCTACACAGACTGGAACCACACACCACAGTAAACGTAAGAGTCAGGAAATGTTGAAACGACTGGTAACGTTATACACAGTTTATTACCGACACAGTGACGTAGACATCATAGCATGAATAGTTCACAGCATAAACATACAGCATCGGGTGAGTAAATCCAAATATCCGTTAACAGAGACTGCATACATCACGGTTCATAATAACATAACTTGAGCTGACCTACTCCAAGGTTTTGAATAATCAGTACTATACATAAACAAGCCAGCATAAAAAATCCAAGGCTTTGAACACAAATGCAGTGCAACAATAAGCCATCATAATCCAAGCTTTGAACAACAAATGCAGTATAACAATAAGCCATCATAATCCAAGGCTTGAGTAACAAACGCAGTACATCAATAATCCATCATAATCCAAGCTTTGAACAACAAATGCAGTATAGCAATAAGCCCCTGCAATCCAAGGCTTTGTATGACAAATACACCGGGAGAAAAACATTCCCGTAAATATCTCTCTATCTTCACTTCGATAATATATATATTCTGTACTTAACAAATATTCTCCTTTACAAAAAACCCACTGGAACACACTAGTGAGATGGATAGTCACCATCCCGAAGCCCTGCCAGGAATGCACTGTCCTGAGACTTTCGTCTCTCAGTACAACTTAGTAAAAATTACACATTGCGCGGACCAACCGCATGAGACTACAGTTCAGCTCAACCGTCTCTCCCCAAACTAACACTAAGAATATTCGACAACTTGCTTTATCATATTTAAAAAAAAAAGACTGACACAGACTCAGATTGAGCTATGCTCAAAAATTACAGAGCACAAAGCCCCCAACTGAAAAAAATCATCTCATCACCAAAAGCGTGCTTACTAGCATGTGTAACAAAAATCCGACCCGTCCATATGAGTCTTTAACACTTAACTCCCATTAATAAAAATATGACTTAACAGAGTACACCGACCCCCAGGAAAAAAAAAATGATATCATCATTTTTTTTTTTGACAATACATCGAACAAAAATGTGAGGTCGATGACATACTAATATCTACAACAAGTAATTACATTATGTTAAGTCATATAATTAACCTAACAATAAAGGGATGGAAGTGTGAGTAGAGTATGAAGAAAAAGTATGCAAATAGAATCAAATGCAAACGCAGATGAAGTATGGAAGCATAAACAAGATAAGAACCAACAAGTGGATGGTAAAAAGAAGAGATGAAATAAAATGAAGAATGACCAGGAAAGAAAGAAAGGAAAGATATGTATGTAATGAAAGAAGGTACAGATACATCATGATAACAATTGAAATTAAACAATACATTGCATGTAAATAAATACAATTATGACAAAACAGCATAGAACAAAAAGGCAATGTATATATATATATATATAAACACCAAAGAAAGCTATACTAAATAAAGCATAATAGGCAATCTCAACAAGTTAATAAACTTATTAAGTACTAATAATGAATTATTATGGACATCACAAAAAAAATTAATAACAACCGTTATAAATCGTTACCACTGACGCACAACTAAGCGCTGGGTAAAGAAAAAACATTACAATGTCAGAAAAAAAAAAAAATCTTTTCTCGTCTTTTTTTTTTTTTTTTAACAAAAAATGTACTATACCGCAATGTATCGTAATGATAAGTTAAGTAACAATAGTATCATCATTACAATCGCCACCAGCTCAACGTCTATCAAAACACAGTAGTATAAGAATAATATAGGAATGAAATGGTGCATTATCAGAACACAGTCATATAATAATAACATGGCAAAGAAATAGCGCATAACGATGAACCAACATACTATGTTAACGAAGTTATACCATATCCTAATACAATACTATCCAATATACTATACTATACTAATATACAATACTATCTACTATCCTAAAGAAGTTACATAGTAAGGAGAACTCCAGTGGTCTTGAAACATCCTATGAACATGAAGAGGTAAAATCATCCAATACGGAGTAAATATACCGACTGGCTTCACTTGAACAGCAAAACATGCGCAAGGTGACCAATACACCAGGTTGTAAAGTAACAGCCTAATCAAACAACATAGCAGCTCTGATTCTCATCAAAAAGCCATCGCTGTGAAAAACATAAATGAAAATTTCTATTTTAATAACAGTAAGATTTTATGAAAGGCAACAGTTAACTTCAAATTTAACCTACCGCATGTGGCTGTGTAAACTTCTGACCACTGTAAGATGTCAATCAAACCTTCCTCCATTACACAAGAAAGGGTAACAGAGAAAGTAGCACAGACTAATCTGGAATCATTAATTATATAGGTTAAGAAACCCTCTTCCGTCATTTGTAGACAAGGCAGGAAGAATAGGTAGAGGATGACCGCTTTTCAAGGTAGTCACCGCTGTAGGCTGGAATAAAGTTGTGCACTCAGGGCACCGAGATGCTCTCTTGAAATCAAAAGCAGAGCAAGCAGTAGTATTCGAGACGCAATTACCATTATTACCCTGATTATCAATAATTTGGGGCTCCTGTTGAGCAAAGTTAGCATGGCGATGCGATCTATCATTTAGAGATCTACCGTCATATCGAGATCTATCACAATTATTATCTCTATTGGGACGATTGCTATTTCCTCTATTGAAACCATTGTTCTGATTTGAACCCCAGTTAGCATAGTTGCGATTACTATTTCCCCTTGGATCAAAATATCTATTAGATGGATTTTGTTGTCTTCGAGAAAAATTACTGTAAGGTTGATAATCTCTAGTGTAGTTACCCCTTCCAAAATTTCCATAATTGTTGGAACCAAAATGTTGAGGTCTGTTAAATTGTCTCCAGTTTCTTGGAGAGGGAGAATTACTACGTGATAGACCCCCTTGGTACTGTCTAAAATCACGATTATCTCTTCTACCAAAATTGCTTGTATTTTTGCATGTGGGAATGTGCTTAGCAGGTGCATCATACTGACTGTGCTGAGTATGATGAGTAACAGCATCAGCGAAACCACTGTGCACAGGAATGATAGAATCCTTATTGTTACAAACATAATGGGTGTTATTTTGGGAACGAGTACTACTAGTTTTGTCCCCTGTTACGAATTTATCAGAAATTTGAACAGTCAATGCACGGTTTGTCTGTGGAGGCTTGACATGACATTTATCAAAGTTTTTACCGTGATCTAAAGGACTGACTGTTACAATAGGATTACTTTTGTTGGCCTGATGCCAAGAATCCCTCCTATTAGAGGCTGTAGCGTTACGTGGAAAATGACATAAAGATGGAAGAACTGAGGGCAGCACTAGAGAAAATCAAGATGAGCAAAGCAGCAGGGCATGATGGTATAACACCAGAAATGGTTAAGTACATGGGAGCATCAGGCGACCTATTACTCTTAAAGGTCCTACAGGCAGCATGGTGCAACAAGACCATACCAAAGGATTGGGAGATTGCCATCATAACACCAATTTTCAAAAAGGGTGACAATCGACAATGTGGAAACCATAGAGGCATATCCCTTCTCAGTGTCCCTGGTAAAATCTACTCTAGAATCCTAGAGCAGAGACTCCGACGCCTAGCTGAGCCACAATTGGATGAGGTCCAGTGCGGATTCCGAGCAAACCGAAGTACTCAAGACCTAATCTTCACACTCAGACAGCTGAGTGAAAAGGCCCTTGAGTATAAGAGTGAGATCCATCTTTGTTTCATAGATCTGGAAAAGGCGTTTGACAGGGTCCCCTGGAGCAAACTTTGGGAATGTTTGGCAAGGAAGAATATTCCAGCACCTCTGATTCATGCTATACAGAGCTTCTACAAGTCTTGCAGAAATTATGTGAGGACAGCAAACCATAAGTCAGAAGAGTTCAGGACCACCACTGGTGTAAGACAAGGTGATATCCTATCACCTTACCTCTTCATACTCCTTATGGACGATGTCATCAAGGCATGTAAGGAGAGAACAAGAAAGTATTCAGTGGGGTACTGGAAGATGAGACAGGTTTATATTTCGGAGCTGGCATTTGCTGATGATGTTGCCCTGATTGCTAAATCAGAGGCACATCTCCAATCCAACCTGCAAGTCTGGAAGGAAGAGCTGAGAAGAGAGGGATCCCATAAGCAGTTACATGGTGATATCACGAGAAGTAAGTTGGGAGAACAGGTCCTTGACCACTTTAAATATCTCGGAGCTATTATAGACCGAAAGGGAGGCATCAAAGAAGAGTTGGCCACTCGAAAAGCAGCGGCTGGGAGACTTTTTCAGCCATAAATCGTGGATTTTACGAAGATGGCTTTGCTCCACCTATGGTCCAGTCTTGACATATGGATGCGAGTCTTGGGCATGACTTATCCAAAACCTCAGAAATGAGGTATCTGAGGAAAGTTTGAAGTAACAAGAAGTGACATGGTCCGCAACCAGACGATACGTCAAGGCCTAAAATCCCACCCCCTGCAGACCCAAGTAGAACAGTCCCAATTAAGATGGTTTGGCCATGTCTGCAGAATGGGAGAAGATCGGCTACCACGACAAGCATGGGAAACAAAGAGCCAGGGATCCAGACCTCCAGGACGACCCAGAGTCCGCTGGGAGGACAACATTAGACAATCTTTGAAGGACCGAGGACTAGAATGGAACCAGGCCAAAAGAAGACAGCTGATAGAATGGTCTGGCGCTCTCTCTTAAGAACGACTGTAGTAGTAAGATTTGTTTACACCATGTTTAATGTTATAGTTAGCACTGAGTGCATATGGCTGACTCTTTGCATTTGTGAAGTGTTGATTATCAACTTTATGTCTAACACTGTCAACTCTGACAGTAGACAACACTTTGTTGTTTAAGAGAATATCTAATAGGCCAGCAACTCTGTTACGAAGTTTTGTAATTTCTAAATCTGTACTAGCTTTTTCTTTAGCAAGAGCTTTCTTTATTTTCTCATTGGTTTTAACTTGAAGCCTGTTGTAATCTAACCTTAAGTCGTGTAACTGAGAAGAAAGAGTCTTCTCTTTAGCAATTCTATCCCTAAGATCTACTTTCAATTTTTCCTTTTGAGATGTAGTCTCCAATTTAAGGATCTTAATCTCTTGTTGGAGAATTTGAATAGTTTCTAAAGCCTTAGCCTTCTCCTGTACCAGCTCAAGTTTGAGTGCTTCAATAGCCCTATGATGGCTATTCATAAGCTCATCAACTTTATCGGGAACTACAGTATTCTTCTCTTTAAGTTGGCGACTGAGATCTGTATTATCATTGAATAGAGCAAGAAGCTCTTCTGTATTCGACTCCTCATGTTTCTTGGCCTCAACTTTTAATTCCTCATAGTCCATTTTAACTTGTTTTATCTCACTGGTAAAAGCATTTTCGTTACAATGTTGTTCGTATTGTGATAAGCTCATCTCATCTTCTAGCTCATTTTCAATCTCTACCTTTATTCTCTCCAGCTCCATAGATAACACCTTTTGCTCATGGAGTCTAACGTTTTCTTCAGCTTGCAACTGAAGTTTCCTTTCTTCCATTTGCATTTGAAGTTTCTTCTCTTCCATTTCCATTTGAAGTTTTTCCGCTTCTAATTTCTGTTTTTCAGCTTCCATCTGAAATTTCCTATCTTCAGCCTCCATTTTTTGTTTTTCAATTTCCATTTGAAGTTTCCTCTCTTCGAATTTCAGAGCCTTGTCATATTCGACACATGCGAATTCTTTTATTTCCTCAGTAGTCATACCAAGGGAATTCCCTTGTTTAATGAAGTAGTCTAAAGTAGACATTATGTCTAATTTTATGTGATAGGTAATTTATGTAAATATACCTGGAGAAACTCACTTTATCCCAACTCAGTGGGTAGCAAGTCCTTGCTTAAGAACATGTATAATTACCTTTCCAACTATTAATAATGTTATTAATTATTTATAAAATATGCATCAACGTAAACAACAGTGACAAAGACAAAATATAAAGAACAAATGACCACGTTCGCAGAATCAACTAATCAATAAAGCAAACTAAAGAAAAAATATTGCAAAGAATGCAATGACACTGCGAAAAGCGTGACAAGACAAGCAACAGCAGTGTATAAACAAAAAATTTGTATAGAAATAAAAGGTAGAAAGGAGAGGGAGACACCCACAAACAAATTAATCAAAAAAACTAAGGAACAGACAAAATACTACGACCACAACAATGAAACGTTTCGTCACACCTAAACAAAGATGTCACGGATTACCAAACACAGTGGACTAAACTGCTTCAGCAAAAAACTCGCTGGAAAATTTCCACTGCGGGAAATCCGTAAGAAAGTTCCTACAGAAACACTTACGTAGGCCCTGGGTGAACTGGGATGTATCCTAACGTAAGTCACCAACCCAACTGTTGAAGGACTACTTTTGTTGAAGGACTTTCGTGTGTGGTTACTGGTTGTGTTGCTTGAATTCTGATCGTGCTAATATTCGTACGCGAATGGGGTGAACCTCACCTTTGGGTTGTCGTAATGCCTGAACTTGGCATCAAGATGTAAACAACTGTTCATCTTATTAACTCAGCAACTTGATATAAAATACATAATTCATAATGGTTGAATGGTGTAACGTGATTCAACGAATAATGCCTCCGGTTCGAGTCCTTCACAATTTAATATTGATTACACACATACATAAACAGTTCAATTCACACATGAGGTACATGCATCAATCAATCAATAGCGTAGACTGCTGTTTTACATGTCAATGTCCGTTTAAGGATACAATGCAGTAATTGTCGTCAGAACATCACAGCTATATGCACGCGCAGATAGAATGGCTACCTGCCGACAGTGAGACTGTGAGTCTAATTACTTCGTATAAAGTAGACGATTATCTTTCTCCTTCCAAGGATTTAGTTAATCACTAACCTCCATAAGTTTCCTCTCATGTAGAGTTCTAGGACTGACCCTGGTCCATCATAATGCACATATAAATGGCTATATCATGCCATTGAATTGGAAGGTTAACAAAACGCAGCTATTCAGCTTGGCGGTCAAGTAACAAAGGGTAGCGTCTCCTAGTTACCGACTGTGTCCCAAACAACGCTAGACACGTCATAATCGATCGTGTATGGAGCGTTCAATAATTGAAACATCTATCGCAATATATTAAATGTCTTAACCTTTACATTTGCACGTCCGCTAACCTTTAGCAGACGGCGTTAATATCATATACCGTAACAATTCCCTGTACACCGGGGAAAAAAAAAATCGATAGATTTTTTTTCAAGATCTATCTGACTTAACAATTTTTCAAAAAAAAATTTAACACAATCGTGACATATGGCCGACGATGTTCTGAGTAGAACCGTGTCGCGGTCATGTCAACTAACTATTTGTCATAGTCATCTAACATTAATCACATTATATATCAATATTATACATATTATTATATCAACTAAATAAAATGTCCAATGTTAATAGTGAATGATAGAATTAAATTAAAGTAAGGTCTGTCGTATTAGTATGTCATATAGGAATTAATTTGACTAATTAAAATTAAATTAATTAATTAAACTAAGAGTTAAATTATTAAGATTCTAATATAACGCGATGTTATGAGAGAAGAAAAGACAAAATAAGTGAGAAGAAATAGAAAGAAATTCGAATATAAGTTTAACTTAATTGGGTGTGTTAAGTGTTAGTGAATAATAACTATCTAATTTAACTAACTAAATAACGTATAGGTACATTAAAAAAAAATATTAATCTAATACTTGTGTGAGATTTATTTTCTCTTTTCATAATTTCTTCTTTTTATATTTCGTTCTCTTTTTTTGTTCTTTCATTTCATTTTTTTCTCACATTTCATTTTATTGATAATAATTCAATTAAGAAGTTAAGTTAACTAATTAATTAGTATAGGATATGATGATCCATCCGTAGTCTTGATCCTGATGAATTCTTTTAGGCAAAAATGTTCAAACGTTTACGTTGGAAAGAAATGTCATTTATCCCAGCATCCAAGAATTAAGTGCACATAGGATAATAAGTTCGACTTGTCGTCAGATATGTCCATGATTGTTCAACGAATATTCATATATTGTGTATGGACGTTAGACGAAGTTTCAATGTCAATATGTATACCTTGATTGTCTTTAGTTCAATTCTGTGATGCATATAGTGTTTATAAATATTAAATTGAAGGCAAGGTTAGTTCCCTTATAGTTGATACTTCGTTATATCCAATGTAGTGATGATTGACGTGTTTTAGGAATGTCAATGTTGATCATTCGTCGTCAATAGGATTACGTGACAACGCATCCGCCACAATATTTTCAGTGCCAGGAATATGTTCAATGGAGAATTCAAATGGCTGTAGGATGATTGCATATCTGGCGAGTTTTTGGCTCTTGTGGTTAGATCGACGCAAAGATGCTACAGCACGTTGGTCAGTTTGTATGGTGAATGGAGCACCAAGCAAAAACTTTTCAAGTTTAGTTATTGCCCATATAACTGACAAAAGTTCCTTGTCCACTGTGGAATACTTTGTTTCTGCCGGCTTTAGCTTTCTTGAAATATATAAGGTAGGATGTAGAACGCCATCATGGTTCTGGAGCAGGCATGCACCAATGCCGTAGTTACTAGCATCTGTTCGTAAGAAAAATCTTTTGGAAGCATCGGGAAGTCTTAAAATTGGTTCATGCGAGAACAAATTTATAATTTTGTTGAAAGTTTCATTGCATATACCAGTCCATGTCACCTTCACCGGCATGTCTTTTTTTAACAATGAAGACAATACAGCCGTGATGGATGACAAGTTTGGTATGAATCTACTGTAATATTGAACAAGTCCTAACAAACTCCTGACCTGTTTCTTCGTCTGAGGAACTGCTATGTTTAGAATTTTGGAGACCGTACTAGGTAACGTTCGGATATATCCCGATCCAATGATATGTCCCAAAAAGGTTATCTCATTACACGCGATTTGAACCTTTGTAGGTTTAGCAGTTAGATTATAATTCCTTAGAGTGTCGAAAACATATCTAAGTCCCGAAACATGTTCCTCAAACGACGAACTAAACAAGCATATGTCGTCAATATATGTAATAACGTCTGGTCTACCTGATAAAATTTGTCGCATCAGGCGAATGAAGGTAGCTGGTGCATTAACAAGCCCAAAAGGCATCACATTCCACTGGTATAGACCTTGTGGAGTGGAAAATGCGGTGTAGTACTTAGCCTTTTCGGTCAGTGGTATCTGCCAATAACCTTTAGTTAAGTCTATCTTACTAAATATAGTTGCGTTGGATAGACGTGGCAGTAAGTCGTCGATAAGTGGATGTGGTTCGCTGTCAACTATAGTCTTAGCATTTAATTTCCTATAATCAACACATAGTCTGATGTTATTGTCCTTCTTCCGGACAATCACTAATGGAGAAGAGAATGGTGAATTACTAGTCTCAATGATTCCCAGAGACAACATCTGTTCAAGTTCCTTAGTAGTTTTAGCAAGGAAATGTAAAGGAACCGAATAGGGATGTACACGAATAGGTGTATCATCATTGAGAGTAATGTCATGACTGATAGCTGATGTGCGACCCGGGACGTCGGTCAACACATCTGGATAAGATTGTAATAGATTAGCAATCTGTAGACGCTGTTGCGGTGTAACCGTTGAAGAGATGGTTACATCCCGCCAAGATTCAGTAGGTTGAACTACTGGTACCGGTAACGGTAACTGTACCTCAGGAAAAGAAGATTCTTCTTCCTGGATGACGGATAAGTTAGAATAATAACAAGTAGATACTGTGTTGTCATCTAGTTCATGAAAAATTGACTGTAAGTGTTCAGGACGTGTATGAAATTGCTTGAGCATGTTAATATGAAATATCTTTTTGTGTCCCTTGATATCTAAGACGTAATCAACGTCGGAAATTTTATCAATGACTTTGTAAGGACCATTCCAAGATATCAATAATTTATTGTTATTGTGAGGAAGTAACACATAAGCCTCATCGCCTGGGAATAATTGGCGTAATCGTCGAGACCTATTTTGTAGAGATCGAGCCTTAGCTTTTGCAGCCTCAGAAGAAGCTGTTGCCAACTGGCAAGACTCAATAATGTTCTTCCGAAGATTAATCACGTACTCGTAAGATGACTGAGTGTCCTGAGTCATCTCCGCGTCAATTAATAAGTCTTTTATTAGTCCCATAGGACCTCTTGGGGGAGCACCAAAAACTAATTCAAAGGGAGAGAAGCCAGTTTGTTCATGCGGTACCTCCCGATAAGCAAATAGAACAGCTGGGAGTGCTCTGTCCCAGTCATGAGGGTGCTTAGCAGTAACCTTATGTAGTAGTTGTTTAAGTGTACGGTTAAGTCTTTCAACCGCACCATTACTCATAGGATGATAAATACTACTTAAATTCCTATCAATGTTCCAAGTTTTCATGACTTCCTTCATGGTGTCAGATATGAACTGTGACCCATGGTCTGATAAAAGTTTTCTAGGAAACCCTATTCTAGAAAAGATGAGATGTAGTGCATCAGCTACATCTGTAGTAGTGGTGGTTTTTAATGGGATAGCTTCTGGCCATCGTGTGCACAAATCAATGCACGTAAGGACGAATCTATGTCCTCTGGCCGATGGTAGCAATGGACCAATAATATCTATGGCCATCTTGTCAAACGGTCTTACTGAGATATCGCAAGCCTGAATAGGCGCCGTGTGAAAAGCTCCACGTGCTTTCACTTCTTGGCATGTAGTACAGGAACGTACATACTGCGAAATATCTCTTGACACTCCTGGCCAAAAGAATGAAGACAGTACTCGAGATCGTGTTCGAGTATATCCCATATGTCCAGCACAACGTGAGTCATGTGCATGTTGAAGAATGTACCGTCTAAAAGTATACGGGACCATAACTTGTTGTTTCATTTGTGATTTGTCATTAGAACATCTAATCAATATGTCATTTTTAATAACAAACCAATGTTTGTTATTATTACCTGAGGATAGATTGTCAACTTTATCAACCAGCTTAAAAATTTTTTTTAAAGATTTATCCTCTTTTTGTTTGGTTGCAAATGTTTCCCTGTCAATAGGTGAATTGACTACAAACTCCTCTTGGTTGTCTGCATCCATCTTATTATCACCGACTTTCTCCATGAGTTGAGTCTGCGCTCTAGTCGTCACAGCGTTTCCAGTGCATAGGTTATGTTTCTCCCATTCTATGATCTCATCTGGAGTACAATCTTTACTACCGTGTATACGACCAACCATCAGATCAGCTATAGGCTTTTTTAGCATACATACTTTTACATTCCCTGTGAAAAAGGGTGTTCTAATATGAACAATAGCTGTGGGGTAAAACTCAATAGTTCCACCAAATGTCATGCAGCGTACATATTCTCCTGTCGCACAGCTAGGATGTACCAGCGACTGACGTATACCAATCGTCGTGGATCCTGAATCCCTCAGCACTGAGACGACGGATCCATTAACTAATCCCCTGTTAAAAATTAGTAAGCCTGTTCCATCGTTGACTGCAAGACCTACCTCTGGTGTAATATGTCCGCAGTTAAGCACTGTTTCTTTCGCCTTCTGAAAAATAAGATTGCATTGTTGGCAACTATTTGCCACATTATAATTAATAGCAAAACATGCAGCAGAAGACTGTGTTGTATTATTGTCAAGTGGGACCTGAGCTATAGGGGTAGTATTATTTGTAACTGCCGCCCCTGTATTATGGTTGTAATGAGATGATCCCCGAGAATGAGATCGATTCCGAGTATAATTGGTAGAATTATCTCGTCGTCCTCTATAGTAACTATTATCTCGATGTCTCGAGCCATGATTATTACCATTCCAGTTATTGTTATTATTGGGAGTATGTGATCGATTATAATTAGTGTTATGTTGACCATTGTGGTAGTTTGTTTGAGGTGAATAATTTCTATCTCGTGATCTACCTCTGTTGAACTCATTTTTATTGTTGAAATCATTATTATGTCCCTTCTGAAAGTTAACATTGTGATTTCTTTGGAACCTACTTCTGTCTACACTGTGATGTCTTTGTTTGTTATTATGATTGTAGGCCATATTAGACGCCACAGGTAGAGGTTCTCTTAATGAGGAGTTAGAAATGGTTGCATTCGGATGTGCCGAACAGTAGTTTAAAGAAATTTTTTCTAACTCGTCGATAGTACCTGGTTTACGCTCCTGCAAATATGCAAAAAATGGCTGGCTAACCGAAGATAATACCTTATCCCGTAGTAGTAAATCAACTAATTTGTCGTATGATTTGTTGACTTCTGCCAGTTCAACCCATCTATTAAATGTATTGCGTATGTTCGCAATGAATCCTGCAAAATCTTTTGGAGATTCAGGTAAAATTCCCTTAAATTTCAACCTACAGTGTTCCTCGTCCAGGTGAAACCTTCGTAAAAGCAAGGACTTAATAGCACCGTAGTTATTTGCTATTGATGGGTCAGCATTTTGAGAAGCCGTCAATGGTTCTCCAACCAAGAATTCATTTAAAACTTGAGTACCCATGACTCTTCAGGCAAATGATTTGTTTTGCAAGTCTGTTCAAAACGTGACAGGAACGATGAAAGGTCGTCCACGTTTAAGTTGAGAGTGGGTAATTTAAAGTTGTAGAAATGTTTAGTTTGGCTGGATGACGATCCATTTTGTGCGTTATTATTCTGGTTTGCATCAGCACTTTGTGCTTGTAATCTTGCTGTCTCCAATTTAATACGCGCCAATTCCATTTCTTGTTGTAAAATAATTTCCTCTCGTTTCAATTTATTCTCTTCTTCCTGTTTGGTAATTGCTCTTTGCTCTTCTCTTTCACGTTGAGCAATCTCTCTTAATCTATTTTCCTTGGCAATTTGCTTCATCTCACGTTCCTCCTCCTCTTTCTTTAATGCAGCCTTTTGTTCCTCTTCCTCTTTCTTTAATGCAGCCTTTTGTTCCTCTTCCTCTTTCTTTAATGCAGCCTTTTTCTCTGCTTCTTTTCTTTCACGTTCCTCCATTTCTGCTTTATGTTTTTCCAGTTCTGCCTCAGCAAACTGACGAAGTTCTTGAGATTTATAACCATATTCCTTACCAATTTTAACGAAATGGTCTATAGTAAGCATTTTGACTTTTATCTGGTAAGTAATTATTGGTAATTACTGATTAAAATAGTCAATAGTAGCTTCAGAGTAATTATTATACTTACTCAACTTAGGAATATTCAATATAAATAATCACAATAGTACTGAACTCTAATGTCTAAGTTCAACTAATAGACAATATTTTGTAACAATATTGTATCTAAGTACTAACTATATCATAAATAGTTATGATATCTGTTAACTATAATGTAATTACATCACACAATTAATCTTAATATCCAATAATGTTGGGTATGATTCCTAGTAATTATATTGTTCAATGTACTAAGTCACTCTCTTAGTACCAGAAAAGTATATTAAATAATATACAATGGGTCTATTACCTCAAAGGTAGACTATAAGATTATTTTATTTGGTCAATATATATATATTATATTATTATGCCCTAGGCATCTCTTATAAATTGCAGTGCTAATTTCTTGGACTATCACTGCATAATTATGCAATGTCCCATATTAACCTTAAATGTCAGAAAAAATTAATTAAATTAAATTACAAGTGTATTATTGAATATAATATTATATTATTAATGTAGCATTTAATATATATCATGAGGACAAACAAAACAATGATGCAACTAAAGGGTACAAACAATGTCAAGACGCAAACAAGACATTTTCACAATTAAAAATGAATTTATGAACTAAATAAAACAAGCGGAAGTGTCACACGGAAAACGAAGGGTCAAAGATTGACCCGAGGTCAACTTAATATGCAAAGTACACAAAAAAAAAATGACTGCAAAAAATGATGACATCACAGGACTCATAACGAACGAACATTTAACAATCATAAAATAAATTGATAGTAAGAGTAGACTGGACGAAATAGTTAACGAACATGATACAAAACTGAATAAAATTGTGAACTGAGTACGAATAAAATACACCAGTTATCTACGGAACGGTACAGCTAACACAAATCGTCAAACGACAGCAGATTTGGACAGACAGTCCAATGGCAAACCTCAATGGGGCTTCCAAAAGTGCAATCGTTTAACTGCCCTAAGAAACGACCGAAATCAATTCAGGCATCGTGAGAGCCACAGAATCTAATTTCGGTTCATCCTCCCTACCACCCGCTAATTAACAACACATTAAGACAACAAAAAGTACATTAAACATAGGTAAAAACATGCCGATGTAGGCAGAGGGCATGGACTCAGTTAGCACTGTCACGTTAACGACAATAGTTATTGAGCTAAACTTATCTTTATTTGCTGCTTCACTTGATGCTCGTTGTCGTCGACGGCTAGGCCTGTGCCTTTGACTGTCTGCTCCTGTAGTCCATATCGTGTGTTTGCTTCAATGGCTCATGTTTCCCCTGGTTAGACTTAGAAACGGCTTTGGTTTTCTCCGACAGTTCACCTACACGACTTTCGGTGACGTCACGTTGTTAGGCATTATAATGAGTACTGCGTCATCTTCGACTGGATCATGTGATCGAAAATTGATCGTAAATATTTGTGGTTAACATGTGCGTAAGGAACAGAAGTTTGTTTCTTTTTTTCTGTCGTTCCCCGCATTCGGCCGCCACTTTTGTTGAAGGACTTTCGTGTGTGGTTACTGGTTGTGTTGCTTGAATTCTGATCGTGCTAATATTCGTACGCGAATGGGGTGAACCTCACCTTTGGGTTGTCGTAATGCCTGAACTTGGCATCAAGATGTAAACAACTGTTCATCTTATTAACTCAGCAACTTGATATAAAATACATAATTCATAATGGTTGAATGGTGTAACGTGATTCAACGAATAATGCCTCCGGTTCGAGTCCTTCACAATTTAATATTGATTACACACATACATAAACAGTTCAATTCACACATGAGGTACATGCATCAATCAATCAATAGCGTAGACTGCTGTTTTACATGTCAATGTCCGTTTAAGGATACAATGCAGTAATTGTCGTCAGAACATCACAGCTATATGCACGCGCAGATAGAATGGCTACCTGCCGACAGTGAGACTGTGAGTCTAATTACTTCGTATAAAGTAGACGATTATCTTTCTCCTTCCAAGGATTTAGTTAATCACTAACCTCCATAAGTTTCCTCTCATGTAGAGTTCTAGGACTGACCCTGGTCCATCATAATGCACATATAAATGGCTATATCATGCCATTGAATTGGAAGGTTAACAAAACGCAGCTATTCAGCTTGGCGGTCAAGTAACAAAGGGTAGCGTCTCCTAGTTACCGACTGTGTCCCAAACAACGCTAGACACGTCATAATCGATCGTGTATGGAGCGTTCAATAATTGAAACATCTATCGCAATATATTAAATGTCTTAACCTTTACATTTGCACGTCCGCTAACCTTTAGCAGACGGCGTTAATATCATATACCGTAACACCAACCAAACCCGCTTAAACATAGAACATATAACATAGAAGAAGGAATATAATAGTGTAAGCTCTGAGGAAGGCTCAATCACAACGAACAGTGGTACAGTTTACATACAAACAACCACTTATCTTGAAAAGGAAAAACTCCCAGCTTCCGTAACAACAGTAATGATGGATATCGGGTATGACAATACAATCCAACATTGATGGCTACAGGATCTCCTCATCAAGTGTTGAAAGGAAACACTTGAACATGGATGATGTCTACTTGAAACACTTGGTCACCAAAAATAGCATTGTCAACACTGTAAATCTTGTGAAACTTGACATCGCAAAAATCTTCTGTTAGAAAATATCCTACAGAATGGTGTTGAACTTGTTTGCTTATTTCCTTCTATAGTTGGTATGGCACCCCAAAGAACTGGCTCACCACTTTATGTTACCAGTTTATTTTCTTTAACATTCTTTTGGTAGCAGATTAAGACTGGCCAATACTTCTGCTTCTAAGTCAAGTTTATGGTGGTGGAAAGAAGGCAATGCTGATATATGTATATACGCTGATAATAACGATCAGCTTAGGTTGGGCTTACAGATGGCAGACCGGTGTGTGAATGAGTGACTGTCAACATATGCGAATGCAAAGGGTTCTGGCATACCTACACAGACTGGAACCACACACCACAGTAAACGTAAGAGTCAGGAAATGTTGAAACGACTGGTAACGTTATACACAGTTTATTACCGACACAGTGACGTAGACATCATGGCATGAATAGTTCATAGCATAAACATACAGCATCAGGTGAGTAAATCCAAATATCCGTTAACAGGGACTGCATACATCACGGTTCATAATAACATAACTTGAGCTGACCTACTACAAGGTTTTGAATAATCAGTACTATACATAAACAAGCCAGCATAGTAAATCCAAGGCTTTGAACACAAATGCAGTGCAACAATAAGCCATCATAATCCAAGCTTTGAACAACAAATGCAGTATAACAATAAGCCATCATAATCCAAGGCTTGAGTAACAAACGCAGTACATCAATAATCCAAGCTTTGAACAACAAATGCAGTATAGCAATAAGCCCGTGCAATCCAAGGCTTTGTATGACAAATACACTGGGAGAAAAACATTCCCGTAAATATCTCTCTATCTTCACTTCGATAATATATATATTCTGTACTTATCAAATATTCTCCTTTACAAAAAAACCCACTGGAACACACTAGTGAGATGGATAGTCACCATCCCGAAGCCCTGCCAGGAACGCACTGTCCCGAGATTTTCGTCTCTCAGTACAACTCAGTAAAAATTACACAATTGCGCGGACCAACCGCGTGAGACTACAGTTCAGCTCAACCGTCTCTCCCCAAACTAACACTAAGAATATTCGACAACTTGCTTTATCATATTTTTTTAAAAAAGACTGACACAGACTCAGATTGAGCTATGCTCAAAAATTACAGAGCACAAAGCCCCCAACTGAAAAAAATCATCTCATCACCAAAAGCGTGCTTACTAGCGTGTGTAACAAAAATCCGACCCGTCCATATGAGTCTTTAACACTTAACTCCCATTAATAAAAATATGACTTAACAGTTGGATTTCAAACGTTCCAAGTCAGTGAGCAGGCATTTATGCATAGCAATAACACACCTCATACGTTGAAAGGAACACTTTTTATCAACTAATTGCAAGCGGTGCAGTACAGAAGGATGAAAGTGTCCAGTCGAAGGATGGAAGTGGGAAAGAAACCCTTTAGGGATAACTCTAACCCGAAGACAGTTATTAAGAAAATTAGAGTGACATGTGAAGTGTGTTTTTTTGTATGTGGTGAAGGCTAAGGCAGAAGCAGTCCGAGATATGTCAGAAGGCATGAGAGAAAAAGAATCGGTGATAAAGGCATGAAGAGAAGAAATCAAATGTTTCTGGTAGGGCATATTGAAGAAACGAACAAATGAGAAAGAAGAGACGTGGACAATATAAAATGATCACAAAACGAAAACAGGGTAGCAGCAATGAATTTCTTATGCTCTTGTTGATAATTCTGTCTCATTCAGTATTTATAACTTCCTTGATTAATATCGTCTATTCATATATTCTTATAACGTTCAGGTTATTTTAATACCGGGCATCTTCGGGGATGAATACTTTTCCTGATATTCTAACTATCACTGGCCTCACAAGGCTGACCTACTGAACTTCTTTGCTGTCGAAACTCTACATACCTCGTCAAGATGATCAATTCTGTTGGTAACGAATCTCCTTCATAAATTTGTTCTTTACTTGTCTGCTTGTTGTAGTTATTATCTTCTACTGCATGATGCCGCTGAGTCTGTCCACCACAGATCATCGAGTTAGCAAACTTCGATGAGCAAGCATATGTCTGTCAAGATGGCTGGTTCACCTTGCACAACCGTTACCTAGGTTCGTGCGACCTGCCTGTCTAACTGGCGCTTCTCGAATGTCTCTTTTCTCAACTGCCCCTAAGAGCGTGCACCGTGAACTCTATTCACTAATCTAGCCTTCTTCCGGGAGGTTTTATGCGCACCTTCCTCGGACAACCTTCTTGCCCTTTATCTTACTGCTTATACCTAACTGCCCTAGTTTAAACCATCAGTTGCTTCCCCTGCCACACTTACTATAATATTTAAAGCATGATAAAAATCAGTTTCATTTTAGTTTATATCCACTGTCACATAATCTTCTTCTTTGATCCATAACCGCCAACCGTCAAAGCAGTCAGCAGCCATCACGCCAGGTGGCGTCCTACAGGGCAGCAACAAATTGATTCCACCTTGCTCAGTTGGTGGCCATCCTTCGTACAGTGCCCCAACTCTGATTCATTCTTTGCATCTTGGCTTTCACAGTTCTCTGCCAAGTTGTTTTTGGTCAGCCTCTCTTTCGCTTTCCCTCGGGGGTCCATAGCATAGCTGTTCTTGTGATGGTATCAGGGTCCCTTCTGAGGACGTGGCCAACCCAGCTCCAGCATCTGCCAGCTATGATGGTGTGCATGTCCTCCTGGTTACTCCAAATAAGTAGTTCTTGGTTGCTGATGATGTTTGGCCAAAAGATTTGGAGAATTTTCCTTAGGCAGACTGTGTGGAAGGAGGACAGTTTCGACATTTCCTTCTCTGTTACTCTCCGACATTCCGCACCATAGAGAAGCACAGAAAGTACACAGCTCTCATACAGTCTTAATTTGGTGTTTGTGCTGTACTGGGAAGACTTCCAAATGTTGTTGAGAATAGCAAAGGCTGTTCTCGCTTTATTCATTCTGTTGTTAATGTCCTTGCTTGTTCCGCAGTCAGGTGTTACTATGCATCCTAGGTAAGTAAATGTGTCTGTCTGTTCTAACTTCTGGTTCCTTACTGTTATTGGCTCAGGATTGCCCACATTTAGTGTCATGACCTCTGTCTTCTTCAGATTGATGTTCAGGCCAACCTGCTGGCCATACTTATTCAGTCTATCGGTTTTTTCTTGAATGTGTTGATGTGAATGCGCGAGTAGTGCAATGTCATCTGCATATTCCAGGTCTTCCAGTGTAGAAAATGTTGTCCATCTAATTCCTCTTGGACTGCCCTCTGTTGTCTGGTGCATTACCCAATCTATGGCTGTCAAAATAATGTTGTTGATAAGGGGCATCCCTGTCGTACTCCTGTTTTCACTTTGAAAGTTACATTACTCAATCCAACACTGCACGTAAAGTTAGAATAGAGGCTTTTTATGATGGAAACAATGCGGCTGGGAATTCCATAAGCCCTCAGTATTTTCCATAGGCTGTCCCTGTGTATGCTGTCGAAAGCGTTTTCAAAATCAACAAAGTTAATGTACAGCTGTCTCCGCCATTCTGAGCACTGCTCTATAATGTTCCTGAGGGTGAATATATGATGTGCACATCTTCTGTTCTTTCTAAAGCCCGCTTGCTCTTTCCTCAGTTTATGGTCAACTGCTTTTGAAATTCTCTGGATGATTATCCTGCCTAGTATTTTGTTGGGAACTGAGAGGAGAGTAATTCCTCTCCAGTTGTTGCAGTCTGTAAGGTCACCCTTCTTGGGCAATTTGACAATTATTCCTTTACTCCACTCTGTTGGTGTTGTCTCAGTTTCCCAGACTTGTGCAAATAGTGGTTCATAGTTCTGCTGCTAGTTCAGGGTCTGCCTTGAATAACTCAGCATTTAGATTGTCGTGACCAGGCGCTTTTCCATTTTTTAACCCTTTGATAGCTGTGATAATTTCTTCTTTCCGTGGAATGTCTGTATTTACGTCTAAGTCACTTTCAGCCTCAGGAACATTCATCTGAGTCTCTGGTGGTTCCTTATTCAGTGTTTCTCTGAAGTGCTCTGCCCATCTTGTTTCCTGCCCCTGTGCTGTGGTGATGAGATTTCCTTGCTTGTCTCTTACTAACGTTATGTTGTTTGCACCTCGTTTTCCACTGATAGTTTTAGTTATTTTATAAACTGTGCTTTGTTCATTTCTCAGTGCTGCCTCTTCTGCCTGTCTTGCAAGGTCATCCAGAAATGTCCTTTTGTTAGCATGGGTTTGACGTTTTACTTCCTTGTCCAGCTGGCTGTACTGTTCGCTATATATTGCCTTTAACCTGGGAGACTTAGCTTCTGTTTTCTTTCTTTTCATTTCCTTTCTCTTCGCTATGGTGTTTAGTGTTTCTGGTGTTATCCAGTCTTGGCTCTTTCTTTCCTGGAATCCCAAGCATGACTTGCTGCTTTCCTTGTATATTGTTGAGATGGTGTTGAATTTCTGGTCGACATCATCGGTCTCTGTTCTTTCCTGGCTTTTGGTAGTCTGATATCGTCTCTACTTAGACAACGAAAGCTTTTCTGGTGAGGGGGTCCTTAAGTTTCGTGATGTTGTACCTTTTCTGTTTGACTGCAACTGGTCGAGCAGCTCTGAGTTTCGCCTTCAGTCTTGCTACTACCAGGTGATGATCACTTCCTACATCTGCGCCTCTTCTTACTTTCACGTCTTGTAGTGCATGTCTCCATCTGGCATTGATCATTATGTGATCTATCTAGTTTCTGTCTCGTCCGTTTGGTGATTCCCATGTTAACTTGTGCACTTCTTTGTGTTGAAAAAGTGTTCCTCCAATGACCAGGTTGTTAATACTGCAGAAGCTTATTAATTTGTCCCCATTCTCATTTACTGTTCCGCTGTCGCATTTCCCCATTACTCTTTCATTATAATTATTGTGTGTTCCAACTTTCGCATTTAGGTCTCCCATTACTATAATAAGATCGTAGCTGGGTGCAGTTTCCATTTCCTTTCATACCTGTTGATAGAACTCGTCCTTGATCTCTTCATCACTGTCGTTTGTTGGTGCATAGCATTGTATGATTGTGGTGTTGGTGAATCTCCCTCTCAGTCTTGCTCTTATCAGTCTGTTGTTGATGGGTTTCCATTCCAGTAAAGACCTTTCCATTCCTTTCTTCAGGATAATGGCTACACCTTCATTGTGCTGACCATCCTCTCTACCAGAATATTTTCCCCTGTAGCTGTTTTTATTCTCCCCATCCCTGTCCATCTGCTCTCGCTTATTCCCAGGATATGTAATTTGTAGTTCCTCATCTCTGCTGTGATTTGTCTCAGCTTTCCTGCCTCATTCATAGTTCTGACATTCCAAAAACCAATTCTGGTTTCGTGTTTTGTGGTCAGGGCATCCGTTTTCATGCTAGTGGCTTCCTTTCAGCTTTCACCACTGTCAGTCATACGAGCCTGAGACTCTGGATGTCCGTCCCACATCAAAGTTTTTTCATCTGTTGCTGTTTCCGTAACATGTGCAATTTTTTACATAGACAGGGGTTGTCACATAATATGGGACACTTTTAGTTATTTCTGATCATAAAGAAGTTTTTATGACAATCTGGAATCTGTTGTCACAATGCATTCTGAGTTGAACCCTGAACAAATTCATTCCATCCATCTTCAATATTATTAGCTAAAAGCCTAACATTACCAGTTGTAGTTTTTCCTAGCCAAAGTTGTGAGCTGCATATATTTTCTGTTTCTTTCATACGGCCTTTTCCTTTTATAACTCACATTTCAATTCTGCAGCTAGGTCCTGCTAGGAGATGCCCCCTCATTTTCAGAATCTGTTGATTTATCACTAAGTTCATCTGAATCAGAACTATAAGGGCTTAACTCTTTGTCCCGATCAATGTTATATCGGTTTTCCGGTTCTACCTGTTTGACCCGATCAATGTTATTTCGTATTTTGTATCTTTTGCTCCTTTCTAGAGCTGTTTTCCAATTTTAACAACCCAAAACGTCATTTCCGACAGGAAAACCATTCAGTAAATACCTTGTGTGTTTAAGAGAGAACGTTTTTTTGTGGTTTGATATTAATTTAAGATTTTTAAAGCGTATATTTTATAAGATCAAATGGCCATGCCCACTGCTTCTGGTAGACCTCTGAATTAACTTCAGAGCAAGCTAGAAAGTTATTTGAAGAAATTCTAGATAGTGATAATAATTAAGATTGTAGTTTTTATTCATAGCATAGCAAAGCAAAAGCCTGATATCGAGTCCTCGGAAACCGAGGATGATAATGGAAGGTCTGATGTCGATAATGAAGTTATGGATACAGGAGCATGTAATCACACTGTTATAAGTTCATATAATATGTCATGATAAAGTAATGTTTATACATAAAAGGTAAAAGTAAAGGATCCCGTTACACGCCCATTGAGGCATATTGGGAATATGGTGTTAGGCACATATTTTCTTGACCGTCAGCACACTAGGGGTGAAGTGGTCAGCATTACGCCGGCCGCCTTAACCTTCCCAGAGTTGCTCTGGTACCCATTTGGGTACCAACAGCCTTTTGAACATGAAGCCATTTCTGCCATAAAAAAGTTTGTTGACAATAATCAGCTGTTCCTTATTATATTAAAAATTAACATCAGATCACACATTAAAGAAAATTCTAGCACCTGTAAACACAAGAGTTATCAAAATAGATACTAGAAATATTTGATTAGAAGAAAATTTATTTTGATATTCAATTATAGAGACACCAAGATGTGCCACATGAGGTGGCAAGCTCTGTTTTTGGGCTGAATTGCACCATCCGACATGGAGTGCTTTAAATTGCCTAGCAACAACATTTAAGACTTTTACTAATTTTTTTTTTTTTTCAAGTGAGCAGTTAATAGGGAAAAACGTGTTATTTTTGCTTTACTTTTTATTACTTCTCATGATTTAATTACAAGTATTTGTCACCACAAAATGCTGAATGGCATTGTCTTAATGATCAGTTGAGTCTGCTCAGCCATCAAGAGAATAAAATATTGCTGTGCGGTAGTGAATTGACATTGCAGCAGTGGAAGTTTCAAGGTTCGTATGCTGGAGCAGGCTGGTTACATGACGAGTCATTCTAGGACAGTGTATGTATTGTAAGCACTGTTGGTTTTTTTTTTTCTGATTAGACTTATTGTTGTCAAGAATTTTCACTGTTCAGAAATAATTAGTAAATGAGGAAAAAGACATTTCTGTTATAAATTCTAAAGAAAAAAGTTATCACATCTTGTCACAACCAAAGTTTAGATGAATTTTATGAGTTCCACACTCTCATGATGATAATGCAGCTTCATCCACCTCATCAACTCCCACAATCATAACAGCAACATTAAAATTAAGTTTGGGAAACAATGCTGCATCAATCCACTTACCTAAGCAGAAAGATGAGGTGCTGCTTCCTACATTTCCCTTCACTGAAGCCTGAACATTGGGCCACGCAATCACATTGCCAAAGTAGTTATCACAACTTAATCTCAGTTTATCAACATCCAGCAGAGTCAGTTCTTGGTCCCACACATTAAGTTGGGTGAGAGTTCCAAAAAATGTCTCACTGGAACTGAAGCCACCACCAAAAGTGTCTTGCTCCTGTCCAACTATGAAGATACCTTTACCTGCAATTTAAATATAAAATGAATCACTGGAGGTACCAGAGAATGCACTAGAATAAAAGTTACTAGGTTAAGGACCTTTCACATGAACAACATTGCACTAGTATTCAAAGGCTGATAAACCCTTACAAGTGACATTAAATTTTTCAGGAAAAATGAAACAAACAAGCTTCATAAAAAGAACCCTATTTGTTATTGTTAATCAGAAATTGTTAAACCCATAGGTGCTCTGTCTCCCTCAGTAAATGTCAAAGGGTATGAATGCTAATTGTTCCTGTTGCACACTGGTGTATACACGATGAATGCATCCTTTCATGCATCTATCCCTGCTGGTCTTACGTTTGATGCAAAATTCCAGCAATCTTAGCCTTGATGATTTATCGATTGCAGTGTCATTCTCTTATAGGTGATCATTAATTGCCCTTAGTATGTCTCCCTTATCCATAACCAATGCACCTTCTATGGGTGCTCTTGAAGCTAGTCTGTCAGCTCTTTCATTGCCGCGTACCCTTGCACCACCAGGACAATAGATCCACAACAGTTCCTGAAGATTCTAGGCTTCTTCGAAAGTTTTCCATTCATGCCGGAGCCATCCACTTTGGACCTTCTGAAGCATGGATTGTGAGTCTGATACAATAACTGCCCTTGTTAAAGAAGTTTCAGACAGCCACCTTAAGGCTGCAGTTGCTGCCTCCACTGCCATTCTCATGCTGGAGGTTGTTATCGTGTAAGCCTTGTTATGTTCATGTTACTGTATTTTTTATTTTCAACGGGCCCCAGTCTTCTTCTCCATGTAATTAATTGCGTTCTTTTTTATTATCATTCGGCGTTCGAGTTCGTATTTATTAGTCTGGATTTATATCGGACGTTAGGAGAAAATCCGATCACCCGCACCTACCCTGTTTAATTGTAGGGAGAGGGGGAGAGCCACGACCCAGGTTCAGTGCTGTAACCAATAAAATTTATTCTGGTAACTAGAATGGTCAGGGGATTACCTAATATTATGTATTCTTTCGTGCGTGAGCAAAAATTACTTCGCGATTAGCTTGGTAAACACTGAGTGTCTATAACTTAATTAGCGTTGTAGAAAGTTCGTTTTATATAAGAGCTTAGCATGTTGCGACTTATGAGATATTAACTGTGTGAGGGTAAGCACTAAGATAAACGGTTACTCTGTAATATGTAATATGAGGTCCGTGGAAACTGCATTTTGATTATTGATAATTTGTAGTGTATATACGCGAGCGTATTTTGTGTATTTATTAGTTGTGTTATTTTGGTAATGTAGTTAGAAGACAAGGGGTGTAAGGGATGTAATTAATATTACTGAGAGGGTGTATGAATTAGTGGATTTACAATTGTGTTAAATTGATAACCTTCCCGGGTCAGTCTTAATAAGAAGTTAAGGCTGGGAAATTATCCTGTACCGGGGAAGTTTTAACTTCAACGAAGCTAATGTTATGACGCCAAAGGGACGAGACATGCACACAAAAGATTTAGGCCAACCCGTGTCTGGGGTTCACATAACAGACAGATAGTTAAGTTGGTGTAGGAGAGAGTTTTTAACTTAGGGAACCCCCAGGGTGTAGATGAAGTTGGGGGGGTAATGTTTTATTGTCTTAGGAATTTTGACTTGTTGTATAGATGTGGTTATTTTTGTTTGTTTCTACAGCAGTCACGGCTTGTTGGCAGTGATGGTGGTGGAGTTTACTGATAGCCAAAATCCTACCATGGACGGTGCCTTCTAATGAGGAGGAGGCACGAGACCTAGCCAAAAGTGTAGAAAACTGGGAAAGCGCCTGAAAGAAAGAAGTTCTCTTGTAGTGAGGGCTCTTGCCTCAGCATGAACGGGTTCTTAAATCCGGAGCTCTTAGCTCGATAAAGCACACCAAATAGGCGCGTTGCCTTGTGCTTATAATAAGGCCATAATAAAGCCTTGAATCAAAAATACAGCCTTCGGCAACAACATATCGTTTAGTGAACCAGACCCTCTTTATCAGTGTTCAGGAAAGGAGAGAGGGAAAACATACCTTTCCAAACTGCAAGCATGAAGAGGGGAGGGACAGAGAAGCAACTCATCAGATCCTCAGACGAAGACGGTGGCGTCAGAGAGGCCCTGAACCGAGGCGAAAGGAAGGTGTGTAGAGAGGAACAGTTGATTCAGCTAGAAATACTTAGAGGACAGCCTCTGAGTTAGCGCTGAAAAACCAAGTAGTGTAGCCGTGCTTATAGTGTATTAGTCAGCTGTGTAGGACAGCCTTAAGTGCTTTGAAACAGTAGTTATTAGTTAGACACCTTCAGTGAGATAGAGTGTTAGTTAGTAACCACAGTGTTGTCAGGAGTGGTGGCTCTTAGTTAGAGACCCCCACCAAGTAGATTTTTGTTTAATCCTTATTTTTTTCCCATGCAGGTGTGAAAGAAAGGGTGGAATTGGTTGTTATATTGTCTTTCATTTAAATTGTTCTGTTTCAGGTGGTGCGAACTCGCACTTTATTTTGTTTTCTGTGGATTTGATTTTTGTTGTTTAATAAACTATAAAATGTACACTGGATCAGTTTATCTTTAACTATACTGTACTTTTTATTCTTGTCTGTATAGTTGTGTCTGTAGAATTTAGTGAAACCTTATCTCCTTTCTGGTAGTCAGAGGTGGTGAGACAGTAGCTATTACATAAGTCACAAGTGGCGAGGGAGAGTCAATCTAGGTTCTCACCCTCGAAGCTATAAGTCTCATCTTTCCTCCACATTCACTGTCATTCTCATCTAAATCTATCTTCTCAGACTTTCTCACAACTAGTGTCTTGTCTCTATACTCAGACAAACTCTAAACTTAAAGCCACTTCATGATAGTTCAGTGAAAATTTGATAAGAAAATTGTAAAAAAATTGTTGGTTCACTTAATGAGAAGTTCTAAATGTATAAATCATTACATTTGATTAGACTTTTGTGGGCACTTTTTGTCTTACAAGCATGATGTTCGCTGGATTTAGTGGCTCATGCAAATATCACCTGCAATGTGGCATATGAAGTTTCATTAAATATATAAATATTTCTTGTTGTGGCTTTCATATCTCTTAGTCCCTCAGCTTCCTGTGAAGCATACACTTTGAACTAGGTAATGTCAAGCCTTCAAGATCTTTACCCTTCTTATGTTTGTCTCCTGTTCTCTTCTCCATGAGTTTTAGCTCTCCCTCTATTTCTTTTACTTTGAGCATTCCAGAACAAGCCCTGTATAGTTCCCAGGGAGTCTCTTGGGAGACAATGAAAACATATAATTACTGCACCCTCAGGCATGTCATACAAGTCAACTAATATGAGGTTGTGCATGGGGCTGTCAACTTGATAATGTAAACAAAATTGCCACATAAACCACTGCTGCACGAGCATGTTAATGCTTGGTCTAGGCTTTCTGCAAGGGGACCAGCTCCATAAGGAGCACAAAGGAAAATGATAATGATTCCAGAACAAGGATTGTATTGTGATCAGCTGGTTTCTTCTATGTGGGTTTTAACCTGAATTCTGAATTTTTCAACTTGCTGCTGGGCTCGCCTATGCCTTCTGTTCTCAACTGGTCATACATATGTAATCGTTTAAAGTTCTTCAACAGATTTTATCTCTATCAGTGGTGTAACTACAATTTAAGTGGCTCCCTGGAATAAATTATATATGGCCCTCCTATAATGCCTTAACAACTATAATTAATATATGGCAAATCTGCATAAAAAATTTAACTATTTAGTTCATCATCATCATCATTTCTGTTCAACTCCACAACAAGCATAGGCCTTTAAAAAATGATCTCCATGCTTCCTAATACAAATCTTGTTCCCTGTGGTTTATTTAAAGGAGAACACTGTGTATGTATGTTGTTGCTTTATTTTTAAAATTTTCTCGGCTAACCATGATTTGTATTCCTCATGTAAGGATGTCATGGCTTGCTACTTGCAAGTGCTTGCTGTTATGACATATATATACACAGAGAAATATATACAACTTACATATCTAAGTTTTTTTTTCCGTCTTGCTATTTTAACAGACAATTAAATTAGATGAAAAACCGCTACTATAAAAATATAAATGTATTTTATATTACAAAATCTACTATTAACAACCAATACTTTAAAATAAATTATAATATTATGAAGTGTCTGTATGTTTCTGTCTGAAGCTGTGACTTGCGCTGTAATTTGATTTAAGTGAGGAAGAGTTGCGCTAATCGTCATCCTCACTCTCTCGTCCTGAATTATCTGGTCCAGTGGCAAGATATTATCGAGACGACTGGAGAAAACACAGGATGCAGTGGATGACCAGGGCGTTCTAAGTGTCTTGCCGTGCTCTGTGCGTTCCACTCCGCGCTGCTGGTAGTTGCCTTCACATCCATTGAGCCAGCTGGTGGCTTCGTCCACATCAGAAATTATGTACACATTTCATGATTGAGCAAACTTAAGTGTACCATGTTATGACAGCTAAAGAGAGAGATAAGAACAGATGGAACTAATTAATGAACAATGTCCCATAATAGAAGAATAGAGGACAGTTATGAGCCCAGACATTCAGTTAACAAAACAAAAATAACTAGAAATAGAACAATGAAATATACAGGGTGAGTGAAAAGTCAGTTTCTGTTTTCAAACCATTACTTCCTCACACCTATTCAACTAGTTTATATGAAACAAATGCACATTTTAGTGTTTACAATGGTGTGTCACATTAATATTACAACTTGACATGAGATCTGACCTGTTCAACACTTTATTACTTCATAGCAGGCAGCAATTTTAGTTGCCTATTGTAATGTCTGTTTATTGACTATTTCTTCTTCTTCTTCTTCGTTCATCCTGAAAAGGATGGTGGTTGCGTTGTGTCCGTTTACAGCGAAGCTCCGATATTTGCGCCTTTCAGCCGACACATCCGGCTTCAGCATGGCATTTTTGGGACAGGGTTAGCCTTCCCTCTTCGATCCCTACTCACTCAGCCAGACTGCAGTGATGCAGCCTGTTTCCAGGACCACCACTTGGAGGTGGAGTACGGTCTTGGTCAGCTCTGGTTCGCTGACCCTGACGCAAGCAGTCTAGACCATTTAAGACTATTTTATTTTTGATTTTTTCAGAAAAAAATTATTCAAAAACAAAAAACTTTGTCAAATGACAGCTGTTGCTCCATGTTCTGACATTTGTTTCACGTACATCCATTAGATATAAGACAGGATGTAAAAATAAGAAGTGATTTTTTTTCAATCATCCTGTAGTACCAGGGTATTTTGTTGTTGATTTTTAAGGTAATATTTGGGGTCGGAGTGGCTAAAAGGTACGGTGCCCGCCTTAAATTCTAGAGGAACCAGGTTTGATTCCCAGTTGAGGGAATATAATTTATGGAAATTTTTTTTTCAGAACCAGTGGTCCTAATGATATCATACTCCCCCTTGGTCTCCTGGGTAGCGAGATCAGATGTCTAGCCTTCTTGGATAAGGGTGAAAAAATAGGAGGTCCCGCGAGCAAGTTGCGCACGTGAAAAATCCCACGGCAGTTGGAAATCGTAAAGAGTAGGCTGTAAGGCTGCTGCCCTGGCAAAATTTAAAAATTAGAAACCTACCCACCACAAAAATATTTATAGAATGTGTGATTCATATATACACACATTGGGATTCTCGCTGGTGCTACAAAGCTCAAGCACTGTGCTGAGATCCTCCTTGTGTGATCTAAGGGAGAAGATCGGAGCACTGATGAAAATGTCCGTGAGCAACAAAGATAGTCCTTAAAACCAAACTAAGGTAATTAGGTATAACATGAGGCATTACATCTAATTAACTTAATTGTATACTAAACCATACAAGCAACATAAATATCACATGCTAACCTGGTATCGGTTTCGCTGTAGAAAGATTATAGCCCTGGTCTCGCAGTACACCATTAACATAAAATTTCCAGTCTCCTCTTAAGCTAGACCACGTCAGAACAACATGGTACCATGTACCATCATTCAGAGATGTCCCAATTGACACTTCTTCTCCATTGATGGTCAAAATCAAACTGAGAAGGGAGAAAACGAACGAACGAACGAACTTTATTTTCAAAGGGTTAAGAATTGGGCACGCAGGCCCGTCTGATATTCTGCCCTTCCTCTCTCTCTCGTCATGTATACTAATATCCTTTCATCCTCACATTTACTTTAAGCATTATTAAGGCATTTATCATTATAAAAGTAATATTACTTTTGCAATAATCATCATAATTAAAGTGTTTTTAAAATAAAATAAAAATAATAAAAAACCAAAAAAAAATTAATAATAATAATGAATTTGAAAAAAAAAATTATAATAATAATAAATAAAAAAAAAATAACAACAAGACATAAGCATCGAATTCTTCGTACTGTAAATTAGTGATTTGAGACATATTCAGAGGTATGTAAAATGTTCATACGGTGTTCAACTGAATGACTCAGGGACTTCTTTTTTTTAGGTTCATCAAGATGAGGTGGGTAAACAGTTACTTTCCTCGTTGTCTTTGCGTCCCAAACTCAAGACCAGAATCAGACAAGGTCAATAGTTAGATAGACATATATGAAAGCAATTAATTTGCCAAGGGTTGAAAATCGGACACAGTCCCCTCTTGCATTCTTCCTTCCTCTTGTTCATCTTTTTATTAGACATGATCGCCCACGCCGCGGGTCACCACCCGCCATGGAAACTAACTTGTTAGACGTAAAGGCAAAACGTTTACCCTTGGGACGGGATGAGAACGGAGATCAAAAGGGAAAAATATGACTGAACACGTGCTTGAAACTAGCAAGGCTAAAAAGACGCAATTGGTGGGGAAAGGAAAAAAATTCACGTCCCCAAGTTGACACAAGGTAAAGAAATCAACAAAAGGGACCTTAGCTATTATACGCAACAGTCATTTCTTGGACGCTTTTGCGATAACTTAGTCCGTTTATTTGAATTCAGCGGCAAACGCATTACAGAAGATGCTCGAAAATATTTCAAAAAACCAACTAACCTTGAAAAGTAACTTTTCTTAATAATAATGTTAGGAATATAAAACCTAGCTGGCCTGATGGCCCATCTTGAGCAGTGAAATAATATGCTTTCATTTATACAGACGGATAGATAATAAGAAAGATATTGACAAAAGACTGTGTTGTTCATATCAGCGAGCGACTGCATTGAAACAAAAAATGTCACTAATTTTCAAAAATGCGGCCTTGAGACTCAAGTGCTAAAATCCAGTTGGAATGAAAGAGAGGGAATGTGGTGGAGAATTGTGGCTAAAAATAACTTTAAAGGGCAAAATTGTGTAGGGGAGGGCAGAGTTGGTTCAAAAAACAAGTGTGTTTTTTTGTGAAACGCAAGTAGAGACAGACGGACCAACAGACAATAATACATACTTGACTGAGGTATGACTGAATTGACTTTTGGTAGGAGGTTTGAATTTGAAAAGGAAAAAAGGCGGTGATTGGCCACAGATAAACATATTATCGGCGCTCAGACGCGCATTTTTGCCATTCATCATAAGTTGTCCAGTAGTAGACACAGTAAATAATTCAGTGGTGTATTTCCCAAAAGCTAATTGAAATATTTAGAGGGACGCCATACTAGAGCCAGCAGCTCAGCTGAGTTTTGCTAGCATATAACTGTGTTCTCTATTCATAATTCTGGTAAGACTGAAAGTATTTCTTTGTATATTTTAATATTGTTTAATGATTCGAGTGAATTGATACTGCCATATCAAAATCTATCCCTTACAACAAGTAAGGATTCGCTCTAGACCCCCCGCCCCAGTTCAGGGTCTAGAGACAAACAAAATACATAAACTCCAGCAAGGATTATGAAGGGCGGATCAAGTGCTGAGATCAGTGGAACATACCACCTATCCTATTCTATGGCAAGAAGCTAATGAACTTATTTCAGAATATGTAGTCTGGGGGAACTTATCCTATGTGAAACCAACTTGGTAAGATGTGCTGTATGGTCAGAGAGATCTGACCCCGTCTATGTGGTGTTGTTGTGTGTAGAGTTGTGTGCAGAAATGGTTTAGAGGATGGAATTCTGACACATGACCAATACTTTTATTTCAGAACTGTGAGTTTTTTATTTGGCACCAATGTGGTGTCAAATGATGTGTTGAATAATACAAGAGTGGACCCGTGCAGTCTAATATTTTGGCAGAGCATCCTTATATTGCCCCAAGCACGGAGAGGTGGGGCCACCAGATTCCAGCACCAGAACTACTCATTCAAGATACGTGAGCGTCTGGCCTGCTGGACATTCACCAACTTATTTTCTAACACACCAACTATATTCCCATCAATAAATGGTCAATGTTTAGTCGCCATAGACAGGGAGTGATGAGGCCACCCCAACAGCACATCCATTAATCGTTCTCCCAGATAAATTACAACTATAAACAGTAGTAATATTAACTAGTCTTGTAAAATACATATGTACACACCTTTCATTGATTATGCCATATATTCATGCATTTCATTCCTAATTTCAAAACCTTTCATATGTTCTGACCAAAATAAAACCTTGGTTCAGAACAAATAAACTTAAAGAAAATTTACTATCAAAATTTTACACAACTTGAGT
The DNA here is from genome assembly GCA_024509875.1 of Oreohelix idahoensis. Lineage (NCBI taxonomy): Eukaryota > Metazoa > Mollusca > Gastropoda > Stylommatophora > Oreohelicidae > Oreohelix > Oreohelix idahoensis. The sequence goes on from JAMPIV010002418.1 coordinate 314,711, forward strand.
TAGTTCAGTGTGTTATAACATTTTATTAATATTATTAGACTTATTAAATATCTGTGTGTGTGTATGTAAACTACCACAACACATTACATATCAGTACCCTAGAATTTTAACGTAGCCACATTCATTAGTAAAAAAAGATATGTGTGAGGTCGTAAGTGGTAGCAAGAAGGGCCTTCTGTAAATTCACAGCTACATTTATCTCAGGAGCCTTCACAGCTGACCTCATGCATCACACTAGGTAATATCACAACCATACAGTACCATCAAATCCACTACAAACAGTACCTGATCATAAAATTAAGAATAGAAGTTATTAAGAATATAATATTAAGAATAAGTATATTGTAATGAAAATTAGATCATCAGAGCCTCCATACAATATATTAGATAAAAGTACAACACAATCAGTTAGGGTGGCATGTAATCAGCACTCATAAAGTATTTGAACAGTATACGATTGTATGAGTAAGGACTGTGCATGTTTTTCAGGTCATTGGGAAGATTGTTCCAAAGATGAGCAGCTGAGTAAGCCAAACTAGTTTTAAATAGGTCAAGCCTGGGCTTGGGTACCTGTAATTTGTTTAAGCACTGACTACATCTGTCATTGTATTTTAATAGATAGATAGATAGATAGATAGATAGATAGATAGATAGATAGATAGATAGATAGATAGATAGATAAGTGGTTAGGTAGATAGTCAGGTAGGCAGATACATAAATTTGAAATGATATAGTACATAACAGACATAATATATAACTTTGTTAACAATGCAGCGTTACTGAGTATCTTTTCTTCTTCTACGCATGGATGGACTGGTTGACAAGTCGAGAGAGAGAGAGAGAGAGAGAGAGAGAGAGAGAGAGAGAGAGAGAGAGAGAGAGAGAGAGAGAGAGAGAGAGAGAGAGAGAGAGAGAGAGAGAGAGAGAGAGAGAGAGAGAGAGAGAGAGAGAGAGAGAGAGAGAGAGAGAGAGAGAGAGAGAGAGAGAGAGAGAGAGAGAGAGAGAGAGAGAGAGAGAGAGCTATGTAACATGTTGACAGAGATTTGCAACAGCAGCTGAGAACGATAATAACTATATTTTGTGTCACATGAATTGTTTATGTAGAAAAGATTATACAAGCTGAATATTTAAAAAACAATTAAATTAAAGTACAGTATCTGTCTTGTATTTCAGACATAAATGCAATTTCTTCCCATAAAAAATACAAAACTCTCTGCTTCTATGGCTCACTAATAATTTTTAACATTTCTAATTATATGGCTCATATATAAACACAAACAGTATACATAGAAATGAATTTTTGCTATAAAATACATAAAAATTATGGGTAATGGGTTCTGATACCAGGAAAATCAATAAATGACTCTTCACAAATGACTTCTCAGCTAATTAATTATAACTAGATACTGTACATGTGAGTATGCTTATATAATGCTTTTATAATGTAGCATCTTTTAGATTAATACTTACATCTGAGAATGAATGGATACAGTATAAAAGATAAGAGGAAGGGCAGAATTTTAGATCGGCATGTAAATTGTCAACCCTGTGAAAATAAAGTTCACTCGCTCACCTTTTCTCATCTCAGTAAAATTAAGTAACAATAATTGTACACAGTCTCCACTAATGCCCCATGTGGTTCCCGGGGATCTCTGATGAGACAGATAAAGAACAGGACAACTGTTACCTCTAGCATGTTGAAAAAAGGTGACTAAAATGAGGTTGTGCATCAGGCTGGCAACCTCATCATATAAAACAAATTGCTACAGAAACCAATGATGCAAAAACATGTAATGTTTAGTGCAGACTTCCTGCATGGAGACCAGTTGCAGTGGTGACTCTATGCTTCAAAAGGAGCAACAGGAAAATGATGAAAATCATCACTAATGGTCCTTATTTGTGTGGATAATAACGAGAAAAACCCTGCAGAAATTCTGTACTTTACATCAAGGGATGAAGAAGAATACAAACCAATCCATCCTTAACATTCAAAGCTCAATGAGAATCAACCTCAAGATAGATGAAGGGAAAAGACAAGCATTAATCAATTGATTTGTGGCTCAGACAGATACAAGTAATAAAGATGCCCATCAAGAATTAAAGATTGTGTTCTGCGAAATGGCATATGAGGTGAGAGATATATGTTGACCTCATATCTATAGAGGACATTGTATATACTTTAGAAACCAGTAGGAACACTTCCTAAGGTCCTGATGGTGTACAATACCATCACATAAAACAACTCGACACAGGTATTATGAATGTGGTGATTTTAACACCAACATACAGAATGCTGAGGTGCCTGAAGACTGGCTGTATAGTTATCTAAAGCCACTTCCTAAACCTGGTATAGACCCTACACTGCTCAGCAGCTATTAAATTATCACCTGATAGAATGTTTATGGCACATTACTTGAAAGTATAGTAGCGAGACAAGTAATGAATCATCTTAAAAATGCACACATCCTCCCTAAAATCCTGGGTAGCAACTACAGCCCCTTGAAAGTAACCTGGGGTAAGACTGGAGTATTTGTACACTAATGTCACGCCACTAGGCGTGATAACCACTGACTGCTTTGACGGTCGGTGGTTAAGGATCTAAGAAGAGAAGAAGAAATGTCTACAAGGGATTTGAAGGTAAGCAAGAAGGACTAAAATTGTATGACAAAGTCACATATGTGGAATTAATGACAAGAACCAGACAAGTGCCAGTGGAACAAGAGTTGAGAAGAAGACACTGGCAATGGATAGGACACACAAAGAGGAGACCTGTTGATAACATTACAAGGCAGTCCTTGTTCTAGAATACACAGGGAAAGAGAGGCAGATGTAGACCGAAAAACACATGGAGAAGAGAACTTAAAATGTTGAGAAAAACATGGAAAGAACTGGAGCAGATGGCACAGGACAGGAAGACTTGGCATGTGTTTGTTGAAGGCCTATGCTCCTCGGGGAGCTAAAGGGTATTGATTGAAGAAACAGTTGCTGTAGCAACTGATCTGGAGGATGCATGCAACAGTATTAATTTGCAACATTCATGGCATGTGGTATCAACTCTTGACTAACAAGATGTATAGTGACTGCCGTAACGCAGTAATCAATTGTATTTAACTTGGGAACATGGGCATCAGAAGAAATGCACATTTGCCTGGGACTATCCCAGAGTTCTCCACTATCTCTGGTGCTGTGTAACATCTATACAGCAAGTAGCCACAATTCAACCAACAGGGCTGGGACAAATATTAACTTTTGCAGATGACTTACTCATTTACAGGCAGGAAATGGCCAAAAGCAAATATGAGACACTACAGGCAGTTTTTAAATGGTATGAGGAAACCAGGGTCAATCTTAAAAATGCCTGTGATGTGGTGCTCCTTACCAACTCCATAGTGAAGGCAGACCTCCCTAACATTACTCTCAATGGGCAGAACACTGAAAGGCAGGACAAGCTGAAATATCTTAGAGCCAAATTCGATCATGGCTATCATATAAGTACCATGTTGAGTTGATCATACAAATTAGCTCTAAGAAACAATGGCTACTGCACACTTGGAGCAGAGAGTACCGTTTCTCCTGTAAGATCAGCTAGTCATGTCAGTAATCAATTATGGGCTAGGAATACTCAGGTTGTCAAGGTCACCATATACATGACTGGAACATATTTAAAATGAAGGAGTGCATATATACTGAAGCACATTAAAAACGCACCACTATTATATATACTGATGCCGAGAAGTTGGAAAAAAAAAGTGTGGGAATGGATTTTCCTTGTGTTTGTCATGAGGCAGAGAGCAAATGGCTGCTGGAATGGAAAGTGCATGATTCAACCCATGGGTTTGTGTACAGACTACATGAAAGCAATGAAAGTTACACGTGCAACACGATTCCCAACAGCTATGACCCTGAAAATGTGTACGCGTTGTGGCAGTATACTCGGTATAAAAAGGCCGTTGAGACAAAACACCCAGTACATGTGCTTGAAATGCCACGACTATCTGAAAACGACCGCCAACGAGCCATAGGTATGTTGGAGACCGGAATGAGCTCACGGGCCATTGCCAGAAGGATGAATTGCCACCACAGCACTATTGTACGTCTCAATGAACGTTACGAAACCACTGGCAGTGCCTGGGATAGACTTCGGAGTGGCCAACCACGAGTTACTACCCCTGCGCAAGATCATCATATTGTGCTGAGTCACCTAAGGAATCGTTCTCTCCCGGCAAGTCAAACAGCAAGAGCAATAGTGGGTAGATGTGGGCAAGTCTCTCGAATGACAGTCATACGACGACTCAGAGATACAGGCCTTACTGCAAGACGACCTTATGTTGGGCCAAACTTGACTCACAGACATCCCTGCAATGGGCAGAGCAACATGTCAGATGGACTAGACTGCAGTGGAATGCTGTCCTATTCACAGATGAGAGCAGATTCAACATATCCTTTGCTGATGGATGTATGCGGATTAGGCAACGGTGTGGAAAGCGCTTTGTAGATTGCTGTGTTCGTCAGCACAACTGATTTGGAGGTGGCAGTATTCACATTTGGGGAGGATTCAGTTTTCACCATCGCTTGCCTCTTCACGTCTTCCGTGGAAATGTTAATGCTGTGACATATCGAGATGAGGTTCTGGATGCATAGGTTGCTCCTGCGTTCACATATTATCCAGACTTGCAGCTTCTCCAGCAGGATAACGCACGTGCGCACACCGCATGCATTACGCAGCAATATCTACAGCAGCAGAACATTGTGACGATTGATTGGCCTGCCCTATCACCAGACATGTCCCCTATAGAACATCTGTGGAACGAGCTTGGATGCAGAGTCTACAGGCAAGGTTCTCCAGCTAATCTGCAACAGCTCGAAGCTGCTCTTACACGTGAATGGGACTTGATTCAGCGGAATTTCCTTCAGAGACTTGTGCGTTCCATGCGGAGCCGCTGCCAAGCTTGTTTGCAAGCACACGGTGGACATACCAGATACTGAGGATAGTGTGAATGAATTTTTTTATTGGTTGCATTTTTGGTTTTCTCCCTTGCCTGCACAGAATGCAATGAATTTCATAACAATCAAATGTACAAATTAATGACCAGCATGGATTCATAGGAAAATGAATAAAGATTCCAAATATGTAAACTTGTAAACACTTATATTTACATTTCACACTCTGTTCCTGGATTATACAGGTGGTGCGTTTTTAATGTGCTTCAGTATAGCTTTGGGCTGTACGAGAGATACCCCCATTGTACATGCTTGGATTGCTGTTGATAAAATCCAGGTACGATGCCTGAGGCAAAAGCCAATATGTGGATAACCACAGACAAAAGACACCACCTGCATGTAAACATAGATGACATCAAGGGAGTGAAAATAAAAAGAGTGATGTCACTGAGTAGGTGACCACAGTTGAAAAAATATTCAAGAGGGAAGGGAGGAAATTAATCAATGGATAAATGATCAAGCTGGGGATGATGGTGCCATTTTACGTACTGATGGGCCTGTACTCTGTGGTGAGAAATCAGGATGGGGCTTCTCAGCTAGAGTAAAGAGCAGTATCAATGCTGAAGAGAGTGGAACTTTGATGATAAAAACCTCCAGCATGACAACGGAGATGGAGGCAGCTACTGCAGCCCTAAGGTGGCTGTCTGAAGCTCCATTAGCCAGAGCAGTTAGTGTGTCGGACTCTTGAGTCCATTCTTTGGAAGTTCCAAACTGGATGGCTGTGACATGAATGGAGAACACATACAGAGGCCTCAAACTATCAGGAACTGTTGTGGCTCTACTTTCCTGGTCATGCAGGGTGAAGAAACAATGAGACAGCTGACAGTCTAGTCTCTAGAGCACCCATAGTGGGGACACTGGATATAGGAGATATGCCATGGACAATTAATGACACTACAATCAATGAATCAACAAGGCTAAGACTGCTGGAATTATACATCAAATGTAAAACTAGCAGAGACGAACATTTGACAGGATGCATCCGGCATGTACACAAACAGCAACCTATAGGAACAGTCAGCATTCATGCCCTTCGACATTTTCTGAGGAAGACTGAGCATATATGGGTTTGCCCAGAGTGCATTTATGTCAACACTGAACAATAACAATATCACTGAAACAAAAAACCAATCATGTGATCTAAACAAACTGCCCTTTGCTGTTAAACAGAATCTCCTTGTATGGAAACAACGAGGTTCAGGCTTTAGACTACGCATTTAATTAAAACTACCCAGTTATATATGAGCCACAGCAGCACAGTGGTTAGTGCACTGGCTTTCTAGCTTGGTGGTCCATGGTTTGATTCCCAGTTGAGGTGGAATTTTTTAGACCGCAAACAGCTCCGAGGTCGACCCACCTTCATGAATTGGGTATCAGAGCAACTCTGGGAAGATTAAGGCGGCCGGCGTGATGTTGACCACATCCCCCCTAGTAAGTCAATGGTCAAGAAAATATGGGCCTAACACCATATTCCCAATATGTCTCAATGCGCGTATAATGGAATTCTTTACCTTTACCTTACCCAGCTATTAGCACAAAATATGTTTGTCTTAGAAGCCCTTACATTTCATTTCTTTTTTTTCTTGAGCGTGTAAAGATTTAATAACCACTCACTTATTATAGTTTGAAACAGTGAAGGCATTAGGCTCCCCATGAACTGCATATGAGAACGGTGTGCCATAATGTTCTGTATCAGTGGTTCGCATCCAGAAGGCGACGGTCACTACATCCATAGGGTTTTCTATGCTCAGTTGTGCATAATCCATCGTAGTTGGGTCAGCAAAGTCTAGCTGGTACTGAGAAGTTAATACTGTAAAAAAAAAAATAATAATAAAATAAAAATGTAAATTAAAATAATCTCATTTTTTTTTATAATTATCTTTTCCCTTTTTGCCACTGAAAAATTCAAAAAAGCTTACACACAACAGAAGGTTCTAAAGAACACATGGATCTGGAAGGAGTAAGACTCAAATGGAAAAAATCCTTATAAACATAAAAGATATATATATTCAAGAGCAGATCCAATTAAATAACTATCAAACTCACCCACTTCTATCGAACTCACCCTGTCTGGAGAAGATTATTACTGTAAGATGAACAAGAACATTACCACTATTGAGAGAAAGAACGACCTGACCAAAGGTAAAAGAAAAATCCTCAACTTAAATCACAGTGGAACATGACCCAAGCTGCTGACTGGATCCATGCATAAACAGATTTATCAGTATATCATGAAACTTAATATGGAGGTGGATTAATACAGCAATGGCAAACATTTTAAAAAAATTATGTGAACAGGAACATTTTTTGAGCAAGTTTAGAACAAATGTAGATGGCCTGAAAATGAAACAGATTCACTACTTTTTAAAAAGTACAGAGAAAGATCGGCTTTTCTCAGATCCACTGTAAATAATAGCAAGTTCTCAGGAGGAAACTCTCTGCAAACTATGTCAGAAGTTTAAATGAGTTGTGATACAGTGGATCTCAATTACAAGTGGCCAAGCCTAGGTTGACCTATTCAAGAAAATCTTAGTTGGATCAATCTTCCACTCAGTCCCTCCTCAAACAAGTGCAGACTTTTTGAATACTTCATCGGTGCTGATTATACCGATCTGATTATGTTCCAAATCATTATCTAGTACACTGTATGTTGGGTTTAATGAACATACTTATTTTGTGATTATAACTTACTGTGTGAGTATGTTTGTATACTACTTTAATAATTTTCCTTTACATTAATACTTACATTTGAGAATGATGTGACAAAGTATAAAAGAAGAGAGGAAGGAAAGACAGACAATAGCAATACTACTTCAGAAAAACAAATCAAACCAATAATAATTAAAAACCAAAAACTAACAAACCATTACAAAAAAACGTAATGAACCACACATTTAAAAATAAATACTCACTACTCATAATATAAAAAAAAACATTGAAGTAACAAAAACATGACTTAAAAACAACAAAGTCTAAAATTAATTGACACCATCAATAGCAATCAATTGCAAAAGACAATAGGAATCATAATATAACACAAAAATGAAAATAAAATGACATTTAATACCCTAATTTATAACCGATAATTAGATTGAACAGGGTATAAAGTGGCTGAGAAGTTTATCACGAGCCAGTAAAGGGAAACAGCATTGATTAATGTTCATATTCAGCTTCCTGTTGGAAGTTTTGAAAGGTCTGGATTATACTGGCCATATTATTTCCTATCCTATATGCACTATCTGTCATTAAGGCCACATCTTCACTTTGTGGTGCATTTATCTTCATGGTGCATTTATCTTCTCACTGATCTATTAGCAGTGTTTTTGCTGCCCACCTTTAGAAAAAAATGTTCAAGCCAACATAAGAACCCTCAGAGTAGGAAATCCAAAGTAACTACTGAAGCATCTGTATGTTTTAAATAATAAAGTATAGCAAAGGAGGGTTTCTTATAAGCAAGAAAACCATACAAAGAATGAATAAAATAAATACAAATCAGTGATTTGTGTAATGAGTAAATTTATAACATGAACTCAGGATGTTTGCAGTGAAAACATGAATAGTATATGTACAAAATGAACAAGCACTTTAAAAGCACTCAGGCTAATTTTGTTTCCCTAGTGACCAACTACAACAAACTGTTGTGTGTTGTTAAAGAGTTTTCTGCACTTTTCTTGTTATTTATATTTATTTTTTTCTAACTAGTCGTTTCTTCAAAGCTTTGCAAGTGACAAAGACTTTTCATGTATTTTCTGCCGACTGCAAATTCCTCCCAGAATGATAAAGCGTCTTACAGTACTTTCTTCATATTTTAATTGGTTATCCTCTTCACTGCATATTCCAAGTACACCATAAGAAATTCAAATGGACAACTCACCTTTTTCGCATTTTTTTCCACTATAACCAGTAGTGCAATGGCACTTGTAGTCATCCAGCAGGTCCTCACATATGGCTCCATTCTGGCAGGGGTTATCAGCACACTCATTTATCTCAGACTGGCAATTGACACCTGTGTAACCTCCCTTGCACTCACAACTGCAGCAAAGAAGAACAAGCAGTGAAAATTATCCCATTTATTTTTATAAGCAATTAAAAAGATTGAGCTGTATACTTATTCAATAAAAAATCTGCTTTACTCTTATGTGCTCAACTGAAATATGAACATTAAATAGTTTAATTACAAATAGAGGTTTCAAACTTTTAAGATGTGAACACAAGATACGATAAAGAATCTCACTGACATTAAAGTTAACAGTAAAGAAATAATTAATTTATTAAAATGTAGGAGGAAATTAATAGAGAAACAGACAAGCATCAAGAGCACCCACAGTGGGGACACTGGATAGACATTGGAAATGAATAAGGGAGAGATACTGAGAACAATTAATGATCGCCTGTCAGAGGATGACACTGCAATACACCAAGGTTAAGACCGTTGGAATTTGGCATCAAACGTAAGGATAGCAGAGATGGACGTATGAGAGGATGTATCTGTCGTGTATATAACCTGCGGGCTACAGGAAAAGTTAGCATTCACACTCTTTGACATATACTGAGGGACTCCCTCCTTGGGTGGTGTTCAAAAAAGGTGTTACATATGACCAGCTGGTTTTCTTCACAGAACTGGATAAGTCTGTCTTCTCTATCATTTCTTGTCCCTAATCCATACTGTCCTACTAATTTCTTGTATTTTTCTTTTCCTACTTTTGCATTCATATCACCCATTACTATCAACACATCTGTAGATTTTATTGGTTTAAGTGTGTGTTGTAGCTCTTCATAGTATTCTTCTATTTCGCGATGAGGAGGTCAAGGATGAATTCTATCAACAACTGCAGAAAGAAATGGAGGACACACCTAGATATGATCTTGTTATAGTAATGGGAGACCTCAATGCGAAAGTTGGTACACACAATACATATAATGAAAGAACAATGGGGAAATGCGGCAGCGGAATAGCAAACGAAAATGGGGATAAGCTAATAAGTTTCTGTAGCATTAACAACCTGGTCATTGGAGGAACACTTTTCCCACATAAGGAAATTCACAAGTTAACATGGGAATCACCAAATGGTCGGGACAGAAACCAGATAGACCACATCATGGTTAACGGTAGATGGAGACATGCATTACAAGATGTGAAGGTAAGAAGAGGTGCAGATGTGGGAAGCGATCACCATTTAGTAGTAGCAAAACTGAAAGTGAAACTAAGAAGGGCTGGACCAACTGTAACTACACAGAAAAGGTTTGACATCAGCAAATTGAAGGACCCCCTTAAAAGAAAAGCTTTTGCGGCCGACATTAAGAAACGATATCAATTTGCCAAAAGCCAGGAAAAGACATTGACTAATGATATAGACCAGAATTTCAACACCATTTCAACAATATATAAGGAAAGCAGCAAATCATGCTTAGGATTCCAGGAAAGGAAGAAGCAAGACTGGATAACACCAGAAACACTAAACACCATAAAGATGAGAAAGGAAATGAAAAGAAAGAAGACAGAAGCGAAGTCCCCCAGGTTAAAGCAACTATATAGCAAACAGTACAGTCAACTGGACAGGGAAGTTAAACGCCAAACCCGAGCCAACAAAAGGAATTTCCTAGACGATCTTGCAAAACAGGCAGAAGAGGCAGCACTGAGAAATGAACAAAGCACAGTATACAAAATAACTAAATTCATCAGCGGAAAACAAGGTGCAAACAATATTACATTAGTAAGAGATAAGCAAGGAAATCTCATCAAGACAGCAGAGGGACAGGAAACAAGATGGGCAGAGCACTTCAGAGAAACTCTGAACTTAAATGCAGAGCTATTTAAGGCAGACCCTGAGCTAGCAGCAGAACTATTAGAACCACTATTTGCACAAGTCTGGAAAACGGGGACAACACCATCAGAGTGGAACAAAGGAATAATTGTCAAATTGCCCAAGAAGGGAGATCTAGCAGACTGCAATAATTGGAGAGGAATCACTCTTCTCTCAGTTCCCAGCAAAATACTAGGCAGGATAATTATACAGAGAATTTCAAAGGCAGTAGACCACAAACTGAGGAAAGAACAAGCAGGATTTAGAAAGAACAGAAGATGTGTAGATCATATATTCACTCTCAGGAACATTATAGAGCAGTGCTCAGAATGGCAAAGACAGCTTTACATTAATTTCGTTGATTTTGAAAAGGCTTTTGACAGCATACATAGGGACAGTTTATGGAAAATACTGAGGGCTTATGGAATTCCAAGCTGCATAGTGTCAATCATAAAAAGCCTCTATGCCAACTTTACGTGTAGTGTTGGGCAGAGCAACCTAACCTTTGAGGTGAAGACAGGAGTACGACAGGGATGCCCCTTATCAACCACTCTATTTTTAACAGTCATAGACTGGGTGATGCGCCAGACAACAGAGGGCAGTCCAAGAGGAATAAGATGGACAACATTTTCTACATTGGAAGATCTGGAATATGCAGATGACATTGCACTACTAGCACATTCACATCAACACATCCAGGAAAAAACGGATAGACTTAATAAGTATAGCCAGCAGGTGGGCTTGAACATCAATTTAAAGAAGTCTGAGGTCATGACGCTCAATGTGAGCAACCCTGAGCCCATATCAGTAAGGAATCAGCAACTGGTACAGACAGATACCTTCACATACCTAGGAAGCATAGTAACACCAGACGGCGGGGCAAGCAAAGACATCAACATCAGAATGAATAAGGCAAGAACAGCCTTCTTTAGCCTAAACAACATCTGGAAGTCCTCCCAATACAGCACAAGCACAAAATTAAGATTATATCAGAGCTGTGTGCTTTCTGTGCTTCTCTATGGTGCGGAATGCTGGAGAGTTACAGAGAAGGAAATGTCGAAATTGTCCTCTTTTCACACAACATGCCTAAGAAAAATTCACCGAATCTTTTGGCCGAATACCATCACTAACCAAGATCTGCTTACTTGTAGCAAGCAAGAGGAAATGCACACCATCGTAGCTGGCAGACGCTGGAGCTGGGTTGGCCATGTCATCAGAAGAGACCCTGATGCCATCACAAGAACAGCTATGCTTTGGACCCCTGAAGGAAAACGAAAGAGAGGCCGACCAAAAACAACCTGGCGGAGGACTGTGGAGGCTGAGATGCAAAGAATGAACCAGAGTTGGGGCACTGTACGAAGGATGGCCACCGACCGAGCAAAGTGGAATCAATTTGTTGTTGCCCTACAAGATGCCACTAGGCGTGATGGCCACTGACTGCTTTGACGGTCAAAGAAGGATCAAAGAAGAAGAAGAAGCCACTAGGTATGACACATGATGATGATACACATTTAAAAAAAAATAGAAAAACAAAATGGAAAAAAAAAACAATTTACATCTTTTGATGGCATGCACAGGGATAGCTTATGGAGTGTACTACGGGCATACAGGATTCCTGGGTGTGTTGGTACCATCCTATAAAGTCTCTATGCTAACTTTATATGCAGTGTTGGGATGAGCAACCTTGCTTTTGAAGTGAAAACAGGTGTACAACAGGGTTGCACTTGTCAACCATTCTATTTTTAACTGTCATAGACTGCGTGATGCGCCAGGCAACAGAGGATACCCCTAGAGGGGTAGGATGGACATTAACCCCACTGGGGGATCTCATGTTTGCAGACAATATTGCATGCTCTCACATTTGCATTGGTGCGTCTGGGAAAAAACAGACTGAGTGGATATAGCCAATGGGTGGGACTGGGCATCAACTTGGGGAGGACAGAGGTCATGACACTCAGTGTGGTAAATCCTGGGCCATAAGGGTAGGGAACCACGGCTGGAGCAGACAAGTGCTTTTTCATATCTGGGGGGGGGGTATGGTCATACCAGACGGGGAACATCAGTAGCGGAGTGAGTGGAGCCACAGCAGAATTTGTGGGCATGGACAGCATTTGAGGATCTTCTCAGTGTGGCACAGACACAAAATTGGGATTATACAAGACTTGCCTGCTTTCTGTGCTTTTGTATGGCGCAGGGTGCTGGAGAGTGACAGATGGGGAGAGGTCCAAATTGTCCTCTTTCCACATGGCCTGCCTAGGGAAAATTCTTTGAATTTTTTGGCCAAGTGCCATCTCCAACCAGGATCTGGTTACACAGTGCAGTCAAAAAGGCATGCACACCATCATTGCGGGCAGACGCTGGAACTGGGTTGGCCATGTCCTCAGAAGGGACTCTGACACCATCACCAGAACTGCTAAGCTATGGACCCCAGAGGGACGGCAAAAGAGAGGCAGACCAAAGACAACCTGGCGGAGAACAGTGGAGGCTGAGATGCAGAGCATGAACCAGTTTGTTGCTGCCCTACAAGCAACCACTAGGCATGATGGCCTCCGACTGCTTTGTCAGTCAGGGGCAAAGAATCAAAGAAGAAGAATAAGACTGGAGCAAGACGCTACCAGGTTTTGCTCCCGGAAACCCAGTAACTGTGTAGTGAAAGGAAAGTGCTCTAACCGCTCAGCCAATCAGATGCTTACACAAGCAAGACAACATACAAATTACCAATATGTTCTGACTGCATAAATATCATAATAAGAGAATGAACCATATGGAAACACTGTAAGTCTAACCTAAACATTCCTCTTCACTTCTTGAATGTGATTTGGCTGTAGATTTTTTGTCTGGACACTTCAAGCATGTGTTTTGTCCCTCTTTAGGCTGGTAGGTTCCCTTTGGGCAGTCTTCACACAACTCATTGACATCATGGAAAAAGGTTCCAACTGGACAATTGACTGATGAAGAAGACCATATGTAAATACTGAAAGGTCTTTCAGATGTATATACAGTCATGCGCCGCTTAACGTCCGTTCGGACAACGTCCGACCGCATATACGTCCGTGGTCCCATAAAGTTATAATAGAGTTCAGAAATCCCGATCGGAGAACAGGACGAAGCGGATGTAACCGGGCGTAGCGAAAGCAACAGCTTCCCGCAAGCAACACGTTATCTCATGTCTCTTGTATACAGTACAAAGCGATTGCGATGCCAGGCGTATAATGGTACAGTACATATATAACCTATAGTACAGTACATATGTGTTGATAGTCATAATAAACGCCTATGTTACTGGCCTATGTATGTACTGTACTGTACTTACTATCGTTATTTTAATGTGAACTTCCGAAAATACATTACCATGAAGTGCATCATGGCTCCCAAACGCAGCAAAACCAGTTCTAGTGATAGCAGCAGCAAGAGACAAAGGAAAAGTATCAATTTGGAAGTGAAACAAAAAGTAATTAAACATCACGAAGGTGGAAAACCAGTGAATGCCATAGCTTGTGATTTGGGCATGTCGCACTCGACAGTCACGATGATCCTTAAGAACAAAGAAAAAATTCTCCATGCTGTTAAAGGATCAGCTCCACTGAAAGCTACAAAGCTTACGAAAGTGCAAGATATGGAAAAATTGCTAATGACCTGGATTGAGGACCAAACACAGGAACGAATCCCTCTCAGCACGTAGACGATCACTGCTAAGGCACAAAGCTTGTTCGAAATGCTTAAAGAAAAGTAGGACCAGACTACAATATCGAGTTTAGTGCTAATTCTGTGTGGTTCAAGCACTTCAAACAACGTTTTTCGCTGCATAATGTGAAAGTGAGTGGTGAGTCTGCGAGTGCTGATGCTAAGGCAGCGGAAGATTTTGTCGTACCCTAGATAAACTAATTGTAGAGGGAGGTTATTTGTCCCAGCAAATTTTTAATATGGACAGTATTACCTTGCCAGATACAGTACATTAGCTAAAATACAGTACTGTATGTGTACAGTATCTTGGCTATTTAGTCAATACAGGTACACTACAGTATCCCATATACCTTTGCTAAGTATAAAGTATGGTGTTCGCACAACGTCCAAATCGCATAACATCATATTTCACAGAACGTATTGTGGACGTTAAGCGGCGCATAACTGTACTATGTTTCAATTACGTTCATGTTAAAAAATATTACTTACCTGAACTAACTGAACAAGTTCATACTATCAAGTGACTGAAGGATAAAAAGTATTTATTCCTTGAAACTTTACTCAAGACAGCACAGTGTCAGTTTGACACTCAGTTTGGATGTAATATTTCACTGCAAATTTCTTCATGAACAGTTCACTGCTTTAGGATGAGCTGGATGGTGTAGGTGATCATGTCTCTCCCCAACTTCGTGACTCCAGCACTATTTATCAATTTAGTTGTTAACTTATTTCCATGTAATGATGTCAAACTGTCTTCTCTCTTTGTCATCCTCTGCCTCTATTTCCTTGTCAAAATATATTCTGCCTGTCTTCTTCTCGTATCATGCCCAATGAAAGTGGATTGCTTCCTTCTAACATGAAAGGGAACTAGCATCCTTATTATGTTTTTTAGCTGTCCATGGTATTTAACATTCTTATACAAAACAACATCTCTCCTGCCTCTAGTGCTTTTCTTACGTTTAGTAATTGCCCATGACTCACTTACATAAATCAGAATTGGTCATTTATATAACACTGAAGAACTCTCTTTCTTACTTCCTTTTACAAAGAGTCTTTGCATAAAATGCTTTTCATTTTATAAATAGTGCTTTTGTCTGGGCTTCACTTCTGAGATGCATCTTCCATCCAATGTTATTAATGTGCCTAGGTATTTGAATCTACTGACTTGTTTTAAAACCGTTCCATTTAGCTGGACTACTGCTTCACTCTGTCTCAAGACCTAAAATTTACAATTTCTGTTAATTCTTTTCCTAAACTAAAATGGCTCCCAAAGTGCCAATCACAATGAATGCTTTAACAATGAAGCAACACATTCAAAACAGAAACAAAATTTCACATACATTTTCAAATTCCTTAAAACAAGGAAGCATGATAAGCAAATATAAGTTTTGCTTATATAACCAGTCTGCAGTCAATGACAATGTGTATTATCTTCAGTTTACTGTAAAATACCTGACTAGATTATTTTCTATGTACATATATAAATGCAGGAATGCATGATCAAGTCACTCTTTACTGATGATCTTACCTTAGAACAATTTATGAACAAAACTATGTCAATGACATTCACACTAGGCACTTGGAGGTAATGTTTGCCCTCACCATCAGGGTTACAAGGTTTGAGGCTACAAGTAATAATTTTCTCACAGGCTAATAAAATGTAAACAGAATTATGAATCTTCATGGATTATGAGACAAGATTAAATCATCCTCAACATTCTGTCACTGCCACGACCTGGGGAAGATAAAATCTTCTTCTTCTTCTTCCTCGTTCGTCCTGAAAAGGACATTGGTTGCGTTGTGTCTGTTTACGCCGGAGCTGTGATATCTGCACCTTTCGGTCGACACATCCGACTTCAGCACAGCAGTTTTTGGGACAGGGTTTGCCTTCCCTCTGCGATCCCTACTTTCTCAGCCAGACTGCAGTGATGCAGACTGTTTCCAGGACCACCACGTGGAGGTGGAGTAGGGTCTTAGTCAGCTCTGGTTCGCTGACTCTGATGCAAGCAGTCAAGCTATGGGTCGCTGACTGCATTCTCTATTGCTGCATCTTTGGGTCCCGGGAAGATAAAATGAACTGAGAAAATAATATGTGTACTTGCCACAGGTTTCATTTACAAGCACACTTCCCTTTGGGCAACGGTAGGTTTGTGAGTCTACATCATAATACATCCCTGAAAACTTCATTGTCTGACCTCCAACACTGAGGTCAAGCTTGCCAAGTCCTGCCTCTTTTTGGAGGGTAGCTAGCATCTTCACAAGAGATTCTGACAGTTGAGGGGACTTCCCATCATCAGTCTGTTTAGTTCCCTTTCGTGATCCTGTTAGATTGAAAAAAAAAAAAGACAGAACAAAAAAAACCAAGAAAAAGTTGCTACCCTAGATTCAAGCACACCATCCACCTTTAAGAAGTACTGATTACAGATCAATGTGCTGTCACTAAAACTAATTTTAAGCATGACAGAAGTATTTATAATTCTGATTCCAACAATCATTTAAGTGATCTAGCATGGTATATTATGCAGCCACTTTGAAAAGTTTTGTACAGATATATGGACCTACAAAAACTGGCAAATGAACTCTAAGAGTGTGATCATGATTAGTGAAGAAAATAAGGAAAGAGGCATAATACCTTCATGACTCACTCAGATGGTGGAGATGAACAGTCGCTAACAGAGCAATGTACATTTTTTCAACAACTGACAAAATAATGGTCTAAGCATTTCTTAGACTCTTTAAAGGTGCACTGTGCAGAAAATTGAAGTCTTGAGCTATTTGATGTACTGCTATTGTCACGGAGTGTTTTGAGGGTGTTCTGCATGTATGAATGTTCCCATGCTCCAGCAGGAGTTTAGTCATTTGAGTTGTTGTAGGTTGGGTATGCTTGAGTTGTAATATTTTAGCCACAAGCAATGTTGTGAGCAGAAATTAAGACAAGAGCTAGCTATAGTTAAGCGTGAATGAAGCTCAGTGGACTGTGGAAGGTTTTCACGTGTTTGGTGAATATGAATGAAAGGGGTCAGTCAGAGAGAGATGTGTGTTGGGTCAGTATAGAGTTGAGTCAGTAGAGAGTAGACAGGAGACAGCGAAGAGCATAGAGAAGAGAAGGGTGGATGTCTATAGTAGTGCGCAAGTAGAGGGCCAGAGTTGTGCAGTGGATTTATGAAGTATCCTATTTTGTGGCTGTAGATATTCTGAGAATCAGAGTGATTGTAGAATACTCAGGATTTGTTATGTCTCCAATGATTGTAATGGCCCTGCGCCCATTGTGGCTTATTTGTGATATAATATATTCACTGAGATTGACATGGTTGTTGGAGTTGTGTATTAATCCTTAGACAGTGAGCTAGACGGGCGGTGTATGTCAGTTGCTCGATCTTCCACATCCACCCACATACACCCTAATCGTCACATCTGGGGGCCGTCTATTGGATGCTACAAGTGAACCCAAAGTGGTATAGCACTGAAGTGATCCAAGTTCATTCAGTCAGTAGCCTACAGTTTTTTTTTTCAACACAGCCAATTTTGACAAGAGTATGGTAACTATACGCCACGCCGTATTGAAATGTGTGCACTGTTGAAATCTAGTTCAACTCGCAGTGTAACGCAGTGACGTCATCACCGTCCCAATGAACGTTGAATAGTGTGCTGTAGAAGCTGTTTGTTGTGACTGGAAGAACCTATATGGTTGCGTAGACGAAGCGGCCGTGAATCCAAAAGAATCTGTTAGTGTGCTGTAGAAGCTGTTTGTTGTGACTGGAAGAACCTATATGGTTGCGTAGACAAAGCGGCCGTGAATCCAAAAGAATCTGTTGTTACCAGAAGAAGTAGATCTGTAGAAATCTGTGAAGCTATCGAAGGGAACCTTGTTGCAGTGTTCTACTCAACATAGTGTGAGGTGGAAAACACGAGCCCATGTTTTTCACTCGGTGGAGCCGGTGGTGCTACAGAATCTGACCTGTGTGTCTGTGTGTCATCTTCATTCTTTCATCGCCTTGGGAATCGCTGAGGACATTATAAACAGATCTACGCACTTGGAATTTAAGAATATGTATTTGTTCTGTGAACATTTAGTGTCCATCATAATTCTTTGGGATATTTTAGTTATTACTGTTTTGTTGCTCTTTTAAGGTGATTACCATTAGGCCTAGGTATTAATCAGGTATCTGATAAATAATGTAGTTACGTAACATTATTTCATGCTCTAGTATGATAAGATTCTAGTGGTGTGCTGCACTAAGTTTGTTTTTATAAGGGAATTAGTGATTGATATAGTTATTACAGTGTATTTCTTAAGAAATCAGTGACTCTTCTCATATTCTGAGTACAACTGTATTCACATTTAGCTTTTTTCTGTGTAGTTCTGCTACCTTCTACTTTCGGGGTTATCACTTATTTTCGAGTTCACCTTCATTGTTGCTGTTCTACTGTGCTTGGTTTTCATTCTTTCTTTTTATGACTTGGGTGATATAGGCTTATGTTAAATTGCAATTAGAATTAAGCATACTTGCAAAGAAGTTGCAGTTAGCTTAGGTTGCTTTTACGAGTTAAGGGAGATACTGTGTAAGGAGATTAAGATACAGTGTTTGCATCTGTTCTAGCTATAGCTGTGCGATTCCTGTCTATCGTCATTCAGCATCACTGCTGTTCTACACATTGCTTATATCTGTTCTACCTATAGCTGTGCCATCCCTATCTGTCATCCTTCCCTTTAATTCTTCTGTTCCTTTTTCATTTTGTTCTAATAGTTTTGAATTGGATACTAAGTGTGTATTAACATATTCCTCACAGGAACTGTTGTGGTGTTTATGCTTATCAAGTTACTGCTGCAGGGGTGACTTGGAGACAACAGATCAGAGCAGTTTTTTGCCATAGCCTGCCATTCCAGTACATCAAACAAAGCTACGTAACCTTAGTTTGTTTTGGTTCATCATTCTAAGGCCATATTTCACTTAATTTGTTCATTTTGCGCTAAGGGCTTTCACTGACATTCATTGTTTCAGTGTTGTTGTTGGGCGTGACGATGATGTTATTTATTTGTGTTTTGATTTCATCTGTAGGATTTTGTGCTATTTATTCTTAGAAGGGGTCCTATCCTGTGTTCAGGAGTAGTTGTATTGCCCGTCACGAATAAAGTGTGCATTTTTGCATTAGTTGTTTACGTGCAATTTGTGTTTGGGTGTGTATGACATTCTCTCTTTGGTGTTGTGTATATATGGCTTATTCTTCAGTCATTTTTTTTCTAACACTATCCTGTAAATACGTTAATTGTTTTCAATCTCCTCCTTTCGTGCGTTATAGAGGTCTGGTACTGTATATTTCAATATTACTTCTGTCACACATTTCCTTATTCTTGTTACATACCTACCAGGTTGTTGTTTGCTAAATTAGGGTGTAGTGTTTATCATCATCATTTGTGTCATTGTTTGTTTTGTAGTGCTAATAATTTATTGGGGTAGACATTGAGTACAGTGAGTAAGGTGTCATCTTCTTCTTCTTCTTCCGTCCTTAGCCACCGACCGTCAAAGCCGTCAGTGGCCATTACGCCTAGTGGCGTCTTAGGGCAACAGCAGATAGGTTTTCTTTGCCATTGTTTCCCATCACGCCTATTGGCGTCTTTAGGGCAACGGCAAATCAATCCATCTGCTGTTGTTTCCGTAATCGAAGTGACTGGCAAACGGGTGATCAGCCCGTTGGTAAGGTGTCATCTTAGTGTTATTTAAGATAATATTTTGGGGTTTGAGCTATTTTGATATTTTGTTAGAGTATTTGCGGTGCATACAAGTCAGATATATTCATAATCATGTCAACACTTATAGATTTTATCCTCGTCAATGAGAGGATAAGAAAGTCTGGAAAAGATCTCTTAGCGTTTGCACTGGCTTAATTTGAGGATGTGCAGGACAGACAAGAACGACATGAGGAGAGAGAGAGAGAGAGAGAGAGAGAGAGAGAGAGAGAGAGAGAGAGAGAGAGAGAGAGAGAGAGAGAGAGAGAGAAAGAAAGCAGAGGAAGAAACTAAGAAAGCAGAGGAAGAGACTAAGAGATTAGAGATACAAGCACAGAAAGAAATGAAAGAGATAGAAGCACAGAAAGAAATGAAAGAGATAGAAGCACAGAAAGAAATGAAAGAGATAGAAGCACAGAAAGAAATGAAAGAGATAGAAGCACAGAAAGAAATAAAAGAGATAGAAGCCCAGAAAGAAATGAAAAAGATAGAAGGGACAAAGAGGTATCCTTGAGAAGACTCGAGTTAGAGAAGTCAGAAGCAGATTCATCATGAAAAAAAGAGTGCGGGAGTATGTACAAGTTGAAACTACCAATTTTCATTGAATCCATAGGTTTTATGGAGTGTTTTTTGGAGAGGTTTGAAATGAAGGCAACTGCCTTAAAGATTAATAAAGATCTGTGGAGTTCGCTGTTGACAGATTATTTAGCAGGGTCAGCGTTAAAAACAGTTTCCCAACTAACTGTGGAAGATAGATTAAATTATGACATAGTAACGGAAACTTTATTATGCAAGTACAGATTAAATGAGCAGGGTTATCGGTTAAAGTTCCACACTGTGATGCCAAGTAGTGAGCAAGATTTTGCAGAATTTATTGCAGATATTAAGATGTTGTTGAACAGGTGGATTGACCTATCGGGCATTGTTAAAGATTTTGATGGCCTATGTGATTTGATCTTGCGTGATAAGGTAATGTCTTCATGTAGCCTCGATTTGTTGGCTTTTTTCAGGAGAAAAAAACCGGAAAATATTTTGTCAATGTCACAGTTATGGCAGCAGTACATGACAGCCCATCGGGGCAGACCAGTTCATAAATCAGCGGTGCCAGAAACTTTTATGACATGTGCGGCCAAGCGGTGTTATGAAACACGACCATATTGGAGACATAGTTCTCATAGTGGGGAGAGACCCTATGATAGGAAAACATTAAGTAAGAGGTGGACAGAGACAGACTTCCATACATCCCCCAGGAAACAGCAGAATATGACAGAGTTAGGTAGTAGAAAACCTTCTGGTTGTTTTAAATGCGGGTTGCCATGCCATGGAGCAAAGTTTTGTGACAAGCCTGAGATGTCGGCTGTGGCCAAGCCTCATACTAGTACTAAGGAGAGTCCACAGAGGAGTCAGCGTTAGGAGTACAGATGCTTTATATGCAATGGCATGGGTCACCTTCAATTTGATTGTCCAAATAAGAAACTTGAACATGCAAATTCAGTTGTAGTATTAGATACATTTCACAGCGAGAGTTGCGAATGGTGCCGACCACTGTTTGATAAAGATAAAAAACCAATTCTGATTTGTGGCCATCCACTTCCTTGTTTATCAGTAGTTCATGCAGATGGTAACCTAGACTTGCATTTAGGGTACATAGGACAGATAGTTGTGTTCGTGTTAAGGGATACAGGATATACAACAGTTTGGATGCAGAGATCATGCATTGATGAGTCTCATTTGTTGGGTCAAACTGCTTGGTGTATCACTTTTGGTGGCAGGGTTGAATTTTATCCTCTGGTGTCGACAGATATTGATACACCATTCTTGCGAGGCAGGGTAAAAGCATGTGTTCTTGGTGATAATGCGGTCGCTGGTCTGATACTTGGCAATATCCATGGAAATAAAGAATGTACTGACAAGGACATTGAGGCATGGACATAGTGATATTGCATCTGTAGTAACTAAGCGAGCACAGCAGAACGCTGATGACATGATACTGCAACATCAGCCGGTAGTAACGCTGTTGGATAGCACTCCATCAGAGAATGGTCTGGATTCTGAGACATCAATACTTGATTTAATTTCTCAACAACATGATGATGTATCACTTCGGAAATTGTTTGCCCATGTGAAAACTAGGATTGAGAAGCATACCAAATCAGCAAGGGTCTGGTTTGAACTTAACAGGGACATTCTTACTAGATGTTTTGCACCGCAACGCATGCTAGTGCATCAAGTAGTTGTGCCTAGTTCCTTAAGGGCTATTGTATTGAGAACAGCTCATGACTCACCATTTGTCGATCATATGGGTGTTGCTAGGACACGCCATTGGGTCTTGTCGAATTTTTACTGGCCAGGTTGTAATAGAGATACCAAGTTATATTGTAGATCACGCAAGATGTGTCAAGTGCTGAGTCCAAAAGGTAGAAACCCGAGGGCACCATTGATGGCTGTGGATCTCTCAAGTCAACCTTTTCAGAAGTTAGCTATTGATATTGTTGGGCCACTTCCGGACATGTCTCAGAGAGGCAACTGTTTTATTATGACGTTGGTAGACTAGTGTACCCATTGGCCAGAAGCAGTACCACTAAGAACCACCACTACAGAGGCTGTATCAGAAGCTTTGATGTCCATATTTAGTAGACTGGGCTTCCCTAGGGAAATTTGTCAGACAGGGGTAGTCAGTTTACTTCTGACATGATGAAACATGTTTGGGATATGTTGGAAATTAAGCAGTCTTTCACAACACCATACAGGCCTCAGTCCAACAGCGTATGCAAACACTTCAATGGTTCACTGAAGCAGATGTTGGATAAAATAACCGCTGAATTTCCTAGGGTGTGGGATGTGTATTTACCTGCAGTGCTATTTCGCGTATAGAGAAGCACCCCAAGAAAGCACAGTGTTTTCCCCTTTTGAATTGATGTATGGGGCTAACCCTAGAGGACCACTAGGCATTCTGAAAGATTTGTGGACAGGTTAATACAATGAGCATGAAACAAAGTCTAGCTATGTGTATGTGGTTAATCTTTGAGAGCGGATTATAAACTCATGCACAATAGCTCAAGACTCTCTACGACTTGTAAATGCGAAAAACAGGGTGTACGGAAGTAGGAACAGTCGGCTGGTGTCATTTAAACCGGATGATGAGGTATTCTTATTGCTCCCTTGTAAGGACAATCATCTGTTAATTCAGTGGCAGGGGTCTTTCTGGGTCATTAAACAGGTGACAGATCTGGATTATGTCATACGTGTCAGGGGAAAGGACAAGACGTTCCATGTGAATATGTTGAAAGCATTTGTGGACTGTCCTATTGAATTGGAACCAGTTGTTATAGAAGTTTCTGATAGCAGTGTTACTTGCTCAGCAGTTATTGACAAGGTTGGTTATGAGAAAAATGATGTTAATTTACAGATAATACTCCTACCTCTTACCCCATCAGAGTCATACCGTGATGTAGAAGTAAGTACCTCCCTGGAGGACCATCAGGTGAATCAAGTCAGTAAACTAGTAAGGCAGTTTTCAGATGTGCTGACAGATATCCCAGGCCAGACTGACTTGATACAGCATGATATTGTCTTGACAGATAACCATCTGATTCAGTTGAGATCCTACTCATTGCCGCTTAGCAGTAAATAAAGAAATTGACCAGATGCTGCATTTAGGGGTAATTTCACTGTCACAATCCTCTTATGCATTTCCGATGGTGATTGTACGAAAGGACAATGCGTTGAGAATTTGTGTTGACTTTAGGAAGCTAAATAACATCACAGTATTGGATGCAGAACCGATACCTAATCAGGAAGAGTTATTGGCTAGATTATGCAATGCCCAGTATTTCACTAAGTTGGATCTCTCCAAATTCCTTTGGCAGAGACAGCCAAACCTTTAACCAAGCAGTTTCACCACTCTATTTCACAACTTGTGTGAAGACCATTTGAGGGGGCTAGAACCGCTTTTCTAATGTTTGCGTGCACATAAACTCACTGTTAGACCAACTAAGGTAAAAATTGGGTTTCCTGAGATAAATTTTTTAGGTCATAAAGTAGGTCGAAACAAGCTCATGCCAGAAGGGACCACTGTTAGTAGGATATTGAAGTTACAGGTCCCTAAAACAAAAAAGCAAGTGAAGAGTCTAGTTGGATTGGTTAATTATTATAACTAATTTATTCCTCAGTTTTCCTTGCTAACTGACACACTTACATCTCTAACTAAGAAAGGGAGGCCTAGTCGAGTAGTGTGGACAAATGAGTGTCAAAGCGCTTTAGACAAAATTTAAAACATTTTTTCAAACAGTCCAGTCTTGATGCTCCCTGATCTAAATTGCAAACCTTTCATTCTCAGGACAGATGCTTCAGCAGTGGTCATAGGTGGCTGTCTCATGCAGGTGCTCATGGACACCTTGCACCCTGTCCTCTATGCCAGCCGGAAGTTGTTGCCAGCAGAGACAAGATATGCCACGGTTGCAAAGGAATTTTTGGCTATCGTCTGGGCAGTGTCGAAGCTGTCACGTTATCTGCTGGGATCACATTTTCTCTTACAGACTGATCACAAGCCACTCATTTTTCTGCAGTCTACCAAGTCACCAAATTGCCGGTTGACTAGATGGGCTTTAATCCTACAACAGTTTGACTTCACTGTTAACAGGGCAATCTAATGTACTGGCAGACGTCTTATCTCGGTTGTGATGAAGCATGTTTACATGTAGTTTCATTTGTATAATTTTGATGACTTGACATGAATTTTGAAGATTATGCATGCATTTATCTGAAGTGCAAATGAATTTTGTTTAATTTTAGAGATATTGAATGTGATTGTCACTAGAATAATTTGTATGCTATTATTGTGGGTTGGGGTATTTTGGATGGAAGCATTGTTTGATGATGTATTTTGGTTTTGGAGATGTATATGACTCCCATCACTATCTCCTGGGTGAAAAACCCATTTTTCACGTGGGGAAAGGGTTAGATGTTGCAGAGTGTTTTGAGGGTGTTCTGCATGTATGAATGTTCCCATGCTCCAGCAGCAGTTTAGTCATTTGAGTTGCTGTGAGTTGGGTATGCTTGAGTTGTAATATTTTAGCCACAAGCAATGTTGTGAGCAGAGATTAAGACAAGCTGCTAGCTATAGTTATGCGTGAATGAAGCTCAGTGGAGTGTGGAAGGTTTTCACGTGTTTGGTGAATACAAATGAAAGGGGTCAGAGAGAGATGTGTGTTGGGTCAGCAGAGAGTAGAGAGTAGACAGCGAAGAGCGTAGAGAAGAGAAGGGTGGATGTCTATAGTAGTGCGTGAATAGAGGGCCAGAGTTGTGCAGTGGATTTATGAAGTATCCTATTTTGTGGCTGTAGATATTCCGAGAATCAGAGTGATTGTAGAATACTTAGGATTTGTTATGTCTTCAATGATTGTAATGGCCCTGAGCCCATTGTGGCTTATTTGTTATATATTATATTCACGGAGATTGATATGGTTGTTGGAGTTGGTGTATTAATCCTTAGACAGTGAGCTAGACGGGCGGTGTATGTCTGTTGCTCGATCTTCCACATCCACACTACTCGTCACAGTTACCATATAGTCTATTTCACATTACTGCCTTATTTCATTAATATTATTGACTGTTGGCCTGTATAAGCCTTAAGAGATCACTTAGCCAAGACAAACACAAGCAAGCAATACAGTGCCATAAGACTAACACATGGACATTTAATAACATCTGAACATGCAAAATTTCAAACTAGAAGTGATCAATATAATGTGGAGGTGCAGCATTTAAAATCAAATAACATGGAAAAACTTCCGGAACTCTGCCATGTACAGAAAACAGAAGAAGATGAAACTGTTCAGTTATCCGCTTAAATGCCATATAACTATCAAACGTCCTTCTCAACCATGACATAGAAGCAAAAGACAAAGAAATACCAAAGAAAGCAATGGCTCAGTAGAATACTTGAAACGTGCAAGAAAATGGCCACCTGGTTAATCTAAATGTGCCAATTAACCTCCATATGACATGTATTATCAACAGAGGTACAGAGAATTTGGAGAAAAAAAAAACATACAAAAGTGAATTTCATGCCTTGAATTCATACTTTCAAGATTTTTCACCAAGGTAGAGATAAGACATTAGCTGTTTGTTTACCTTCCAGCTTGAACTCAAAAGTCAGCTTGGACTTCTTATGTGGAAGATCTCTCCTTTCTCTTGCCATCTCTGAGTACTCCATTATGGATCTTCTCTTTCTTTTCTTGTCTAGTACAAGCTGGATTTTATTAAAATCTAAATTTTGAGAAATTTGAAAAATAATTCACAATAATTTCTATAAGTTTGTTATATCCTGGCATAAAGAAATAAAACAGTCAACAAGAAAGACATATACTCTCTCACTGGCTTTGTCTCAATAAGTCTGAATATCATAAGTCATATATTAAACACTTTGCCATTCAGCATAAGTTTCTATCCTTTGATCTCACTTCAAACATGAAATTATATTTCTCTAAATTTCTCTTGGAGTTATGTGAACAACAATTAATATTAACGGACCAAGCAGTAAGTGGTTTATTGAAAAGAAGAGTCAGTGATACAGATTAGCAGTAAGAACCATGAGATGATAAAAAAGATTAAACCTCAATTTATTGGAGACATTCTAGAAACAGATAACAAAGATGGCAGAAAAATTCAGGTTTAGAAGACATTATTATTTTGGCATTATTACAAATATTTCTGAGTGTACACTTTTGTATTCTAGCTATTTAAACAATCACGCTTGTCCCCCCCCCAAAAGATCGGTGTTCAAGGTGTCAGAATGAGCTTCACATTATTGATTCTGTCTCTCCAATATACTATTACTTGTCTCCTTCACTAAACATAAAAAAACTGCACAAGAATACAGTAGAGTATAAACTTAAGATACTCAGAAATACTTGACAATTCTATTTAGTTTTGAAGTATTCATGAGTCCAAATTAGCTGCCAAGGATTGTTTTCAAAATGTGTTTTAAATGTATTCACAACTTACAGCTGAAACTACATTTTACTAAATTTAGGTCGGTTCAGTACATGTATCTGAAACAGTATTTTTTCCTATCTCTGATGTAACGAATACTTTAAATGTTATAATTGCTTTGCATACTTCCTTAAGGGAAGGAATGGTAGGTGATATAAAGTCAAAACCGGAAATAAAAAGAATGTTTTGATTAGTCTATTTTCTCACACAAATTTTATACAATCGTTATAACATAAGGCAATCTGATCATCAGAAAAACATATATATACTCACCTTCATCATCCTCACATACTGATGTAAGAGAGCCTATAGAACAGCTGAGGTCATTTTCACATACACTTGATAGCTGTCAATACACATTACAAAATTTGATATGGCAAAGTCTTTATAGCAATATTAACTCTATTCATTTCTATCCTTTATAAAACCCGACAAATTTGGCAGGTAAATTCCGAAGCCGCTGAAAGAACCTCAAAACATTTTTTATAATTAATATCATTATTTTATAATAAAATACTGCATAAAATTTATTTAAAATGTAAAAACTTTCTTTTAAAAGAAGTTTTATAAGAAAATAATCACCATTGAAAACAAGAGTGAAGAACGAAAACACTCGATGCCATTTTTAAACTTGGTCTGAGTTTGATTTCTTTGTCTCCGCAAAAAAAATTAAAACATGAGTTCCAGCGATGATTTACATTATGAATGCAGCACTGATTCTGCAGAGGAAGATGTCTGGGAGCCTGAAGCATTGGATTCAGACAGAGATGTTGAAAATAGTGTCCCCGATGACCCAATTTGTGAAGCCGGCATGGCAAGGTAAGCTGCGAGAACCAGTGACGCGATTGCGTCAAGATTTGTTAAGGAATGTGGTAGTGTAGTGAACTAGATTTTTTTTAAATTACCACTTAAATAGTAACTGTAACCTATTTTCTATTAAAATTGATAATGATTTTAACATTTATGGTGAACAATTTTTAATTTTTTTAAAGCTTGCCTGTCCATAGTAACGGTTGCTAAGGAAATGGTTATTTGCAAAACAGATACAGAGTAAAAAAAAAATATAATAAAACAGCTAGGAAAGTGATCAAAGTTATATTTTGTTGGAAGGGATAATGTTTAAAGATATTTATAGGTTCCAATTTATTATTATCATTATTACTTTAATTTTAAAGAATAGCATAATGTGCTATTTAAAAATATTACACTTAGTTTCTCAAACTTTATCTAACAGTTTGTTAAATTTTTTCATTACAGACCCAAAAGCTATAATGATCTGGATGCTGGAGCCCCTATGTCAATTTCAAAGTTTTTGCCCTGTCGAAAGCCTGGGGTTCATCTGAAGGAGGAAATTCTAACAAGAGAAGATGTCCGAGAATTTGTAAGGCCTGTGGATTTTTTCAAGTTGTTTTTTACTGTTGATCTTGTATCGTATTTATGTTATTTACAAACAAATATGCCATGATGTATGGTCCATCAAAGCCATCAGTTTACAGGGGATGGATGGATGTAACAGTTGAAGAATTTTATAAGTTTCTGGGACTTCTTATGTACATGGGTATTGTACAAATACCAGGCGTGCAGAAATATTGGTCTACATCTTCCTTGTACCATGGATTGTGGGCTAGGTCTTTCATGACAAAAAAGCGATTTTTACAGATAATGTCATTTCTAAAAGTTTCCAACTTTGAGACTGAAAATTCTCAGCCTCAACAACACCTTTCCATCGATGAAAGGATGGTTCGAAATAAAGGCAGGTATCCATTTCGGCAGTAAATTAGTGATAAGCCAACTAAATGGGGAATGAAATTATGGATCCTTGCTGAAGCTGAAACAGGATACACATATGATTTTGAAGTTTACCTTGGTAAGGGTACCCAAGGTTTCCCATTTGGTTTGGCTTATGATGTAGTTATGAGACTAATAAAGTCTCTTATTAATCAAGGTTATCACTTATTTTTTGCTATTTTTTACACTAGTGTACAGCTTCTAACAGATCTTTTAAAGAAAGGTGTTTGTGCATGTGGAATTATTATCAAAAATAGAAAAGGTTTTCCAAAATCTTTAAAAGAAATAAAATCATTTGAAAAAAAATCAGCTTGCGGTGACATGCGCTGGGTCAGAGAGGGAGATTTTAACAATGCAGTGGAGGGTTAATTAAATAGTTTCTATCATGTCTAATTTTATGACAGCTAATGGATATTCAGAAGCCACTAGAAGAACAAAAGTCAATGGGAATTTAGAGAGTTAAATGTTAAGCAGATTAATGTAGTGAAACAATATAATACTTATATGGGAGAGGTAGTTAAAAGTGACCAATTAATAAATAAATATAATGTTCTTAGTAAAACAAACAAATATTGGAAAACCTTGTTCTACCATTTTTTGACATTGCCAGGGTTAACAGCTATATAATTTTTCAAGAGTGGAGAAAGGATCATCCTGATGATGAAGAACTAGATAGACCGAATCGTTACCTTCAAATAGATTTTACGGAGGAACTTATTAGGGAGCTGGGTGGACTAAAAAAACATCAGAATATTCCTTCTGCACATAATGCCATAAAAACTAAAATCAGCACCACACACTCAATAATACCAGAACATACTGCTGCAAGGGAAAATTGTAAACATTGTTGGGCAACTCAAGGTATTGAAAGAACACAAACAAAATGTAGTGCATGCAACACCTTTCTTTGTTTCATGAAAAACAGAAACTGCCTATTTGAATACCCTAAAACAATCTTTGTTTCTTGGTTTCTTGATTCAGCTAATATGATTTGCTTGTTGATGTCACTTTTTCCCCACAAATCTCAGTTTACTTTTTAAAATTATACATTTCCACTTATACATTTTGTGTGCCAATTTTAATTAGCTTTTAATTTTTTTTATTTACTGTCAGAATCTGTAAGTTTTGTTTTAAATTTTTACATACTTGGATAAGCTTTTAAATTAATGTCAATTTGTTGTATTATTTTAATTACATAGGTTTTTTCATTCTTTAATATCTCAGTTTATGTACATTTTTGTGTCAGATTATGCAATCATTTTGACCTTGGATAATTACATTGTAAAAAATTATTGTTATAAATGCCACAGATACACAGTTTATTTACTTTCAAACATATCTATGTATAATGTACATTAGTTTCATACATTTTTCAAGATTTTAAGTGTTTTTTTGTGACGTCATCATAATCATGTTCAAATGCTCAGTTTTCTTACACATTGTCACAAAATTAACCGTGATACAACGTTAAAATATCTCCAATGATACAACGTAGGGATAAAAACTAATGCGTAAGCTGCTAGAATACATGATCGCCCACGCCGCGGGTCATCACCCGCCATGGAAATTAAATTGTTAGACTTGAAGGCAAAACGGAACGGGATGAGAACGGAGATCAAAAGGAAAAATCTGACTGAACGCGTGCTTGAAATTAGCAAGGCTAAAAGACGCAAGTGGTGGGGAAAGGAGGAAAAAGTCACGTTCCCCAAGTTGACATAAAGTAAAGAAATCGACAAAAGGGACCTTGGATATTATACGCCACAGTCATTTTTTGGACGCTTTTGCGATAACTTAGTCCGTTTATTTGAATGCAGTGATGAACGCATTCCAGAAGATTCTAGAAAATATTTGAAAAGTAACTTTTCTTAATAATAATGTTAGGAATATAAAACCTAGCTGGCCGGATGGCCCATCTTGAGCAGTGAAATAATATACTTTCATTTATACAGACGGACAGATAATAAGAAAGATATTGACAAAAGACTGTGTTGTTCATATCAACGATCGTCTGCATTGAAATAAAACATGTCACTAATTTTCAAAAAATTGTGGCCTTGAAGACGCAAGTGCTAAAATCTAGTTGGAATGAAGAGACGGGGTGGGATGGAGAATTGTGGCTAAAAATAACTTTAAAGGGCAAAATTGTGTAGGGGAAGGCAGGGTTGGTTAAAAAAACAAGTGTGTTTTTTTGTGAAACGCAAGTAGAGACGGACGGACCAACAGACAATAAGGCATACTTGACTGAGGTATGACTGAAATGACTTTTTGGTAGGATATTTGAATTTGAAAAAATAAAAGGCAGTGATTGGCCATAGATGAATATATTATCGGCGCTCAGACGCGCATTTTGTGCCAGTCATTATAAGTTGTCCTAGTAGACACAGTGAATTATTAAGTGGTGTAATTCCCAGAAGCTATTGAAATATTTAGAGGGACGCCATCCTAAGGCCAGCAGCTCAGCTGAGTTTTGCTAGCATTTAACTGTGTTCTATATTCATAATTCTGGTAAGACTGAAATTATTTCTTTGTACATTTTAATATTTGTTTAAGGTTTCGAGTGATTTGATACTGCAATATCATAATCTGTCCCTTACAACAAGTAAGGATTCGCTCTAGACCCCCCGCCCCAGTTCAGGGTCTAGAGACAAATAAAATACATAAAGTCCAGCAAGGATTATGAAGGACAGATCAAGTGTTGAGATCAGTGAAACATATCACCTATCCTATTCTATGGCAGGAAGCTAATGAACATATTTCAGAATACGTAGTCTGGGAGAACTTATCCTATGTGAAACCAACTTGGTAAGATATGTTGTTTGGTCAGAAAGATCTGACCCGTCTATGTGGTGTTGTTGTTGTGTAGTGTTGTGTCCAGAAGTGGTTAGAGGATGGAGTTCTGACACATGACTAATACTTTGATTGCAGAGCTGTGAGTTTCAGTTGGCACCAATGTGGTGTCAAATGAGTTGTTGAATATTACAAGAGTGGACCCGTGCAGTAACATTTTGTCAGAGCAGCCTATTATAGCCCCCAAGCACGGAGAGGTGGGGCCACCAGACTTCTGATATTGCCCCCAAGCACGGAGAGGTGGGGCCACCAGATCTCAGCACCAGAGCTACACATTCAAGCTACGTGAGTGCCTGGTCTGCTGAGAATTCACCAACTCAACTTATTTGCTAACACACCCATAAAAATTCCATCCAATAACTGGACAATGTGTAGTCACCATAGACAGGGAGTGATGAGGCCACCCCAACAGCACATCCATTAAATGTTCTCCCAAAATAGATTACAACTATAAACAGTAGTAATATTAACTAGTCTAGTAACATACATATGTACACACCTTGCATTTATTATGTAATATTCATGCATTTCTTTCATAATTGCAAAACCTTTCATATGTTCTGGCCAAAATAACACCTTGGTTCAGAACAAATAAATTTAAAGAAAATTACTATCAAAAATTTTACACACTTGAGTTAGTTCAGTGTATTATAACATTTATTAATATTATTAGACTTAGTAAATATCTGTGTGTGTGTATGTAAACTACCACAACACATTACATATCATTACCCTAGACATTTAACGTAGCCACATTCATTAGTAAAAAAAAGATAGGTGTGAGGTCGTAGTGGTAGCAAAAAGGGCCTTCTGACAATTCACAGCTACATTTTATCTCAGGAGCCTTCACAGCTGACCTCATGCATCACACTTAGTAATATCACCATCATACAATACCATCAAATCCACTACACACATTAATTAATTTTTTTATTAATGAATTTATGATAATATTTGTCTGATTTTCACAAATCATATACAAAACTGATCTTGGTTGGTGATGGTATTCGGCCAAAAGATTAGGTGAATTTTTCTTAGGCATGTTGTGTGAAAAGAGGACAATTTCGACATTTCCTTCTCTGTAACTCTCCAGCATTCTGCACCATAGAGAAGCACAGAAAGCACACAGCTCTGATATAATCTTAATTTTGTGCTTGTGCTGTATTGAGAGGACTTCCAGATGTTGTTTAGGCTAAAAAAGGCTGTTCTCATTCTGATGTTGATGTCTTTGCCTGCCCCGCCGTCTGGTGTTACTATGCATCCTAGGTATGTGAAGATGTCTGTCTGTACCAGTTGCTGATTCCTTACTGATATGGGCAGGTAATTAATGATCTCTCAGTTTACCCAATTCTTGAAACATTCATACTGTTAAGATCCAGTAGCTTAACAGAAAGGGGGCAACTAGGCTTTTACACTAAGACTATGCAGGAGAAACTTGAGAGCACATCAACGTCAATATTGATGAAATTACATCTATATATAGCAATTTTGCATTACTGATCTTTATGTCAACATGAGTGAACAGTAAACATTGGAGGTTACAAATATCAGGATAATCCAAGTTATCAGGAAACATGAACAAATATAAAAATCAATCCAATGCAAGCCCTCATAATGCAGTCAAACAGTAAAGAATTCTCTAAAACATTCACTAAAAATGCCTTTCAGTCCACCTCAGCTCTTGCCTATTTACCTTCTTGTTTTCTCTCTCTTGGTTTGTCCTTATCTACAGCTTCATGCGGTTGGCTTTGTTCAATCACCCAGTACATAGATTTGATATTTCTTTGGTGTAGCCGTTAACCTTGTTTCTTATCCATTTATAAGTAATGCTCTGAATTCTGAGTTGAAGTCTTGCAATGTGATTTAAAGAGATAATTCTTAGCCGAGGGGAAAAAAAAATGGTATAATTTACACAAGGGCAGCTCAAGGTTGACCTGCAATTATCACTGTCCTTGTAAAACAGGAACCACGAAAAATATAAAACTTTGTCATGAGTAGATAGTGTCATTACTATTCAACATCTGTGAAATAATTTTGTGAGTTCTACGTAAATGCATGGCTGTTGATTCAAGATGGTGTTTTGTCACGTCTCATCAGCTGTAAAACTGCACTGCATCGTCAAAGAGAAAGTGAAACTGGAAATTCTGTAAAGACTAATAGGACAGTATAGAGAAGAACCCTGTCAAATTCAAGTCTGCATGATTGGTGTAGTAAGTTTACGGAGAGCTGAAACAATGTCTCCAATCTTCAACATGCTCAATGTGTAATGAAACGCAATGTGCGACACTGGTATTCAAAGAGCTGATTTTCCAACACTGGCAAACATCAGTGTACGATATAATATCCTTAACTGGAATAAATAAGCTAAGTGGGTGCCTAAGACATGCTAAGTAAAATTATTTTATTTTAAACGACCTAGGAAACAGTCAAAGCTACAGCTGCCTTCATATCCAAATAT
Source organism: Oreohelix idahoensis (assembly GCA_024509875.1). NCBI lineage: Eukaryota > Metazoa > Mollusca > Gastropoda > Stylommatophora > Oreohelicidae > Oreohelix > Oreohelix idahoensis. Next base: position 349,017 of record JAMPIV010002418.1, read on the forward strand.
CAATACAAAGTGGGCTGTGAGATCATTAAACACTCTCCTGACAATCTTAACTTAGCACCATGTGATTTTTTCCCCTATTGGACTGAAGAGATAGCATCTAGGCTGACAGTAACTACAGCAAGAATATGACCTCGGTCCTACACCAGGTGCTGGTATCTGGAAGCTGCCAGAGTGGTGGCAAAAGTGTGTTAGTGTTCCAAGAGAACACCTTGAATAGGGGTGCTGTTCTGGCACTTACAACATTTAAAATTTTTTTTTTTTTTTTTAAATAATATTGTCAAGGTCAGCCTTAAGCCACACACAGATATTTAAGCAAAATTAAAGGAAATATTTAAAAAATAGATTTCTTACTTTATCTTCCACTTTACCCTCCAGATCTTGCTGTATCTGCTGAATAAGCAACAGGTCTTTGCACGGAATGTCACCACTCAGCGTGATGGTGGCAGGCTGGACAAGATCATTGGAGATCTGAACCACTGCAAGTAAATGTTGTAAAGTTCAAACTGTGATTTGTGTGTGTGATAAACAAAGGCAAATTTACTTTCCTCACCTTTATTTTTCCACAGAATTCTGCCAAAACTGAGTATTTTTCTTTCAAAACTGGAACCCTTTAACCTAAAAATGTATCCTGACAAACTAATTGCATGCAGTCTGCATAATATGACTTCTGGAGCTTTCTGCCTCCTGAATCCTGTAGCTATCTCATAAGAATAAATGAAAAGCCTCTAGAACAAGTGAAATGTTTCTAAAACCTTACTTACTTTCTTAGTCGTTCCTCTTCTACAATTAGGTGTAGAGGTTTAGAAGAGAGAGCACCACACTATCCTATCGGCTGACTTCCTCCTGGCCTGGTTCCATTCTAGTCCTCGGTCCTTCAAAGATTGTCTAATGTTGTCCTCCCAAGCGGACTCTGGTCGTCCTGGAGGTCTGGATCCCTGGCTCTTAGTTTCCCATACTTGCCGTGGTAGCCGATCTTCTCCCATTCTGCAGACATGGCCAAACCATCTTAGTTGGGACTGTTCTACTTGGGTCTGCAGGGGTTGGGTTTTTAGGCCTTGACGTATCCCCTGGTTGCAGACCATGTCTCTTCTTGTTACTTCAATCATCTTCCTCAAAAATCTCATTTCTGAGGTTTGGATCTGGCTTTTGTGGGTTGTAGACATTGCCCATGACTCGCATCCATACGTCAAGACTGGGACATTGGTGGACTGGTATACAGCCATCTATGTCTTCTTGCCAACCTGTCTTTTGCTGAGGAATCCTTGATTTATGGCCTGAAAGTCTCCCAGCTGCTGCTCTTCGGGTAGCCAACTCTTCTTTGATGCCTCCCTTCCGGTCTATGACAGCTCAGAGGTATTTAAAGTGGTTGACCTGCTCCAAGGACTTTTGGAGCTTTCTGCCTCCTGAATCCCACAGCTATCTCATAAGAATAAATTAAAAGTCACTAGAACAAATCATCATCGAGCGGCGTATGTTGCAGTGTTTCGTTAAGCCTGTGGCCCAGTGCATCCAATTTCAACAGGCATTTATGTAGGGTTGCCTTCCTTAGCCTTTGACTGTCCCCAGCCTACCTGCAAAGCAGGTTTCTAAAAAAAACATATCCATGCACAATAACTGCCAAAATGGCTGATGGTATGGCTGAAATGATTTTTATATTTTAAAGCCCTTGCTCGAAGCAAATACACACAAGGTATTCAGATTGAAACTGTCATTATCTTCAAACATAATGATGCTGGCACGAACTGGGCAAATTAGGTTAAAAAAAAAACATCATATTACTTCATCGAATGTAACGCTTGAAAAACAAGAACAAGAGAAAAGTTTCTAAAACCTTGGACACAAAATAACACAGGATGGCAGATGTGAAACAAAAGTCAAGAAAAGAATAGGAATTGCCAAGGCTGCATTTAACATGAGACAGACATTAACATCCAAAAGCAATAGTTAACAAACTAAAATGAGTCATGGAGCTCCAAGCAGATGGAAAAAAAGAGCTGAGGCCCTTAACTCTTACTATCCGGCAAGCCCCGTGAAGTGGCTCGGGTTTAGTACCAATTTTACGGCTCGCCAGTTCACTGGGCTTTTTACATGAAGTCTCTATCGGCAAAGAGTTAATGGAAAATTGTCGATGTTTTATCCAATCCAACATTAACAGTCACTTCCTGTGTTCAGTCTGTTTACAAATATTAGCGTGGTTGTCGTTTTGATGAGTTATTAAGTTCGATTTTTAGTGTTTTGTTCGGCTGTTGATCGTAAACAAACTTGTTCTAACCAAAATGGCTTCATCTTCAAACGATTGTAAGCAAAGGTTATTGGCGGTGCAAGCAGCACGACTTATTTCTTCTTGGATCGAACATGAGGATGATCAGTTATCGAGTGAAGATGACAGTTCAGATTCAGAATATATCTTGCCCAGCAAAGATATATGTAATCAAAACACTGAATCAGATGAGAAGGGGGCGTTTCCCCTAGCTGGTTCTGTCAGTAGTACTAGCACTAGAAATGCCAGGCCAGTGAAAAGACAAGGAAAAGGTAAAGCTCCCATTAAGAAAAGATTAAAAGAAGATACATCTAGATCAACCCATAAAGAAGCAGAATCCACAAGTACTGATGGTAATACAAGTACATTGAATGAGGAAATTAGGTGGAATGAAGTTGATGCTGGCTCAACACAAAATGCTTTCCGCTTTGTACCACCTCATGCTAGGATTACAGGTGTGAATCCAAATATTATACCTGATGATTGTTACGGTATATGATATTAACGCCGTCTGCTAAAGGTTACCAGACGTGCAATTGTAAAGGTTAAGACATTTAATATATTGCGATAGATGTTTCAATTACTGAACGCTTCATACACGATCGATTATGACGTGTATAGCGTTGTTTAGGACACAGTCGGTAACTAAGAAACCATACCCTTTTTTACATTGACCGTCAAGCTGTTAAGACGCGTCTGACTTTCCTTCCAATGTTGAGCATGGTATTGCCATACAGATATATTTTATGCAAGTACGGACATGGGTCAGTCCATTGCTATTACGAAGATTTGAAATGATTAAAGGTCAGTACGAAAGTGAAAATTAAGGAAGGATGAATTACAGTCCATAGTATTTGATTTTACCAGACTCATAGACTCACTGTCGGCCGTTGGAAAACCCCAACCGCGCGTGCATACAGCTATGACAATCTGCATACAGTAATTTGATTATTGGACAAGGACTGATAGGATATCTACATATCTATGCCATATATTTTCAAGTTATAATAGCCTAGCTGTTGACGACCTATAGCCCTGATCGAAGCAACGGGAAAGATAAGTCTAGCTGTTTAAATTGTCGTCATTGCAAAACCGTAATACTGAGTCCATTTTGCTTTGATCAGGCATGTCTATGTATTTTCATGTATATATGTTAAATTTGTTTTCCATCGTATGTATTTGTTACTAATCGTGGAGGTAGGGAGGATGAACTGAAATTAAATTCTGCGGCTCTCACGATGCCTGAATTAATTTCGGTCGTTTCTTAGGGCAGTTAAACGATTGCACCTTTGGAAACCCCATTGAGGTTTGACATTGGACTTGTTGTCCAAATCTGCTATCGTTTGACGATTTTGCGTTAGCTGTACTGTCCCGTAGATAATTGGTGTATTTTATTCGTATTCAGTTAATAATTTTATTCAGTTCTGTACCATGTTCGTTACTATTTCGTCCATTCTCCTCTGACTATCATTTATTTTATGATTATTAAATTTTCGTCCGTTATGAGTCCTGTGACGTCATCATTTTTCGCAGTCATTTTTTTGTGTGTGTACCTTGAATATTCAGTTGACCTCCGGTCAGACCTTGCCCTTCATTTGGTCTGTGACATTTCCGCTTATTTTATTTAGTTCATAAATTCATTTTTAATTGTGAAAATGTCTTGTTTGCGTCTTGACATTGTTTGTACCCTTTAGTTGCATCATTGCTTGTCTGTCCTCATAATATATATTAATATTACATTAATAATATTATAATTATATGCAATAATACACTTGTAATTTAATTTAATTAATTTTTTCTGAAATTTAAGGTTAATATGGGACATTGCATAATTATGCAGTGATAGTCCAAGAAAGTAGCACTACAATTTATCATAGATGCCTAGGGCATAATAATATAATATATATATTGACAAAATAAATAATCTTATAGCTACCTTTGAGGTAATAGACCCATTGTATATTATTTAATATACTTTTCTGGTACTAAGAGAGTGACTTAGTACATTGAACAATATAATTACTAGGAATTATACCCAACATTATTGGATATTGAGATTAATTGTGTGATATAATTACATTATATTTAACAGATATCATAACTATTTATGATATAGTATTATTTAGATACAATATTGTTACAAAATATTGTCTATTAGTTGAACTTAGACATTAAGTTCAGTACTATTGTGATTACTTATATTGAATATTTCTAAGTTCAGTAAGTATAATAATTACTCTGAAGCTACTATTGACTATTTTAATCAGTAATTATCAATAATTACTTACAGATAAAAGTCAAAATGCTTACTATAGACCATTTCGTTAAGATTGGTCGTGAATATGGTTATAAATCTCAAGAACTTCGTCAGTTTGCTGAATCAGAACTGGAAAAATATGAAAGAAAAGAAGAAGAGAAAAAAGCTGCATTAAAGAAAGAGGAAGAAGAGAAAAAAGCTGCATTAAAGAAAGAGGAAGAAGAGAAAAAAGCTGCATTAAAGAAAGAGGAAGCAGAACTTGAGATGAAGCAAATTGCCAAGGAAAATAGATTGAGAGAGATTGCTCAACGTGAAAGAGAAGAGCAAAGAACAATCGCCAAACAGGAAGAAGAGAATAAATTGAAACGAGAGGAAATTATTTTACAACAAGAAATGGAATTGGCGCGTATTAAATTGGAGACAGCAAGATTACAAGCACAAAGTGCTGATGCAAACCAGAATAATAACGCACAAAATGGATCATCATCCAGCCAACCTAAACACTTCTACAATTTTAAATTACCCATTTTCAACTTGAACGTCGACGACCTTTCATCGTTCCTGGCACGTTTTGAACAGACTTGCAAATCTAACCATTTGCCTGAAGAGTCATGGGTACTCAAATTAAATGAATTCTTGGTTGGAGAACCACTGACAGCTTCTCAAAATGCTGACCCATCAATAGCAAATAACTACGGTGCTATTAAGTCCTTGCTTTTACGAAGGTTTCACCTGGACGAGGAACACTGTAGGTTGAAATTTAAGGGAATTTTACCTGAATCTCCAAGGGATTTTGCAGGATTCATTGCGAACATACGCAATACATTTAATAGATGGGTTGAACTGGCAGAAGTCAACAAATCATACGACAAATTAGTTGATTTACTACTGCGGGATAAGGTATTATCTTCAGTTAGCCAGCCATTTTTTGCATATTTGCAGGAGCGTAAACCAGGTACTATGGATGAGTTAGAAAAAATTTCTTTAAACTACTGTTCGGCACATCCGAATGCAACCATTTCTAACTCCTCATTAAGAGAACCTCTACCTGTGGCGTCTAATATGGCCTACAATCATAATAGCAAACAAAGACATCACAGTGTAGACAGAAGCAGGTTCCAAAGAAATCACAATGTTAACTTTCAGAAGGGACATAATAATGATTTCAACAATAAAAATGAGTTCAACAGAGGTAGATCACGAGATAGAAATTATTCACCTCAAACAAACTACCACAATGGTCAACATAACACTCATTATAATCGATCACATACTCCCAATAATAATAGTAACTGGAATGGTAATAATCATGGCTCGAGACATCGAGATAATAGTTACTATAGAGGACGACGAGATAATTCTAACAATTATACTCGGAATCGATCTCATTCTCGGGGATCATCTCATTACAACCATAATACAGGGGCGGCAGTTACAAATAATACTACCCCTATAGCTCAGGTCCCACTTGACAATAATACAACACAGTCTTCTGCTGCATGTTTTGCTATTAATTATAATGTGGCAAATAGTTGCCAGCAATGCAATCTTATTTTTCAGAAGGCGAAAGAAACAGTGCTTAACTGCGGACATATTATACCACAGGTAGGTCTTGCAGTCAACGATGGAACAGGCCTATTAATTTTTAACAGAGGATTAGTTAATGGATCCGTCGTCTCAGTGTTGAGGGATTCGGGATCCACAACGATTGGTGTACGACAGTCGCTGGTACATCCCAGCTGTGCAACGGGGGAATATGTCCGTTGCATGACTTTTGGTGGAACAATAGAGTTTTACCCCACAGCTATTATTCATGTTAACACTCCTTTCTTCACAGGGAACGTAAAAGTATGTATGCTAAAAAAGCCTATAGCTGATTTGATGGTCGGTCGTATACACGGCAGTAAAGATTGTACTCCAGATGAGATTATAGAATGGGAGAAACATAACCTATGCACTGGAAACGCCGTGACGACTAGAGCGCAGACTCAACTCATGGAGAAAGTTGATGATAATAAAATGGATGCAGACAACCAAGAGGAATTTGTAGTCAATTCACCTATTGACAGGGAAACATTTGCAACCAAACAAAAAGAGGATAAATCTTTAAAAAAAATTTTTTAAGTTGGTTGATAAAGTTGACAATCTATCCTCAGGTAATAATAACAAACATTGTTTTGTTATTAAAAATGACATATTGATTAGATGTTTTAATGACAAATCACAAATGAAACAACAAGTTATGGTCCCATATACTTTTAGACGGTACATTCTTCAACATGCACATGACTCACATTGTGCTGGACATATGGGATATACTCGAACACGATCTCGAGTACTGTCTTCATTCTTTTGGCCAGGGGTGTCAAGAGATATTTCGCAGTATGTACGTTCCTGTACTACATGCCAAGAAGTGAAAGCACGTGGAGCTTTTCACACGGCGCCTATTCAGGCTTGCGATATCTCAGTGAGACCTTTTGACAAAATGGCAATAGACATTATTGGTCCATTGCTACCATCGGCCAGAGGACATAGATTCGTCCTTACGTGCATTGATTTGTGCACACGATGGCCAGAAGCTATCCCATTAAAGACCACCACTACCACAGATGTAGCTGATGCACTACATCTCATCTTTTCTAGAATAGGGTTTCCTAGAAAACTTTTATCAGACCATGGGTCACAGTTTATATCTGACACCATGAAGGAAGTCATGAAAACTTGGGACATTGATAGGAATTTAAGTAGTATTTATCATCCGATGAGTAATGGTGCGGTTGAAAGACTTAACCGTACACTTAAACAACTACTACATAAGGTTACTGCTAAGCACCCTCATGACTGGGACAGAGCACTCCCAGCTGTTCTATTTGCTTATCGGGAGGTACCGCATGAACAAACTGGCTTCTCTCCCTTTGAATTAGTTTTTGGTGCTCCCCCAAGAGGTCCTATGGGACTAATAAAAGACTTATTAATTGACGACGAGATGACTCAGGACACTCAGTCATCTTACGAATATGTGATTAATCTTCGGAAGAACATTATTGAGTCTTGCCAGTTGGCAACAGCTTCTTCTGAGGCTGCAAAAGCTAAGGCTCGATCTCTACAAAATAAGTCTCGACGATTACGCCAATTATTCCCAGGCGACGAGGCTTATGTGTTACTTCCTCACAATAACAATAAATTATTGATATCTTGGAATGGTCCTTACAAAGTCATTGATAAAATTTCTGACGTTGATTACGTCTTAGATATCAAGGGACACAAAAAGATATTTCATATTAACATGCTCAAGCAATTTCATACACGTCCTGAACACTTACAGTCAATTTTTCATGAACTAGATGACAACACAGTATCCACTTGTCATTATACTAACTTATCTGTCATCCAGGAAGAAGAATCTTCTTTTCCTGAGGTACAGTTACCGTTACCTGTACCAGTAGTTCAACCTACTGAATCTTGGCGGGATGTAACCATCTCTTCAACGGTTACACCGCAACAGCGTCTACAGATTGCTAATCTATTACAATCTTATCCAGATGTGTTGACCGACGTCCCGGGTCGCACATCGGCTATCAGTCATGACATTACTCTCAATGATGATACACCTATTCGTGTACATCCCTATTCTGTTCCTTTACATTTCCTTGCTAAAACTACTAAGGAACTTGAACAGATGTTGTCTCTGGGAATCATTGAGACTAGTAATTCGCCATTCTCTTCTCCATTAGTGATTGTCCGGAAGAAGGACAATAATATCAGACTATGTGTTGATTATAGAAAATTAAATGCTAAGACTATAGTTGACAGCGAACCACATCCACTTATCGACGACTTACTGCCACGTCTATCTAACGCAACTATATTTAGTAAGATAGACTTAACTAAAGGTTATTGGCAGATACCACTGACCGAAAAGGCTAAGTACTACACCGCATTTTCCACGCCACAAGGTCTATACCAGTGGAATGTGATGCCTTTTGGGCTTGTTAATGCGCCAGCTACCTTCATTCGCCTGATGCGACAAATTTTATCAGGTAGACCAGACGTTATTACATATATTGACGACATATGCTTGTTTAGTTCGTCGTTTTGAGGAACATGTTTCGGGACTTAGATATGTTTTTGACACTCTAAGGAATTATCATCTAACTGCTAAACCTACAAAGGTGCAAATCGCGTGTAATGAGATAACCTTTTTGGGACATATCATTGGATCGGGATATATCCGAACGTTACCTAGTACAGTCTCCAAAATTCTAAACATAGCAGTTCCTCAGACGAAGAAACAGGTCAGGAGTTTGTTAGGACTTGTTCAATATTACAGTAGATTCATACCAAACTTGTCATCCATCACGGCTGTATTGTCTTCATTGTTAAAAAAAGATATGCCGGTGAAGGTGACATGGACTGGTACATGCAATGAAACTTTCAACAAAATTATAAATTTGTTCTCACATGAACCAATTTTAAGACTTCCCGATGCTTCCAAAAGATTTTTCTTACGAACAGATGCTAGTAACTACGGCATTGGTGCATGCCTGCTCCAGAACCATGATGGCATTCTACACCCCACCTTATATATATCAAGAAAACTGAAGCCGGCAGAAACCAAGTATTCAACAGTCGACAAGGAACTTTTGTCTGTGATCTGGGCAATAACGAAGCTGGAAAAATTCTTACTCGGTGCTCCCTTTACCATACAGACGGACCAACGTGCTGTGGCAGCCTTGCGTCGATCTAATCATAAGAGCCAGAAACTTGCCAGATATTCAATCATCCTACAGCCATTCGAGTTCTCCATTGAACATATTCCTGGCACTGAAAATTGTGTGGCAGATGCATTGTCACGTAATCCTATTGACGACGAATAATCAATATTGACACTCTTAAACTACATCAATCAGAACTACATTAGATTGAACGAAGTATCAACTATAAAGGAACTAACCTTGCCTTTAATTTAAACTGTATAATCACTATATGCATCACAGAATTGAATTAAAAGACAATCAAGGTATATATAGACATTCAAACTTCGTCTAACGTCCATACACGAGATATGAATACTCTTTGAACAATCATGGACTAATGTCTGACGACAAACCGAACTGATGTTCCTGTGTATACTTAATTCTTGGATGCTGGGATAAATGACATTTCTTTCCAACGTAAACGTTTGAACATTTTTGCCTAAAAGAATTCATCAGGATCAAGACTACGGATGGATCATCATATCCTATACTAATTAATTAGTTAACTTAACTTCTTAATTGAATTATTATCAATAAAATGAAATGTGAGAAAAAAATGAAATGAAAGAACAAAAAAAAGAGAACGAAATACTAAAAGAAGAAATTATGAAAAGAGAAAATAAATCTCACACAAGTATTAGATTAATAATTTTTTTTTTAATGTACCTATACATTATTTAGTTAGTTAAATTAGATAGTTATTATTCACTAACACTTAACACACACAATTAAGTTAAAACTTATATTCGAATTTCTTTCTATTTCTTCTTACTTAGTTTGTCTTTTCTTCTCTCATGACATTGCGTTACATTAGAACCTTAATAATTTAACTCTTAGTTTAATTAATTAATTTAATTTTAATTAGTCAAATTAATTCCTATATGACATACTAATACGACAGACCTTACTTTAATTTAATTTTCTCATTCACTATTAACATTGGACATTTATTTAGTTGATATAATGATATGTATAATATTGATATATAATGTGATTTATGATTAGATGACTATGACAAATAGTTAGTTGACACGACCGCAACACGGTTCTACTCAGAACATCGTCGGCCATATGTCACAATTGTGTTAAATTTTTTTGAAAAATTGTTAAGTCGGATAGATATTGAAAAAAAATCTATCGATTTTTTTTTTTCCCCGGTGTACAGGGAATTGTTACGGTATATGATATTAACGCCGTCTGCTAAAGGTTACCAGACGTGCAATTGTAAAGGTTAAGACATTTAATATATTGCGATAGATGTTTCAATTACTGAACGCTTCATACACGATCGATTATGACGTGTATAGCGTTGTTTAGGACACAGTCGGTAACTAAGAAACCATACCCTTTTTTACATTGACCGTCAAGCTGTTAAGACGCGTCTGACTTTCCTTCCAATGTTGAGCATGGTATTGCCATACAGATATATTTTATGCAAGTACGGACATGGGTCAGTCCATTGCTATTACGAAGATTTGAAATGATTAAAGGTCAGTACGAAAGTGAAAATTAAGGAAGGATGAATTACAGTCCATAGTATTTGATTTTACCAGACTCATAGACTCACTGTCGGCCGTTGGAAAACCCCAACCGCGCGTGCATACAGCTATGACAATCTGCATACAGTAATTTGATTATTGGACAAGGACTGATAGGATATCTACATATCTATGCCATATATTTTCAAGTTATAATATGTACCTTTGTGATCAACATGCATGAATCGTCTTGACGTGTAAACTGTATTAAATATTTGTGGACTCTATGAACCGACTTGTCACATCAATCGTATTCCAAGGTTCAATTACTGTTCAGAATCTTCCACCCCTGCATTCGCGTAATCTTACATAGAAGGCACGATACACGATCACTCAAGAATATCAAGAAGATAAAACAATGGCCAGACATTTATAACTGTTTTATTAATATCACATGGAACATTGTTCAGAGCTAACCAAACCACGCCTTGCAACAGATCCACTTGCAACAATGATTCTTCTGCATTTTATTGTCTCAAAGCTCTTTTAACTAATGAGATTATAGATGAGCTTACTGTTTCTATAAATGAATATGCTGATCGACTCTGTCAGTCAAATTCAGAAACGGCGACAAAAAGATCTGTCTATCAAAACTGGTATCCAGTTACATCTCCAGAACTGTGCAAGTTTTTTGCTGTGATAATAGCAATGGGAATTGTGAAAAAACCAGCCATTAGTGATTATTGGTCTAATGAAGGCTTTATGCAAACTCCCTGGTACAGACAGATGTTTACACGGGATAGGTTTCAGATGTTATATCACACGATGTTTCATGTGAGTGATGTAGACGCACAAGGTAAAGCAAAGATCGAACCATTTCTACAGAAAATGTTATCTAGATTCCAGGAAGCATTTTACCCTTACAAGGAGCTGTCTTTGGATGAAATGGTAATTGGGTGGAAAGGCAGATGGGCTCACAAAATGTTCAATGCCTCTAAACCCAAAAAATATCATGTGAAGACATTCGGTCTTTGCGACAGTAGCACAGGGTATGTAGTAAATTTGTTGATATACTTTGGGGCCAATACTTCTTACAGTCCAGATATTGATGTAAATAGCCAGCAAGCCATCAAAGTTTTTGACACTTTGCTACAACCATGTGGAAAAGGTCATCACATCTATGCTGATCGATATTACACAAGTGTGCCATTGCTTCAATATCTGAATAACAGGAGTAATTATTTCACTGGGACTGTTAACGTTAATCGAAAGAACTTCCCAAAAGAGCTGAAAACTACACAGCTAATGCATATGGAAATGAAATGGTATATGGAGCAAGAAAAAAGATTTTTATGTGTAATGTTTAGGGACAAAAAAGCAAAAAAAACCATGCATTCTTGTTTCAAGTTGCGCAACAGTGGAAAGCAAGGACATCACCAATCGCTTTGGTGAAACAAAAAATAAACCACTGATGAATGATGATTACAATCAACGCATGAATGGATGTGACAGAGTGGACCAAAGCATTGTAACATATGGCACATTTAGCAGAAGAACAAGAAAGTGGTGGAAAAAAATTTTCTTCTGGATTTTTGAAATAGCTCAGCTCAATGCGTATAAATTATTTGCACTGTCAAGAACAACAAATGCCAAAAAACAGAGCCTTCTTCAATTTAAACGGCAACTTGTCAATGAGCTCTCTCTTGTTGCTGCTGTGGATTTCCAGCAAATTCCTCCCAGGATTGGACATGGCAATCAAGTGAACAATCCAGTCAACAGACTAGGAGGAACAAACCATTTAATTAAAAAATCCAAGTCTCATCGCAACTGTGTCGTTTGCAGCACCCCTCAAGTAAGGGTCAGGACATCCTTTTATTGTGAAGGATGCACAAATAATCCCCATCTACATCCAAACAACTGTTTTGCTGCTTATCATGAAAGGAAATAGTTTGTGGTAAATATCAGTTGTGTATAAAGTGTGTACATATTTTATTTTCGTCATGATTTTTCAATATGTGACCTGAACATTTCAAAAGGAAACATTTTTATTTAGTATTCAAAACAAGTGAAACCTGTCTGTGTTCCGTATAATTGGATAAAAGTGGTTCTAGGAGTTCCAGGCTTCCAAATTGGATTATTTTTGTGGGTAAGTACAACTTTTTTTCCACATTTTTTAATATTGTAAAATTGTTCTGCACTCATTACTGTATATGTTGTATGCATGTTTAACACCACTTAACAATTAGGTTAGGTGCATGTCAAAGGGGTTTCATTTCTCTATATTTAGATATATATAAAACTTTATATCATTATAAATAAATTATTTAATGCAAAATCAGTAAAGGTAGTCATGTCTGTAAATAAAGGTTAAAATATTTGTGCGCTTAAATATACCAAAACAATTCAAATTGTGATAAAAACTTTATTTCTGCTCAGAAACAACTCCAACTTTCCTACATTATGTGAAAATGGATGTACTTTAAAATGAAAGTAGGTTTAGGGGTAGAAGTTTACCAGAATTAATTATTCATATTGATAAGGACAATAAAAGACTTATAAGACAGCATCAAGAAGACCTATCCATGAAGACAACACCACTGAAGCCCACCCTATACCCTGTACCATGGGAGCAGGCCAGCAGTGCCCTCCAAATTAATACATCAGTCAGTGGTCTCACAAGTGGATGTGAGTATAATGATCTGCAAAAACGAACTGCTACATTGAGTATGATCCAAGAAAGCTATCCCGATCAATCATGGATACATGCCTATACAGATGGATCAGCAACTAATGCTGTTAGGAATGGAGGGTGCCGGTATCTTTATCTCATATCCTGACAACCACTATGAGACTAGGCACATTCCCACTGGTAAATTCTGTTCCAACTATACAGCTGAGGTTCAAGCTCTAGAGCAAGCTGCAAATATGATTTATAACACCAACTCTGACTGCCACCAGGTAGTCATCCTCACAGATGCACTGTCTGTCCTGCAAGCTCTCAAGGGTGGTAAACTCCCGCATCTGAGAAATGAACTAAACAAGGTAGCTGCCAAAAAGAGAACCATACTTCAGTGGGTACCATCTCATTGTGGTGTACCCGGAAATGAAAAGGCAGATAAACTTGCAAAAAAGGGAGGAGAATGTGAACAAGAAGATAATGAAGTCACATACTTTGAGAAAAAGAGAGCTATCCAGACTATCAGAAGAGAACAGAACCAACCCAAAGACTACTATCACACTCTCGACCGGCAGGGACAGATAACTATTTTTCGACTCAGGACAGGGCATAACAAACTGAATAAACACATGCACAAGCTACGATTGTCTGCTTCACCACTGTGCACATGTGGATTAAACGAACAAACTGCTGAGCATGTTCTACAGGACTGTCCTCTGTATGACCAGTTAAGAAAGATATACTGGCCCAATGACTCAACACTAAACTCAAAGCTATATGGAGTTAAAGAGGAACTTCAAACAACAGTCGAATTCATCATGAGAACTCGTCTGACGGTGTAATCATCAAAGATGCGATCGCAAGAAGAAGAAGATAAGGACAATGTGTTTTTCAATTTTTTATCTTTTTAAATTTTTCTGCATTCATTACTGCATATGTTGCATGTATGTTTAAAATCATTGAATAATTCAGTTAGGTGCATGTCAAAGGGGTTTCATTTCTCTATATTTAGATATATAACATTTCATGTTATCATTATAAATAAATTATTTAATGCAAAATCAGTAACGGTAGTCATGTCTGTAAATAAAGGTTAAAATATTTGTGCGCTTTATCTAAATATACCAAAACAATTCAAATTGTGATAAAAACTTTATTTGTGCTCAGAAACAACTCCAACTTTCCTACATTATGTGAAAATGGATGTACTTTAAAATGAAAGTAGGTTTAGGGGTAGAAGTTTACCAGAATTAATTATACATATTGATAAGTACAATTTGTTTCTCAATTTTTTCAATTTAAACATTTTTCTGCACTCATTACTGTATATGTTGCATGCATGTTTAACACCACTTAACAATTAAGTTAAGTGCATGTCATAGATGATTCATTTTTCTACATTTTAATATATAATACTTTATGTTATCATTATAAATAAGTTACTTAATGCAAAATCAGTAAAGGCAGTCATGTCTAAAAATGTACTCTCTGAAATCAGCTCGTAAAAACGCGGTTTTTAAGCACGTATACTAAGAGTTAAGATATGGATGTACAAAAGTTTAGGTTGCATCTCATGAGAACAGAAGAAAACAAGTAAAGCAGTTCTAAAAAAAAACAAGCAAAAGAGACATCTTTTCCATCTGCACACTAGTAGTCCTTTTCAGGGCTCCATCATATAAGCTGATCAGACACTAGTAGTAGTCCTTTTCAGGGCTTGATATTTGTTAATGCTGCGCTAGAATTGAGGTACAGAGTTCTCTTTGTTTTACTGGCAACTTCACTCTGATATAACTAAAGGACTTCTGACTATGGCTGAAAGGTTCAGGTCTCTCTGCAAGAAGGCAAACACATCAAGGGGGAAAAAACAGCGAATTAATGGCAGAGACTAAACATTAGAGAAATAAATTACTTTGGTCACAATGCTTGTTGAAAACCAAAACAGAAGAAAAAGTTCAAGGCAAACTGGCAAGAGAGTCGCGGTAGCGCAGTGGTTAGTGCACTGGTTTCCCAGCTCAGCGGTCCTGGTTTGATCCTCAGTTGAGGTGGGATTTTTTAGATTACAAACGGCTTCAGGGTCAACCCAGTCTCATGAATTGGGTACAAGAACAACTTTGAGAAGGTTAAGGTGGATGGCTTGATGCTGACCACATTACCCCTAGTGTGGCGATGGTCAAGAAAATATGAGCATATCACCATAGTCCCAATATGCCTCCATGGGATCCTTTACCTTTTTTTTTTATCCAAACTAGTAAGAGGATGACAACAAAGCAAGCAGGAACTCAAGACCAAGGAAACAGCCTACCACAGAAAGTACCATCAAAGCAAGAGACAGGGTGCTACAGATCCATAGCAGTTAACCATCCATCTGAAGACAACTCCTGATTGGATCAGATATATGTGAGATATTTACAGAAGGAGGAGGAGTAAAACTGATCAACGCTAGCTTTATATGATAGAGACAAGTTTGTCGGAAGATGGCTAGCACCCTAGGTGCCAAAAATTTGGTTACATTGCTTTGCTTCATACATTCAAATTATAAATATGCTACTTAAAATAGTAAGTCGAGGAAGTTGAGGGGAACTGCTGTAAGACGTGGAGTACAATGGATGGGTGTGAAAAAAAATCGAAAAAAGGTAATTTGTCTTACGAGGACAAAAGACAAAGAAAATAGCCAACGTTACGACCACAAGGCCTTCGTCAGGGAAAAGAAAGAAAGTAAAGGAAAGAAAGTGAAGGCTAGATAGGACTCATAAGAACCTAAATAAATATAAAAATTAAACCTAGGTACTTCCGAGCAAAGTGGAATCAATTTGTTGTTGCACTACAAGACGCCATCAGGCGTAATGGCCACTGACTGCTTTGACGGTCGGCGGCTAAGGAACAAAGAAGAAGAAGAAGACTTCCCTGAAGGAATCGAGGTCACTGCCCACAAACTGACTGGCGTGCCCGGAAAAGGAAATAACTGTCACCACCGGATGTATACAATACATACTACGAAACTAAAAAACGAAACTGAACAATAAACTACCCAAACGTAATATTAGTGGGGAATGGAAACAGAAGAGGACAGAATGAGTTGGATTCCTGTATTCTACATGCTCCCCAAAATTCATAAGATCGACAACCCTGGCAAACCTATTGTCTCAGCCTGTTCCTGTCCTACTGAGCACATTTCTGACTTCCTCGATAGCATTTTCCAGCCTTTCGTTGAGAATCTTCCCTCCTTTGTCAAAGACACTAATCATGCTCTTTTAACTTTCTCCTCTATCCGACTCTCAGCAGACCGCTCCTAACGCCTTTTCTTGTTAGACGTCTGTTCTCTGTATACTTCAATTCCCCACTCTGATGGTCTCCGAGCTCTTCGGTTTTTTTCTTGACCAGCGCACTTGTCCTTCTATATCCACTGACACTCTTCTCCGTCTTGCTGAACTGGTCCTTCAACTTAATTCCTTTGAATTCAATGGTCAGTTTTTCGACCAAATTAGTGGGGTTGCCATGGGAACGAAGATGAGTCCTAGCTATGCCTGCCTGTTCATGGGCCACTTGGAGCATCAGATATGGCAACAATGCTCCGGTCCTTTCCCTGGGTTTTACCGCAGATATATCGATGATGGCATTGGTCTCACAGATATGTCCGAGACTGATTTATCCCGCTTCATCGACTTTGTCAACCACTTCCACCCCACCATCAAGTTCACCTCCCTCATCTCCACAGTATCTGTCAACTTTCTTGACAATACTATTACTATCACGCCTTCCGGCCTTAATACCCCAGTATACTACAAGCCAACAGATGCCCATAGCTACCTTCTGTATACCTCTTCTCATCCTCTGGCTTGTCGTGACTCCCTTCCATTCTCACAACTTCTCCGCCTCCGCCGTTTGTGCCTAGACGATGATGACTTCCACTTCCGAGCCAATGAGATGTTGGATTTCTTCCGTTGCAGACTTTATCCGGAACATGTTCTCACCTCTGCCCTCCAACGTGTGCTCCCCATCTCTCGTCAGGAGGCCCTCAAACCTCACTATAAACCCACTTCGGATAGAGTCAAATTGATCTTGACCTATCACCCTCACAGTAATGCAGTCAAACAGATCCTTTTCCGCCATCTCCCTATCCTCCAAGCAGAGTCTGTGACCCAGGAAGTTTTCGGGGAAGCACCTTTGGTGGCATATAGGCGCGACAAGAACGTGAAGGATCTTCTTGTTCGCAGCCGTCTTCCAAAGAGAATGCCACTCAGTTTGGCACACTGCCATGTGGTCGGACACAATGCAACACGTGCAAGTATGTCATCTCAACCCACAAAGTGTCTTTTCCTGAGGCTACGTACACCATCACCAGTAGCTTCACGTGTGAGTCGGGCAATGTCATTTATACGATCATATGTAAACGTTGCTGCATAACCTATATTGGCCAAACAGGCAAACGACTTGGGGACAGATTCAGCCAGCACTTGAATGACATCGCTCAGCAAAAATCCACACCAGTTGCCATACACTTTAATGGTCCTGACCATCATGGTCCCATCGACATCCAGGTCACGGCGATCAGATCCTGTTCCTCTGACACTGCTAGCCGAGAACAGCTTGAGAACCATCTTATCCACCGCATGGGGTGTCTAAAACCAGCCGGTCTTAACCCCCCCCCCCCCCCCTTTCCTCTCTTGTTCCATCTTGACTCTTTCCACTCTTATCCTATTTTTCTGCCGCCTTCTAATAATATGTATGAATATATAATACACTGTTTTTAATGTCTTGATTTTTTATTTCACATTTATTTATCTCCAACTCATTCTGTCCTCTTCTATTTCCAGTCCCCACTAATATTACGTTTGGGTAGTTTATTGTTCAGTTTCGTTTTTTAGTTTCGTAGTATGTATTGTATACATCCGGTGGTGACAGTTATTTCCTTTTCCTGGCACGCCAGTCCGTTTGCGGGCAGTGACCTCGATTCCTTAAGGGAAGTACCCAGGTTTAATTTTTATATTTATTTAGGTTCTTATGTGTCCTATCTAGCCTTCACTTTCTTGCCTTTACTTTCTTTCCTTTCCCTGACAAAGGCCTTGTGGTCGTAACGTTGGCTATTTTCTTTGTCTTTTGTCCTCGTAAGACGAATTACCTTCTTTCGATTTTTTTTCACACCCATCCATTAAAATAGTAATTGCAATGTAATCTATTTTTTAATATCCAGAGTTTCTAGCTAGTTTGTGTTTGATTAAACTGTCAAAAATACAATTTACACTCTGTATAAGACCAAATTAACAGCCTTAAAAAATGTTTTAACATCTTTCAACTTAAATCACTAACTTACTACAATACAACAATATTTTATAACTGCAGCTTCCGCCATTCTCTCAGTCTGTTTTGTGTTTTATTCATTATCATTTTCCTTTTACTCCTTGTGAAGCATGGAGCCACCATAACAGCTGGTCCCCTTACAGGAAACTTTCACCACTGTACACATTTTGTTTCAGAGGTAATTTCTGTAGCAACTGGTTTTACATGATGACACTATCAGCCTGATACTACTTCTTCTTCATCTAGTCAGATGGCTACTTGAATATTTTCAAAGAAAGCACTTGTGTGCAGTGTGGCCCCAAACACAAGCTCATATTAGTTGTCTCTTACAACTGATGGAGTGATGCCCTATTCATTATTTGTCTCCACAGAGATCCTAGGAAACTACAAAGGTTGTATTTTATTAAATTATAAAAAACACAAGTTGTGCACTGTTTAAATCCAGATTTACCACCTAATTTTTTAAGTTTATATCCTAGATTTAGCACTGTACTATATAAGTCTATATTTGTTATGTTCCTTGTAACAACAACAACAAAAATAATTTAGTAAAATCAAAATTTTCTCTGTCTAGTTTTTATTTGTTTTTCAAAGTCAGATGGTCGTCAATGGAAAGCACATTTTGACAATAATTCATGTGTTCCTAATCTCAATTTACACATAAGGTCCATTTAACAGAATTACAGAGTTGTTTTTTTTTTCCAGAACAATCAAGGAACAAACAACTTATGAGAAGGAACATAATATTTTAGAAGCAAATGTTTGTTACACACATCAAAGTACACATAAGTCAATCTAAAACACTACATATAAACTAGGTGGAATCTCCAATCTAAAAGCTCGTTTCATGTGCACAGTGAAATGCATGTGAACAAAATTAACGTAGATATAATGGAAGAAAATACTAAGATACAAGAGAAGAAGTTACTAATTTTTATCAATATCTCTGGTCAACTTTGGTTTCACATTTTTAAGTGCATTATTTTCTTTGGTAACTTTCAAAACCGCTTCAGTCGGTTATATTTTATGGCTGTGAAAAAATTTCAGTCGGTAATAAAAGTGTTAATATTCAATGACAATTAGGATTTTCTTGTCTAAATTCTAAGTTTAGCCTTCATTGGATTGCTAAGCAGAAATTCAAAACATACCAGCACAGTCAGGAAATGGATACATATTTCCAGGCATCCACCGTCCTTCATCATAATCACAGAAATATTCTTCTGCTGATGGGAGAGCAAAAGCAAAGCCCTCTTGGCACATAATACGACAGAGAACTCCGACATCCCCTTCCTCGCAGGATAAATTACCATTCACGGGTGGTTCAGGGATAACACAGAGATGAGCTAGGGAAAAAAAAGTGCAATTAAAAATACATTTATTTAGCTGGTAAGTCTACATTAAGAAAATTCAGAGACAGTTCAATATCCTATCAATCATATTCTCATGATAAAATAATTACAGAGTGATGTTACAGATAACTAATGTGATCAAAAATGGTTACTGTTAATGATAAAGAGTGTGCCAGAAGGCGGCTTTATGTTCCAGGCTTTCCTCGGTGCCTCAGACTACTTATGTGATTTCTGGGTGGAAAATCTCTATTGCCAGTGCCAAATGATAGTAATATTAGCATTCTCTGGTTTTAACTGTAACTGCTAAAGATTCCGGGCCTATTTTGCCAATCAGTAATTTTTTTTAAAAAAAGATCTTATTTTTCCTTTATATCCACAATCAATTTTAATATGGAAAAAATCAGAAGGAACTACAAAATTAATCCCAAAGTGCAACTTATATGAAATAATGTTGTCCAACTCAGTTTACACATTTTTATTTTCATGATCTCCCTCAGTGACAAAAACGATAGTTTCTTGGGTGAAGCTTGATTGGAAGGGCAATGTCTGAAACAAGGTCTTTGCTTTGTTCAGTTGGATCTCAGCAAGTAAAGAGTGCGCAAGTATAGTCTTGTTATACTTCAGGTTGGTCAATATGTTGTGTTTTCTTTACTTTCAAACAAGGAGACATTTTCCCTGTTTATTCGATTAAAATAATTATTGTTGCTTTACAATGCTGCATAAGGTTCAATGCCATCCATGGATGAACAGTCCACATTCCTTTTTAATCGTACCTGTCTCCACCACAATATAAAAATTAACTGATGAGGTTTTCTAAAAATCTTCTTAGTCTTTTCATATGGACCTTACTTAACGAAAACCAAATACTTGCTTGTTGAATTTGGCAAATAATATATTTCAGAATTTATGTTTACTTCTTTGTGCTTTTGTACATGCCTATGCAAGGCATTCTGAAACTTTATGAGACTTAGTCATATGGCATATTCTTCTAGCTGTATTCTGCCTAGGCTGTCATGACGTTGATGGAAGATGACAGCTCTCCATTATCAATTCTGGAGGTGTGAGAAAAATGTAGAACCTCATGCCCTGACAACATCTCAGCAACTGATTTTCCCAACAACACTAAGTTCTTATAGTTTCGTTGGAAACTAATACCCACGTCATAACATTTCCTTAGATTGTTTACTCATCATTAAGAAATCTGAATGCCGTCATTTCCGCCATCAATTTCCCTTCCAGCCTTACTTCATGGGAAATTGACATCATTTAGAAAAAGATACGCTAAAAATAGCACGTCTGCAACTGCGAGATATAACAAATGCTACAGATAGGGTCAAGTATGGTATTTCCTAAAAAATTAATTTGTGAAATACTTACAATTTGCAATTCACTTCACTGAAAAGGTGAAGACTGTAATGTTACTTAGCAACATTGCGGTTCAGGTCTTCAGCTTTGTATGTAATATAGGTTGTACCAATAGCAAACCTTGACCCTGGTGACACAGCTGGCTCAGAAGTCAACACAGGTCTGAATCCTGAGTTGTCAACTGGCACTGGTGCAGTCCATACAACTTCTGTTGTATCATCAGACTCATCAGCTACCACCTCCACATTCTCAGGACAGTCCAACACTGGTGGTGTTTCATCTGTGTAATAGTAAATTAGAAGTAAGATGCACATACATGCAGTTCCAAGATAAGTTTCATACAGGACTTTTAATAATAGATATATCTTTCAGAAAACTAGATGCCTTGCAGGACATAATACATGACACTTTTTATCAGCACAATTTTTATTTGCCATAGCACAACAGACTCCTCAGCCTGTTTTGAAGGCTGGAAAAATACAATTATAACTCATATATGCAGACTGCTTGTTTAACTGACA
Source organism: Oreohelix idahoensis (assembly GCA_024509875.1). Classification (NCBI taxonomy): domain Eukaryota; kingdom Metazoa; phylum Mollusca; class Gastropoda; order Stylommatophora; family Oreohelicidae; genus Oreohelix; species Oreohelix idahoensis. Next base: position 370,979 of record JAMPIV010002418.1, read on the forward strand.
GCACAACAAATTCAATGCATGACAACTGGAACATACTAATGGAAGTATTTTTAGTTCGGCAGTCAGTACTTCAATGATTGAAACAAGTATAGCTATATCAAGCCCATCTGCTCCCATACTTCAGCAGTGTGTTCTTGCTTTTCCAAAATGTAAACTGGAGTAATTTAACTGGGACTTTTACACCAAACATTTTGGGACATCATTTCGATGCTCATGGTCTGACAGATTACTAAGCGAACAACAGTTACTTTCTTACATAGATGAGCACTGGACTCTATGAGTTAACACAAACGTTTTTTGGAACTGAGGAGTTAACAAGTTACACACAGCTTACATCAAAATTATCAACACGCAATGACAGATCAATAGGTGTCACACATTTTCCTTAAGTCCAGAAAGAAGTCCAATCAAATATATAATAGGTAGCCAAAATAAGAATTTTGACTACAGATTACAAATATATATGTTCCAAAGAAGACTGTGATGCGTCACTGATTTACATGATTATGAGGGACACTGATCTCCTACATGCCTGCATGATATCATACCCAAGACATCCCTGACTAAGGAGAGTCAAACAGTAAAGAAAGTTTCAAAGACTGCAACACTCTTTGAAATATAGGGTGGCCACTAAAAGACTGAAGGGTATAAAACAAAAATAACTTTTACAAACACGTTTTTTTAATTTTTTATTATTTTATTTGGAAATATAATTAATGGATTTTTTTCAGTATTATGTGTGAAAAACGACATCCCTTAAATGACCACCATTTTCCTGCTCACAAATACAGGCTCTTTCCCCAGCATTTTCCATGACCGAACGCAAGGTTTCAGGTCCTAAACGTCAGAATTCGGCTCGAGTGTTCTCCTTAAGTTCTTGAATTGTTCGAGGTTTATTTACATAAACCCGTTCTTTCAAGTAGCCCCACAAAAGAAGTCTGGTGCCATCAAATCAGGTGAACGCGGAGGCCAAACAAATTCAGCATTTTTTTAAATTATTCGTTCACCAAAAATTTCTCGCAGGAGGTCCATCCTGGCAGTGTGCGCAGTAGCTCCATCCTGTTGGAACCATACCTCCTGATTATCTTCTACCGCTTGGCGTAAACAATTTTCAAGCATTGTCCTATACAGGGCCCCGTTGATTCTTTCTGGCTGACCTTCCTCATTTTCAAAGAAATAGGGGCCGATAACTCTTTCAGCCATAACACCGCACCAAACAGTGCATTTTTGGGGATGCAATTGATGCTGATTTAATTCCCTGAGATTCTCAGTACCCCAAAATCTGCAGTTTTGTTTGTTGATGTAACCGGGCGATTAGGTTCCGAATCATGTTATCGCTAGGAGATACTCTGACATTAAAATGTTGGCGATATTTTCTCTGAGTTCGAAAAATTGATCTTTCACTGGAATAGAAAAAGTCAATGAGTTTTACTCGTTGCTGGACATCATATGTAGCCATTTTAATCTCCAAGGGATGCTCTATGTATGCAATTAAAAGAAGTGTGCTAGCAATTAACCTGCCAGCAAGTCACAAAGTCCAAGCCAGGACAGAATTTACAAGAACTGCATATACCAATCCACTGAAGACATACAGATGATCCAAGTTTGGTTTTATTTGGTTTTAAGGACCATCTTCATTGCAGATGGACTACTCCATCAGTGCTCCGATCTCCTCCCTTAGATTACACAAGGAGAATCTCAGCACAGTGCACAAACTCTGTAGCACCAGCAAGGATCCCAATGTGTGTATACAGAAAACACACATTCTTTCACATCAATGGTGCAAGCAATGTTATTGGATGCATCAAATGCTCTGGACACCAATGTAGTGGTTCCGCAGGGAAACAACTCTTCTGACACATGTGATGGTACTATTTATGATGGTACTTATTTTTGTGATGGGTAGGTTTTCCTAATTTTATCAATTTTGCCAGGGCAGCAGCCGTATGAACTACTCTTTACAATTTCCAACAGCTGAAGAATTTTTAACGTGCACAACTTGCACACGGGACTTCCTATTTTTTTAAGGCAAATGTGTAAATGTTATAACAACCATAACATCACACTTTTTTCAAAGTTTACTCACTGAACATTACTACACTTTTGCCACCTGTATGGCAGCTTCCAGATACTGGCAATATAGAAAGATTTGCTTGGACCCTGCAGCAAGTGTAGGACAGTTAATTTGAGATTATGACCCTTTTTGGTAGGGGAAGACAGAGAAGAGATCCCATGTTATGCTGTTCCTGGCTGGACATTTTTTATTCTGGGTATAGTAGTGCACCCACATCATGCCACAAGTCAATGTCTGGTCAAGGATAATACTTCCTTCACGTATGAACCATTCTAAATGATAAGAACACACAACAACACAGTGCATTTTTAAATCATATGCTAACATCTTAGGCACCCACCCAGTCATTTCTGATTGTTCAGGACAGAGACATTAGGACCTTTGTCAAATGGCATGTGATGCTGTTTTCGCTGACACTAATCAATCAGAAGTTGAGCTTTCGCCTTTAGTCACCAAATATTGAAACAGGAGTTAAATTTAATTTATTTTGTCTTGAAAAAAAACATCATTTCACGAAATGGTAATAAACTTGATTATTTATCCTTTTATGCTAAGTAGAAGATATCTTTGCTTCTCTAACAGTGCTAAATTGTAACTGCCTATTTGCTGCCAATGACTGCATAATAAGAAAGTTCAGATCTTGCAGCTAGTTAGCATGCTGAAGATACTTTAACGTTTTTTAAGTGGGTAAAAGAAAATTTTGTTGTTTTGGCACAATGCATTTGGTGGTTTGAAAAATGCATTTCTTTTTCTACTGTGACTTCACGACCACATTTTATGTTTAGAATACATGTGACAAGTGCACACACACACAAAAAAAGCTTTCAATGTATTTTGTTATTAGTTAAAATGTCAAAGGTATACATACCTACACACTGATTGACACCCTCCCCAGTAGACATCCAGGTGCCATCAGGTGTGCACTGTTTTGTGTGAGGACCCTTCAACATATAGCCAGATGAACATGAAATCTGGCATGTGCTGCCAAACACAACCTCTCTGGTTGTACATGAGGGAGGTGTTACTGTTCCATCCTTTATGTCGACCAGTGGTGGGCAGGTGATTTCTAGAATGTTTACAATAAAATATTGAGTACATATTTTGTGCAATAAGCTTGTATTGAGCAAATGATCATTTTACTCACCAAAACAAGACCGTTATGTAACAAACTTTCTAAAGTTTACTCTAGGAAAATATAATACAACAAGATCAAGAAATGTGTATTACCTTATATTCAACCATTTCCCAAAGGATATTACTGAAATGTTTGTGACGACATAGAAAACTGGTTTACAATTATATATTAAGAGGATATAAGGTAAGATGTATTCATTTGATTCATGTCTATTCACTTACAATTAATAATGATAATGGAGGTAGAGGCAGTTACTGCAGCACTGAGGTGGCTGTCTGAAACTCCATCAACCAGAGCAGTTATATTGTCAGATTCTCAAGCCATGCTTCCGAAAGTTCAGAACGAATGGCTGTGGCAGGAATGGAAAACATCAATAGAATCCTCAAGTCTTCAAGAAGTGTTGTAGATCTACTGTCCTGGTCATGCAGGGGTACGTGGCAATGAGAGAGCTGACAAACTGGCCTCGAGAGCACCCATAGTGGGGACACTGGACATGGATAAGGGACACATACTAAGAGCAATTAATGATTCCCTGCTGGATAATGACACTGCAATGGGTGAATAAACAATGCTGAGACTCTTGGAGTTTGACATCAAACGTGGGACTTGCAGAAATGGTCGTGAGAGAGGATACATTCGGTGTATGTACAACCAGCGTGCTACAGGTACAATTAGCATAGGGTGGCCAGACGTCCGGATTTGGCCAGCTTTTCACGCCCAAACTGAGCGTCCGGCCGGATTTTTTTTAATGTTGAAATATCCGGCTTTTATGTGATTGGCTAAATTACTCACGTGAAAGACACCATTTTGAAAAATCTTTACTGGAATCCGATTTCTGAGTACATAAATTCTGCCAGAATTAAGAATTTTTATCTCCGCAAAATCGACGGATCGCGCAAATTGCCAACAACACATGGTGTTCGATAGTTTATAATAGATTACTATCATGTTTTATCCCAGGTTAAACGCTGTTTGTGTTTATTGGCATTTGTTAGGGGAAAATATAACAGACAAAACGGCATGAATAAGAACTTGGGGCTGGATTTAGTCAATTATAACTTCGTTGTCTATTGCAAATTACAAATAATATTATAAATGAACAGATAAAAAAAATTTCAGTGCTTTTCCAGTGGTCGACAAGAGTATGAAGCAAAATGTCTTGTATGCAGAGGCGGCACATTTGTATCAGTAGCAAATAAAGGTGCAGCTGATTTTTAAAAAAACATATAGAAACAGAAAAGCACAAGAAAGCACTTGCGTCTGAATGTTTGCAATCAAAACTGACATATTTTACTAAAGAAATAAGCGAGGAAATGTCTGAAGTTGCCTTGGCCGAGGGTGCTTTTGCTTTTCATACTGTAAAATACCACAACTCTTTCAGATCAATGGATTGTACTTCAGTGTTACTCAAGAATGCTTTCCACGATTCAGAAATTGCCAGCAAATTCTCATGTGCCAAAACAAAAACAGCTGCTATTATCATTTCTGTGATTGCACAGCATTCTGCTGAAGCAGCTTTGGAAGCACTGAAGGAAAACAGCATTCCATACTATGGAGTTTCCACTGATGGAAACAATCACGGCTCTGTCAAAATATTTCCAATAATCATTCAGTATTTTGACTGGAAAGTTGGTGGTCTACAGTCTAAGCTAATTGAGTTGCAGAATACACAAAATGAGACAGCAAAAACAATTTCAAAATATGTAACAGACGCCATGATAAAATATGACCGCTTGGAGAAGTGTGTTGCATTTACTGGGGATAACTGAAACACAATGTTTGGTGGAATTGGGCGAAATGCAGAGGGTAACAATGTGTTTGCAAAATTAAAGACTGTGTTACAGACGAAACATTTATTTGGTGTAGGCTGTCCAGCACATGTTTTGAACAACTGCATTCACAATGATGTTGAAAAACTTGACATTGATATTGAAAATATTCTTAATAAGGTTGACCAATATTTTCATATTCATACAGTTCGAACAGAGGAGTTGAAGGAATTTTGTGGACATAGAATACAGACAACTCCTCAACCATGGCAGAACAAGGTGGCTGTCATTATTCCCATGTGTTGCAAGAATGATCCAAATGTTTCCAGTACTGTATAGACTTTTTTTTCAGTTACAAGACAATCCACCTACAGTCATCAAAAGGTTTTTTGAACAAAACTTGGCAGAGGTGTATCTGTGGTTGGTCCATTCACTTATGAGTGTTTTTCAGTGCCATATTGAACTGACTGAAAGAGAAAGCAACTCAATTGTTGAGGTTTGCAACAGTTTAAACGCATTGAAAGACATTCTTACTGAACGTTTAGGTCAATAATTTGTGCCTCTTAAAGTTAAGTCAGAAATTGCATAGAAACGTACAGTGGGGCTTGATCATTTGTGTGAAAGTTTTCATAAAGATGTGAAGCTCCTTTATTCCAGTTGTATTGAATATTTAGACAAATGGATAAAGCCATTAGAAGATTTTGCAATTTTTTCCTGGATGACCTTGCATGACATACCTGTGTGGAAAGATGTGGAAGCCTCACTGCAATATCTAAATGATAAAGGCATTAACATTGATGACACACAATGCTTCGACCAACTGAACAATTTTTTAAAAATGTGTGGAAAGTCATATCAGTCACGAAGAATTCAGTCAGCTACTGGCTCATCGGAAATGGACTAAATATTTTGAAAAATAGAGAAATGTTGAACTGCATTCAGAATTCTTAAGACCTGCACAATTTATTTTTGCAATTCCTGGGCACAACACCAATGTTGAGAGACTTTCTTTCACTTATGCAGGGTCTATGGACAAAAGAAAGGAACATGTTGAGTGTAGATTCCATTAAAGGCACTCTACTTGTGCAGTACAATTTCAAGGAGCTTTCGTGCTCTAATTTCTATGCATATTTAAAACGTAGCCCAACTTTATTGAAGAAGATTTTATCATCAGAAAAATATAAGTAGGCACAAAATCAATGTGATTTTATTAGCTTATTGTTTGAATGTAAAAAAAAAAAATATGTTTCAGCGTCTTGTAGTTATCGAACAAATGTGTCCTACTTTTCGTCCTACTTTTTAAAAATATTGTTCTCCCTTGTCCTCCTTTTTAGGACCAAAAAATGGCATTTGTCCTCCTTTTTGTGTTTAACAATATGGCCACCCTAAATTAGCATTCATACTCTTTGACATTAGCTAAGGGAGACTGAGCACCTATGGATTTGCCCGGAGTGCAGTAAGTAGATTCTGATTAACAATAACAATAACAATTAATAAGCATAGCTGAATGAAAAGATAAATCTGGCATGTTATGGTTTCCCAGGCTCACCTCTACACCGAGTTGCTATCCCTGTCCAATAAGCTATAGCCAGACAGTTTCTTTTTCTAGAGCCAACCAGTTGATAACCAGCATTACATGTGAACCGGCAAACAGAGGAATAGGAGAAATCATCACTTGAACAGATCATGTGGCCATTCTTTGGTGGAGGCAGTGACGGGCATGTTTTCACTATTTAATTTAAAAAAAAAAAATTAATACATACAACTGTGCTTCATAATTAAACTGAACAGAAATTATAACAAACATGGCAAACATCTAAAGGCAAATATCTTACGGTTTTAGATATTACGTTAAATAGGACATCATTAACATTTCAAGGTCCACGGTCAGAACAAAGAATATACACTCTTTGATTCAGTAATTATTCTCCATCCTGTGCCAGAATTATTTTTTGAAGAATTCTAAACAGTGAAGTGTACCATCTTCTGTGGTAAATTGTATGTAATTCTGATTTGTGAACATGCACATCTTGTATATCAAACTGTAGGGAAATGGATAGAGTTGCAAAATATTTTATTAGTATTAACGCAAGTACGTTTGGTATTTATAAAAACATGCTGCATGTCAATGTTAAAAAAAAAAAACTGAACAGTTCACAGTACAAAATGACATCAAAGATAATTTATTGCTGCACACAAAAGTGTTTTCTTTTTAGTATTAAAACATCAAGGTATTCCATTTATAATAATAATAGCCCCTTCAGTCATAACTGACTATGGAAATGCGCCCCTGAGTTGGCAGCCCTCAGCTGCTTGTTTTCCTGGGGTTCCTTTCAACATTTTCTCCTCTCTTCTTCTTGCTAAGAGAGCTTCTTTTTTGCCCCTTATGAGGTGGCGCAGTAGATAGCATCGCCACTTAGTGCGATCGGCAGCTTCATCCTCCCAGGTTGCTGGATTTATGTCTGGTGCCCTTATGTCTCTCTTGCACACATCTTTGTATGTCAGCTGCGTTGTCCAATTGTTCTTTTGCCATCTGCCAATTGTCCGTAGAAGATATCTTTGGGATGTGACCATCTTCCATGCAGCGGACATGGCCAAGCCAGTGTAGTCTGCGCTGTCTAATCAGTGTATACATGCTTTGAAGGCCAGCATGTGACAACACCTTGACATTTGTCACTTTGTCCTTCCACGGAATACTGAGGATGTGGCATAGACACCGTAGATGGAAGGTACTGAGCCTTCTTTCTTGCTTAGCATAGGTTGTCCATGTCTTGCTGCCATGTAGAAGTGTGCTGATGATGCATGCGTATTTTATTTATGAAGTTACAAAACACTGAATATGGCCACATTTAGTGATGTTCACACTGCTTTTACCGTGGTCCCTCATAAAAATAACAAAATATATAGAACAGTGCATTATGTAATCTTCAAACAAATAAACTAGAATAACATGACATAAAAATCTTTTACACTTGTTGGAGGTGTTAACAATATCCCTAGCCTCCCATTCTACCTATTATTAGTCATTAGATGTAACTGTTCTATGGTGTGGAATGCTGGAGAGTTACAGAGAAGAAAATGTCGAAATTGTCCTCTTTTCACACAACATGCCTAAGAAAAATTCACAGAATCTTTTGGCCGAATACCATCACCAACCAAGATCTGCTTACTCGTAGCAAGCAAGAGGACATGCACACCATATTAGCTGGCAGACGCTGGAGCTGGGTTGGCCATGTCCTCAGAAGAGACCCTGATGCCATCACAAGAACAGCTATGCTTTGGACCCCTGAAGGAAAACGAAAGAGAGGCCGACCAAAAACAACCTGGCGGAGGACTGTGGAGGCTGAGATGCAAAGAATGAACCAGAGTTGGGGTACTGTACGAAGGATGGCCGCTGACCGAGCAAAGTGGAATCAATTTGTTGTTGCCCTACAAGACGCCACTAGGCGTGATGGCCACTGACTGCTTTGACGGTCGGCGGCTAAGGATCAAAGAAGAAGAAGATGTAACTGTAGGTCTAGTTTTGTTTCTTTTCTATGGGCCAGGCTAGAGCCAACCCACACATCAACTAAATCTAATATGTCTAACATTTTTGCACCGATCCCGTCATTTGACAATAAACTGTGACTATTAAACAATCATCAATGTTTGACACACTTACTTGCTTCAAGGACTTAGAATTTGTATATATAAATCCTGGCATATTTCTGTAGCAATAACAAAGAAAAATGCTAACACGTGAATCATCACACAAATTGTAATAATATACTGTTCAAAAAAAGAAACACATAGCTAACCGAGGGCGCATTTTTATGAGTTTGTAAGTAAAATTTGGTGCTAGGGTATATAAAAACCTGGGCAGCTGACAATCAATGGAGACGTGTCTGGTTTAGTGACGAATCTTTCTTTTTGTTGCAGCGTCATGATAGACGGCGTAGGGTCTACCATAGGCAAAATGAACGTTTTGCCCAAAATTGCATTGATGAAGCTCCGCAGCTTGGTGGTGGAGGTGCAATGGTGTGGGGAATGATCAGTTACAACGGAAGGAGTCAATTAGTGTACATTGAAGGAGGTTTGAATGCGCAACGATACGTCAATGAAATTCTTCGACCCCATGTCCTTCCACTTTTGGCTGCCCAAAGGTCTGTGTTTCAACAGGACAACGCCAGACCCCATTGTGCACGGTTGACCACGCAGTTCCTGACTGCCAACAACATTCTCGCCCTTCCCTGGCCATCCCTGTCTCCAGACATGAGTCCGATTGAGCACCTGTGGGATGAGCTGCATAGACGTGTTTGTCACCGAGACGTTGCTCCGGCCAATCGTCGTGATCTGTTCCAGGCACTCCAGGAAGAGTGGGCAGCCATCCCACAGGCCCACATAAGACGTCTGATCGCATCCATGCCCAGGAGATGCCAGTCGCTGATCGATGCAAGTGGAGGCCACACACCCTACTAACGGGAAAGCCTGTACGCCAAACAACTCTCGTGACCCAGATACAAAACATCTGTCATTTCTTGTGTGCAATTTGAACAATTAACTCATTAAATTAAAAAAGTTATTGAATGTCAAAATTATGGCTATGTGTGTGCCTTCAGTAGCTATGCGTTTCTTTTTTTTGAACAGTATAACATCAAAATATGTATACACACTGCTTAACTACACTCAAACTGGTTGTTTAAATAGTAACAAATTCAACTTACGCATTTAAAATGTACACACTGAATTAAATGGGTGAATTTTGGGGTTTATTTTTGATAAACTAAAAACAACGGTCTCACCGTTGTTACGGCACAGGCGTCTAAACTGACCAATGGTCAGACTGTTGCCCCAGAGTCAAAAAGTTGAGTAAAGCAATCCTTCATATTACAATCATCTTCTTAAAAAGTTTATGTTAATGGTTAATATGACTTTATAAAGTTTTCATGAATGATTCCAACATGAAAGCTTATTTCAAAATTACTTTTAAATTAACTTTTCAACTTATTAGAAATAAATGTTCAGGAGAAAATAACATTGCTCACCAACTTAAATCTGTTTTACTACTTTTCATGTAATTTTTACAGCTTAGGTAATGTTTCAATGGAGAAGCATGTTGCCCTGTCTACACAAAGTATAGCTTCCAGAATAGTATAGGCTGAGGCGGGGGAAAATGCACACATCCATGCATTCCTCTGCATGCATGCACACTCACACACATTTATTTGGTTCAATCCAACAAAATGAAAAGGTTCTCAAATACTCTACACTGAATCATGGTAATTGTTTTGCTTTGTGCAGACATTTTTTTAAAGATTATTTTGTTTTATCATTTAATGAGATACGTTAATAATAAATAGTCAGATTTAGGGGTGTGTTAAGAGTCGAAATTCCACTGGAATCTACAAAATTGTTATCAAATCTGAAGCTCAATGCACATATGTGAACGATAAGAAGAATGCTTACTAATACATTCTGCATCCTGTCCTGACCATGTGCCATCATCCTGACAAATACGCAGACTGCTACCACGAAGCTCATATCCGTGCTGGCAACGTAGTCCACAGGCAGCATTAAACACATTGTTGCATACATTGTTGACAAAATAGCCAAACTTTGGTGGTGACAACTCAGGACAGCGGAACACTGGTGTAAGGACACAAAATTATTATTAACAGCATAGACGGAACTCTTGCACTGATGCTTCCAGAATTACATCAATATCCATATAATTCAGCTACAGTAAGTGCACATTAACTCTTACTATACGTTAGCTAAAACCGCATTTTTACGCGCTAGTTTAGCTAGCGTTACCATCGCGCACCACTTGAACTGGCGAGCCATAAAATTGGTACTAAACCCGCGCCACTTCACGGGGCTTGCCGGATAGTAAGAGTTAATGCTGCATTTTATATGTTGTATCAGTTATATTTTACATTAATAAAGGATGGTTATTTAACAATCCCTGTCACCTATCAAATTCAAACGCAGACATTATTTGGAGCTAATAGAAATAGTTACATTTAAAGCTCTTCTCTATTCATAAGCTAAATTAACACCAACCACGTACACATCTGCCTTTGTATGTGTGAGTCAGTCTCTGCAAATGCATGTGCATTATTTATGTGTATTTATCTCAATCAATCATGACGATTTGTTATCTTTTCCCACATCACCAATCTGTTTACTAATTAGGCTTGTTCATGATTTGTTTCATCTATACTGCTAATTCACAATTTTAAAGTTTAATAATAAGGTACTTTGAATTAAGAGGTATATCCTTCCTTTATAACATGTGGATTAGCTCCCAGGAAACAATTTCTGCAGTGTTTATTTCCTACTTTTTTTTTTTGTCTAAAAAAATCTTTGAGTTGAAATGACCATGTCCACTACTTCAGACAGGTATTGTAGAATTAGTGTAGATTTAAGTCCAAGTAATCCAAAGAAATTCAAAATGAGGAAACAACTGAGTATTTATTTTACTGAAGATAATGCAGATGTGAATCAAGAGTAAAAAAAAAAAAAAAAACTTCACTAACAGACTTGACTTGACTTGTATCCACTGGCACTGAGCGTCAGCTCTTGGTGACCTTGATGCCATTATATGGTACTGCGCTGTTCGTATAAGCTGTTCTGAGCTGCCATACAGTGTATTGTCTATGGATGGGTTGTGTGGTAGCAGTTGTTGTCTCAGTCCCTGGAGTGCAGGGCACTGTAGTAGGTGGTGTTCTACTGTCTCCAATGGGTTTGGGCAGTGTCTACATTTTGCTATATTCTGTGAACATATTCTGTTTCTGTGGCCATTTAGTGTAGAGTGACCTGTTCTCAATCTGAAAATTTTGGTTTGGTATCTTCGTTCAATATGGTTCATAGCATCTTCCTTATTTGGGGCTGTTAGGTGTATGAAGAGTCTTCTTCCTGTTTTAGCCTGTGCCCATGTGATCAGCCAAACTTCTTTACAGTTGTTTTTGACTATTTGTTTAATTGTTAACATATTCTATGGTTGGTCAATCTGTGGCATTTTTGCTCCCTTCTTTGCCAGTCTATCAGCAACTTCATTCAATGTGATGTTTATGTGGCCAGGTATCCATTGCATGTATATTTCTGTTCCATACAAGTTCATAATTTTGTGACATGTTTCTTGGACCTTCTGGATAGTATTGATTGAGTTGTTTTTCCAGTTTCCTATTGCCAAGAGGGCAGCCTGCGAGTCTGAGAATACTACAACATCATTTGGTTCCATTTCGTCTGATTCAAAGAGTTCAAAAATTCTAGTTAGGGTTTTCTGGATGGCGACTACTTCGGCTTTGTAGTTTGTGCACCAGGTACCACAGGGGCCTGCAATTTTAATGGCTTCTTCTGTGCTGGGTGGGATGATTATGGCCCCATATCCAGCATTTATGGCTGCTTTGAAAGCTGATCCGTCTGTGTAAGCATGGATAATGTCTTCATCATAATGGCAGATGGTTTCCATGGCAAGTGTTTTCAGCAGTGCAGGTATCAGGCTTTTATTTGTGGGTTGCAGAAGGTTTGTACGTATTATGGGTCTTTTTAGTTCTATGTGAGGTGGTAGGTCAGGTACAGCTTGAGTAGGCAGTCTACTTTCTGGTATGTAGTGCTTCCCTGAAAGCTCTTGGTACCTTCTATTGAAAGAGGTCTTTTTAATGCGGTACCGGTACTTGGAGTTGTGGTCACTGATAACATTTTTGCAGGGGTCATCCTTGTCAACTCACAAGAACCTTTCTGCCGTGATGATAACTGATTTCTCTCTCCTTAGTTCTAGGGGTTCCACATTGGCGGAAATCTTGCATGCACTGGTCGGAGTAGTTCGCAAGCCTCCACAGATGAATCTGAGTGCCTGGTTTTGTATGCGATCTAGTTTCAATCTAAGTGTTGGGCTAGCAGTGGCTTGCAGGGGTAGAATATCAGCTTATGCACTAATAGAATATCAGCGTATGTGCTTCCTGCTGCCACTTTCAATCAATCAATACCCTGTAGCTCCCCGAGGAGCATAGGCCTTCAACAAACACATGCCAAGTCTTCCTGTCCCATGCCATCTGCTCAAGTTCTTTCCATGTTTTCCTCATCATTTTCACCTCTGTATCCAGCTCTCTTCTCCATGTGTTTTTTGGTCTACCTCTGCCTCTCCATGTGGATTCCAGAACAAGGACTGCCTTGTAATGCTATCAACAGGTTTCCTCAATGTGTTTCCTATCCAACCTCTACACCTCACGGTAGAAGGGGAACGACTAAGTAAGTAAGTAAGTAAGTTTCCTATCCATCACCAGCATCTTCTTCTCATCTCTTGTTCCACTGGCACTTGTCTAGTTCTTGTCATCAGTTCCACGTTGGTAACCTTGTCGTACCATTTTAATCCCTCTATTCTATGCAAGCACCCATTTATGAAAGTCTGTAGCTTTTTGGTTGTTGTCTTTGTTGTTCTCCATGTCTCAGAGCCATACAATAGGAATGACTTCACATTTGAGTTGAAGATTCTTATTTTCGTGTTGGATCCAATTTCTCTTATTTCCATATATTTCCCAATGCAATGAAAGCTCCTCTTGCTTTTTGTATTTTTATTTTGATATCACTGTCTGTCCCTCCAACTTTGTCTACATTGCTGCCAAGATATGTCTACAATTCTACATCTTGTATTGGTGCTTTTTCAAGTTCAACCCTGTTATCATTACCTGCATTATCTTTGTCTTTTCCCTGTGTATTTTCAGACCCAATTGCTGTGACCTCTCATCGAGTGTTTTCAATTTGTCCTGCATCTGATTACGGTTATGGGACAGAACAGCCAAGTCATCAGCAAAATCCAGATCATCCAACTGCTTAGTCAGAGTCCACTGGATTCCAATTCTGTTGTGTGTTGTCGATGTTCTCATAACCCAGTCTATTGCTAGTAAGAAAAGAAATGGAGACAAGAGGCATCTCTGTCGCACTCCTGTTCTTATCCTAAACGGTTCTGTAAGCTGTCCTTCATGAAGAACTCTGCATGTCATGTCTTCATATGTTTTCTTTATTAAATTAATGATCTTCATGGGAACTCCATAATGCCTCATCAATTTCCAAAGTGATTCTCTGTCTACACTGTCAAATGCCTTTTCGTAGTCCACAAATCCGATGTATAGTGGTGAATTTCATTCCAGACTTTGTTCAACTATTATTCTCAAAGTGGCTTATCTGGTGTGTACAGGATCTGTTTTGTCAAAAACCTGCTTGTTCATCTCTCAGTTTCTTGTCTATGGACTCTTTTAACACATTAACTACCGAATTGAAAAACACACTGTGGCCAAATTAAGTTTTTTTCCCATTTTCATCCTGTAGGTTTTTGCACAATGTAAGCTGTAGTTTTTGTAATTGTTTACAGATTTTTATGAATTACACTTTTAAAGATAAATGAATGTACTATTACAATAAGTACTGATTGTAACTCTAATAGAGGTTGTTGCTATTTAACGGCCCTCCGAAGGCCGAGGACTTGCAATATTTTCACAATTATAACTGCTTGCGCCCCATCTCTATCAAAATCACAGTTTCAATCAATGTGCACACCGTTTTCACTCTTGTCCTCGTCGCTAGATCTATCAGTCAATTGTTGAAACACGTTTCAATCCTATTCAGCCGTTAGACAAGATGTACATGCATTTTTTGTAGTCCTATCACTAGTTGCCATGGAAAGAGTTTTGCACGATTTGGTAACTAACCCAAAACGCTGAAAAATATGAACATAATATCAATTTTCCAGTGTTCTACAACAACCATGCTTTGGGAATTTGTTTTCCGGTGGCAACTTAAAATATCGAACCAGATCAGAAAGTTTTTCAGTACATTTTTCATTCGTTTTATTACTAAAATTAGATTGGCGCTCTGAGCGGCTTGCGGTCCAAATGTGTTTATTTTGTGAGCCGCTGACAGCGGCTTGCGGTAGTTAATGTGTTAATCTCTCAAGGATAATCCTGTTTAATACTTTTCCTGGCACTGATAGCAACATTATTCCTTTATAATTTGTGCACTCTTGTAAATTTCCCTTCTTAGGCAACTTAACCAGATATCCTTCCTTCCATTCTGCTGGTATCTCTTCCTTTTCCCAGACTTTACCAAGTAATTTATATAACATCTCTGTAGCCATGTCGATATCTGCTTTGATGGCCTCTGCTGGAATGCCATCAGGTCCAGACGCTTTTCCATCTCTTAGAAGGGACCGAAGACGCGGCAAACGAGATGAATGCAGTCAGCGACTCATAGCTTGACTGCTTGCATCAGGGTCAGCAAACCAGAGCTGACCAAGACCCTACTCCACCTCCAAGTGGCGGTCCTGGAAACAGGCTGCATCACTGCAGTCTGGCTGAGAGAGTAGGGATCGAAGAGGGAAGGCAAACCCGATCCCAAAAAATGCTGTGCTGAAGTCGGATGTGACGGCCGAAAGGCGCAAATATCGCAGCTCCGCTTTAAACGGACAACGCAATCAACGTCCTTTTCAGGACGAACGAGGAAGAAGAAGAAGAAGCTTTATGGCTTTCTTTATTTCTTCCTTCGTTGGTCTGTCACCGTTAATTTGTAGCTCTTCTTCTGCTGGCTGGATGTCTGGGGGGTTTGTGAAGCTGGTCTATTAAGAAGGTCCTCAAAATATTCTGTCCACCTCTTCATTTGCTCTTGTATATTGCTGAGCAGTTTTCCATTCTTGTCTTTTATGAGGCAACTTGTTTGCTTGTATTTCCCTGTTAGCTTCTTTGTGCTGTTATACAGTTCTCTCATATTTCCTTTGGCTGCAGCATCTTCTGCCTCTCTTGCCAACTCCTCAATATACTTTTTAGTTGTTGTTTTTGTTGCTCTCCATGTCTCAGAGCCATACAATAGGACTGACTTGACATTTATTACCTGCTTATTGCTTGTTGTTGGAGAGAGGAGGGAAAAGGATCCAGTTACATGCCTATTGAGGCAAATTTGGAAAACAGTGTTAGGCCCTATTTTCTTGACCATCGGGACACTAGGGGTGATGTGGTCAGCATCACGTCGGCCGCCTTAACCTTCCAAGAGTTGTTCTGGTACCCAATTCATGAGGCTGGGTCGACACCGGAGCCGTTTGCGGTCTAAAAAATCCCACCTGAACTGGGGATCGAACCATGGACCACCGAGCTAGGAAGCCAGTGCACTAACCACCGCAGCTCCCCTTGTTGTTGGACTGTACAACAAAATTCCATTCTCTGAATTGTAAGAACAGATATGATAATGCATTTTTTTTAAAACCTTCATCTGGTGGGACTGCTATGGCTTGGTACATGCAATTTTTTCATCATTCCTTTTTATAGTACCTCCCACTTCCACTGCAGTATTAAGAATGTGTAACAGAATGCAGACATACATTAAGCAATGCTACAGTTTTCATGCATTTATCTTCATTTTTGTACATAAAAAAATAAAAATTCATTAACATCAATAAAAATTATCTTCTAAAGACTACTGCTAATGCGCACCAAGCAACCAATTTTGCCCTGGTTAAGCTTACATTTTACACTGTACTTAAAATTAAATAAAAAAATTTACTCCTTAACTCATTCTGCCCAAACGGGCGTATGGCACGCCAGATAGGCCTTTCGTTATACCCAGGTCGTATGGCGCGCCAAGATGATATATGCCGCATTTGAGCGGAAAATTATAGAATATCTGGCGATAAGCCAGTTTAAAATTATTTCATTACATCCGGCACATGTGTGTGAATGTTTGTGAGTGAAAAAAAAAATTATGAAGTTACAATTGTGTGCTTTATATCCGTTCCTATGGATCTAGCCGCAGACTGCGTGGTACGCCCGCTTTATAAGATTCCGAAATTGAACAAAAAATTAGAAAATAAGTGGCCATAGAGTGTTCATATCAATTAAACACTTCCTGTGGAGATTGTATTTTGAACTGGTAGCGAAATAATTATATTGTTGCTTAGTTTTTGCATACTTTTATCAATTAATGACGTCATAGGGTTATTTGTTTACATGTAGTGTAGTCACATACATAACACTCATAAACTATTAACGAATCAACCTCACTATATAATTTCGAAATGAATTTTAGCGATATCGGTAGCGATAATAACCTATTTTCGACGTTGAACAAACGTGATATTTTTAAGTAATAAATTAATTAATTTGCACGGGACAGGAATGTGTAAGTGAGATTCCAGTTTAGCAATATATGACTTCACAAAAAAATTTATATTACAATTTTCATTTGTTTTTTATCAAACTTCTTGAATTAGTTGTCAACTGGATATACGTTTCAATTCTTGGTGTTTTACTACCAAGGGATTAAGTAGAGCTGAAAAATTTACGTGTATGTGCATAATTTTTATTCATTTTTTATTGTTTCTACACTTCACAAGATATAACAAACAATTATAACATCACATAAGAACTCAACAGTATTTCACAACATTCTGCAGCCAATTTCCTAAAGTTTGATGCATATACATATATCTACTAAATTAATATATGTGTCTACTGCCTGTTTTTAAAACATCACTTTTAGAAAAAAAATGTCTGCATATTGGGTCCTGGGTAAAACCAAAAAAATGCCTGGGTTAACTCTTACTATACGTGAGCTAAAACCGCGTTTTTACGAGCTAGTTTAGCTATCGTTACCGTCGCGCGCCACTTCACGGGGCGAGCCGTAAAATTGGTACTAAACCCGCGCCACTTCACGGGGCTTGCCGGATAGTAAGAGTTAAGCAACTTACAAATATTTCAGATCTGTCAGGAAGGCTAACTAAGAACGCACCTGTGCATTCCTTATTGCCAAAGCTGCGATAGCCTCTTTTGCAGACACACTGTTGTAGGGATACTGCGCCTGCTGGAGTCGTCTGATGTTCATCTGAACATGGCGCACAAATATTTGAATCTCCAAGACCTGTAAAGTTCTTGTATGTTCCAGGAAGACAAGCTAAGAATGGAATCAAACACTGCTACTTAATACATTCTAAAGAAATTAGAGATTATTAATTATGAACTACTCTTATAAAACTACAAGCAATATTTCTGTGCTACATAAATTAATAAAAGCAATTGTAAAGTTAAGTCTCAATGAACCATAATATATAGGGTGTCCCGAAAGTCAAGAATCATAGAAAAATGTATTATTAAAGAATATGATCAACATTTTTTCCTTTCACCTCCAAGAATCTTTGCATGTGAAATACCATGTTTCTCTGTATAAATCATTACTAATCTCAAAATAAAAGAAAAAAATCAATTAAAAACAAATGGACAACATTTTTTTCTCTCATTCCAGACGTTTCAGACACCCGGTATAATAATTTAATTAAAGAGGTAGTAGTAAAAAAAAAGGCCACACAATTAGACAAATATGAACAACAACAAAGCATAAAAAAGTATGGTTAACACATCAAGGAGGTTGATGATGGTTAAAATTAGTAGCTCATTTCTGTAATTTTTATGTTACTGTGTGGCTAATAAATCATTTTTGCAAAAATATTATTCATACTGCATCTGATTTTTTTTTAATGTGTTGCTTCTTGCTGAACCAACATTGCAAGAACTCAGCAAGGAAACTGATAGCTTGGCCTCTGACAAATTGTCAGGCAGTGAAAGGATTACGTCTCATTTGATAAAATACTGTAAAAGCACATTATTCTCCCCCCCCCCCCCATATTTGCATATGGTGCTGTGTCAATTATATAAAAAAATAAAGCAATTGGAACAACTACAGGGGCATCTCTCTTCTTATTAGTAAAGTCTTCGCCAGAGTCATGTTAGTGCATCTACACTAGTTAGCTGATGCATATATATCCAGAGTCACAGTGTGGATTCCAAGCTGGTAGATCAATAACAGACATGATCTTTTCCATCCGCCAACTTTAGGGAAAATCAAGAGAGCAGAAAATGCTTTCATACATCACCTTAATGACCTGGTTAGCAGGGACAGACTCTTCAAAATCATCCTGAAAATAGGCTCACCCGCTAAATTGCTGGATATGTAAAATCATTCTTTGAAGACATGAAGGGAACAGTCCATTATACTGGAAACACATCGCAGTCCTTTGACATACATAGTGATGTCAAACACGGCTGCTTACTGGCTCCAACCCTCTTCGAGATCTTCTTTGCCTTACTTTTGAAATGTGCACTCAGAGATGCAACTGAAGGAATTTGCCTGCACACTAGGTCAGATGGCTGACTGTTTCACCTCGCAAAAAAAGAAGGCAAAAATGAAAATCAGAAGGATAAGAGACTTGTTCGCTAATAATGCTGCAATCATCACTCAAAGTCAGCAGGAGCTCCAGAGCTTCATAAATCACCTCTCAAGTGTGCAAGGACTTTGGCCTCAATAAAAGTCTAAAGAAAACAAATGTGATGGGTCATGATATGCATGTCGCACCACATATTACAACGGATAACTATTAGTTAGCAGTGATACATCACTTCACATACCGTGGGTCTACCATCAATGAAAAACTCTCTGGACACAAACTGACTGCTGCATTGGCAAAACTGCAACAATATATGCCCGCCTCACAATACATGTTTGGGGAAAACTCCAAACTCACAATAAAGATCAAAGTTGTGGTAATAATCCCTGCATTACCAGCATGATTCTGTATGGCAGCAAGACATGGACAACCTTTCCCAAGCAAGAAAAACAGCTCAATACCTTCCATCTACACTACATCCTTGGTATTTTGTGGAAGGACAAAGTGACTAATTTTGAGGTGCTGACCTTCAAAGCATGTATACACTGCTTAGACAGTGCAGTATATGCTGGCGTGGCCATGTCCGCCACATGGAAGATGGTCGCATCCCCAAAGATATTTTCTACAGACAACTGGCAGATAGCAAAAGAACAGCAGGGCAAATGCAGCTGAGATTCAAAGATGTGTGCAAGAGAGACATGAAGATATTGGACATAAATCCAGCAAAACTGGGAAGATAGAGCTGCTGATCACACCAAGTGGCAAATATTCCTTATGGAACTACCTCAGATTGGGCGAATAGAAGTTCTTGAAATAAGCAGAAAAGAAAAGAACAACATGTAAAAAGCTGCTGAGGGCTATCACCTCATGGGTGCATCATTCCCACAGTCATTCATGACTGAAAAGACTACTACTGTCGTTTCTAATATGCATTAAACATACATGACATTAATTACATGTGCCCCCATAGAAAAAAGAAAATACAATGCGGAAAACAAAACAAATTATAAAACTATCATTCTTGATGCCTATATTCCCATAGGTCTCAAAGTGTGTATAGTATATGCTGTTTAATGCACATCCGTATCATGGTGTTTCATTCTAGCTTATTTAAGCTTGCTCATTTTCTTTATAATATGATTCCCAAATGCTAGAAACTTAATTCATCACAGTTTAAAAGGAAAGAGCAAATAGAACAGATATCCAGTCTTATGATAAAGGGAAAAAAATACAATCTTGGACTTAATAAGAAATGGTATGTATCTGTTAGAACATGAAATACATGAAGTACAGGTGGGTTTTAGACAAGGCAGAGGTACGAGAGATCACATTTTTAATGTGAGAAACATCCTCGAGAAATGCAGAGAATACAATGTAGATCTTCATGCCTGTTTTGGAGATTACACCAAGGCCTTCGACTGCGTACAACATCAGAAATTGTGGAACATCATGAGAGACATGGGGTTTCTGGCGCATTTGATCCATCTTATTGAAACACTATACCATGAACAACAAGCAGCTGTCAGAGTAGCGGGGGAAACATCAGGATGGTTTGAGGTGAAAAGGGGAGTAAGACAGGGTTGCATCCTCTCTCCATACTTGTTTAACATCTATGCAGAAATATAATGAGAAATGTTTGGAGAGACCAAGAATGTGAACATTGCGATCCGTTCACAATTGGTGGAAATGTGATCCCAGAACTCAGGTACGCAGATGATGACACAGTTATTCTTTCAAACAGTGCCAAGGGACTAGAAAAGTTAATCCTGTCTGTCAAAAGACACAGTGAGGATCAGAACCTTTTTCTGAACATTAAAAAAAAAAAAACAAAGATAATGTCCACAGACTAAACAAGATGCCAACCAAAAATTACCATCGATGATGAGGAAGTTGAAAATGTCACAAATTTTGAATATCTTGGCTCCATAATTAACAACAATGGAGACTGCTCAAAAGAGGTCAGAAGGAGTCTGGCCATAGCAATGCAGAGGTTAAATAAAATGAAGAACCTATGGCATAACACCAGCAAATTAATAAAAGTAAAACTTCTGAGAACGTGCATCTTTCCGGTAGCAACATATGGATGTGAATCATGGACCATTACTCAAACATTAAAGAAAAAAATCGAATCTTTCGAAGCAAAGTGTTACAGAAAAATTCTCAGAATATCTTGGACCAAGAAGAAGAAAAATATAGACATCCTACACGACCTGAAAATTGAGGAAAACTGGCTCATAAACAATATCATATCCCAGAAACTGAAATATTTTGGCCACATTAAACATCATAGTGGCTTAGAGAGAGCAGTGATGGAGGCAATGGTACCTGGAAGGCGAGGCAGGGGCCGACCAAGATGACGGTGGACACAGGACATTGAAGACACCTTGAACATGACAATGGAGGAGGCAGGAGGGCTGGCTAGAGATCGAGTCTTTCAGGCGGGCTGTGATGAGAGCGACGTTCTGCAAAGGACATACTACATGATAATGTATCTATCTCATGTGGTGAGCAAATAAGGATGTAAAAAATCGAGCACTGAAAGAGATCCCCGTTCTCAAGATTCAAGAAAGAGAACCCCGTTAAACCAAAGAACTGAGTGCTCCAATAACAGCTAAGGCAGTAGTTCATCTTGACCACATATACCAGGCTGGACTCTTCTTCTTTCTGGCTTATATCTTTCTTCTTTTTTTTTAATGTAATTAAAAAATACAACCTGTACTTTTACCAAATATTTCATAATTCAGACTATACATACGTACAACAAATTGTGAGATTTAAGGAACTGACACACATGATAGACTAATCCTGAATAAACACAATTCTGACATTTGGCAGAACATAAGCTTCCAGAAGTTGGGACATAACTGTACACTTGTTTTCATATGCTTATTTAACACCAAGTACCTTCCTTGGTGGTTAAGGTTAAGGCGGCTGGCATGGTGCTGACCATGACACCCCTAGTGTGCAGATGGTCAAGAAAATATGGGGTTAACACCATATTCCCAATATGTCTCAGTGGGCGTGTAACGGGATCTTTTACCTTTACCTTACCTTCCTTGGGCGAGATTTTTCTCAGTGCTAATATTTTTCTGGAGTTATACTTTATTTTTTATGTATTTTCTCCTAGTCACTGAAGTGATACCACTTGATTCAGCCAGAAACTCTTTCAGATGCATTCCCTCTTCCATTACTTGGATTAATAAATGATGTGTATAATCTATTTGCTTATAAGGCAGTTCAACTTTAAATCAGCTGTTACCCATCAAAACATATAAATGACCACAAAACTTCCTTTCTTGTGTGTTTCTCCAAACCACAATAACATTAATGCAATTATCCATTATGATTCACATCACCTTGTTCACATCATGGACTGTGCCACAGCGAATTTAAAGATAGATTTTGCAGCCCATTACATCACAAACTCACAATAATCACACATCACAGCAAAAACTGTTTTAATGGGTGCAATGGCACAATTTTACAAAACTGATTACTTGAAACATCCTATTTGCACAATCTGGTTGTTTTGATTCTTCTGATGTTTAAATTACTGGATGAAGAATAAGAATCAGGCCAGATATAGTACAGCTTTCAGAGATTCAAATTCACTTCACCAACCACAGCTATCCATTTTCCGTCTAAAGTTTACAGAACAACACAGCTGACACCTTCACTGGGGTAAACTGTCTGACAACTTGTTTATTAGTATTGTGACAAAACTGCAGCACAACTGAGAATAACTTACGCTTGCACCCAGTTTTCCCTCGACCAGTTCCATAGTATCCCGGCTTGCAAAGGCACTCATACTTCCCAGTGTATGTTCCACAAGAGCATGATG
Source organism: Oreohelix idahoensis (assembly GCA_024509875.1). Taxonomy (NCBI): domain Eukaryota; kingdom Metazoa; phylum Mollusca; class Gastropoda; order Stylommatophora; family Oreohelicidae; genus Oreohelix; species Oreohelix idahoensis. The sequence goes on from JAMPIV010002418.1 coordinate 393,980, forward strand.
CATTTTCATGACAGCAGAGCCCTTCTTTTGTACACAATTCATTACATTTAGATGCAATCTGCTCAACATATGAGCCACTCTGAAGGTCTGAAACAAAAATTAGTGTATCACTGTAACGTTTTAGTACAACTCCCCATTGAAATAATGAGATTCAACGTTGGCATATTTCCGATGAAAACACGACAGCTAATTGTATTAAAGCAACATGAAATGTTTTACAATGTGAATATGCTCCTATAAATTACGCATGGTTCCCTAGTTTATTTCAAGCAATATCAAAAATTAATTCCTTCTAGCTTTACTACTGATATAAGATTTACGCATGGAAGTTTTATAGATTCTAACTTTATTAATTACAAACAGGGAGCACTGTAAACATGAGGCACGGGTGTAAAACAGCAGTGAGACAAAAGCATGGTTATTTTTTTAAAAACATATGGCAGGTGTCACACAAAGGAGAAACCACACAGAAACACTGGGCAGACAGCTTAAGGCTGGACTTACATTTAAGAAAGTGAGAGAGGATCAAGAACAGAGAGGAAAACAGATAGCCCTTTGTCTTCAGCAAATAAATTTATGGCGCATGGTGAAGGAGTTTTATAATGTAAGTGATTCCAAAAAACATTTCTATTCCAACAGTTCATGTACTAACCAGCATGTAAGGCTCTCTTTGCCAAAGCTTCAAATTCCTCAAAGCTGTCCAGAATGTAGCAAGTTTCATTCTTTGGCTCAGATGCCATGTCTTCCAGCTCCCATACAAAGCCATCTCGGATCCCAAAAGTGAAAATCTTTACTCCCTCTCTCTTTAACTTATTAGCTACTGGTCTTGGATCACCACCATTTGAATATCCATCAGTCAAAAGAAAGATGGCTTTGGCAGCTTCAGGCCGAGAAGACTTCAGAACTTTCTGCAAATACAAAACTAATTAGACCTTAGAGATACATCTTTATAAAAAATAATATGCACTAGATGCACATTTGAATATGCACCGCAGTGAAACTATAAACAGCAACATGTTTTGCAGTGTGTAGATGTTGTTTTTGTGTGTGCATAGAAAAATCTTCCATTCTAACTCAGGAGAAAACAATTTTCAATTAGACTTTCATATTTGACCTCCAGCTAGTTAAAAGGCCAGATTTTTTGGAAGAATCTGCATATCCCAAACTCTTTCTATACACATGGTCAGCTTTATGTAGCTCTTTTCTGAATTTTTAATTGTGTTACAGAAATGTTATATTTAAAGATATGCTTTTACAATAAGCATATTTATTGGATGACAAATGTTATGCAGGTCTCAGTTAGCTTAGCTGTTGAAGGGCTATGCCTTTTGATGGTGAGAAAGATTTTCCAGAAAGCTGGACAAAATACGACAATCTCAGGACCAACCGAATTAAAATTTGTTTAAATTGTAAACGTTCTGCAATGAGATTTTTTTTTTAAATGTGAGATATAATGCATTTCACCCTAATTACCATTTGTTTTCAAATGCTCTGCTTCTATGCTAATTTTATTTTATTAATTTTTTTCATTTCATTTTCAGAATCAAAAATTTTGCAAAGTCTGTTTTACAGCATGTTGATGTTAGATCCTCATCCAAATCTACTTTCAATTCAGGCAGTTCTTATCTTTTGTGGATGGGATATGAGATGGATTCCGACAGCATTTTTTTTTATTTCCTGATTGTCCATCTTTGTTTATGCATGTAAATTAGTTTGTACTTCTTTCTGTGCTGTTTTCATTCATATGTCCCTGACACATACCTCGTGATCACAATATGGGCTGCATTTGTTCTACATTCTGGCAAGACTTTCCGCACTACTTATTTTCATTCACCGGATCATTTTATTTATTAAGTCCCCTGCATATTTTATTAATAAACCTTTTGAACTAGGTTAGTACAAGTGTTAAGCACTAGCTTCTTAAAAGGGGGCATTCAATCTGCACACCAGTCTCGCTCTGACTAATCCAGCTGGCTTCATATATCAGATCAATTATTCACTGGCATATGTAACCTGTGTGGTTTCTGGTCTTTAAGGGGACCAAGAAAGAATGGGACCACTGCTCTATCAGGCATGTAAGAGGCGTATAATGTGAGGCTGTGCACAGGTTTTGCTACCTCAGCATGTCAAAGAAAGTGCTACAGAAACCACTACTGATGTGCTTTGATGCAGGCTTACTGCAATGAAAGAGAAAAATTACTGGATAAAATTCTACTTTGAACAGTTTCTGTGCCAGCAGCAGGAAAAGACAAATGATTGACAAGGCATGTGATGTCTGATCTACCTACCCCACTACAACTATTCAACCATCAATTTCACCAGTCCTGCACTTCAAGTCCAAGGTTAAATGCTAATTCATTCTTTTTTTTTTTTTTTACATATAAGATGTCTTATTAACTATTTATTGAATAATCTTTATGAAAGACTCAAACAAAACAAGAATAAAAAAATCAAGTACAGTATCAAATGCGAGAAATACCTATTTTATGTGTCATAGGGGTTAAATCAAGGGTTTGAAATGAAATAAAGGAAATCAAGGTATAACTGGTTTCAGCATACAATAGTTTCAACATAAAGTGGGTTTTTTGTTAAACGAATTAATATCACATGTTGGGGCCTCACTGTACAATGAAAATTCAAAAAGGAGTAGAAAAAGACAGATACAGAGCAAATGTACTGAACAAATATTGTAATGTTAGTGCTATGAACAATTATCAAACAACTTAAGTGCAGAAAACAAAGTTGAAAATGCAGTAAAAGAAAATAATCACACACAGCATCAGGACATGACATGTTTAGCTATGAAACTGAAGAAGATAGAAAAAAAGAAACACAGGAATTATAACATCATTATTTAACATAATTTGGAACACAGAAAACACTCCTATGTCATCGATAGTTTCTGTGATAACTCGTATACAAAAAATTGAAAAGTATGAAAATAATGTTAATTTATAGAGAGAAATTTGTTTAATCCTAAATAAAATAAAATACTAGAAACCAGAGCTAATAGGAGACTTATGTTTGATGTAGAACAGGACAACCTATGAAGTCCAACTCAAATCTGACTACAGAAGGACTGTTTATTGTGAATCAATTACCTGGTAATTAAATTTGTACAAAGTAAAATTTGGTGTGCTCTGACTAAAATTCTTCACAGATCTCATTTTCAGAAAAAAATTAAAATAAACAAAGCAAACTTGCTTTCGGTTAAAAATATCAAATTTGAGAAGTTTATATTTTTTTAAAATTCAGAATTTCTGCTATAAAATGGAATAGGTTTTCATTTGTAAAAAAAAAAAAAAAAAAAAAAAAAAAAATTTAAATACGAGGGGCGTTCAGAAAGTAATGCACCACATCGTTTTTCTCAGCTAATAATGAAGATAGAAGCATGAAATTTTGCACACTTCAAATATGGCATATGCCAATTGTATGCACCAAATTACACCACAACCGGCCAAATAATACGGCTGCCCTAAACCGTTGAAATGGAGCGTGTTAGCAACTTGCGTTATAAACAGCGAATTGTGATAGAATTTCTCGTTGCAGAGAAGGAAGCTGTTGTGAATATTCACAAGCGTCTATGTGATGTGTATGGAAGTTTTGCAGTCGACAGGAGTACAGTCAGTCGCTGGGTTCAGAGAATCAAAGAATCAGGAAGTGGAGATACGGAGCTGCTTGATCGGCCGCGCTGTGGACGTCCTGCCACAGCCACCAACGCAGAAATGTTGAAATGCGCAGAGGGCATTATTCTTACTGATAAGCGAATCACTACTCAACAATTGGCCTTATAGCTGTCAGTCAGCATTGGTAGTGCAAATGCAGTTATAAAAACTCTAGGATTTTCTAAGTTTTGCGCAAGATGGGTTCCTCGAAGTCTCACAAATGACCACCGATTGCAAAGGAAAGCAATTTCTTCTGAATTGTTGGAGCGTTTCAATGCTGATGGAGAGAACTTTTCGGCTAAGATATCGTTACAGGTGACGAAACATGGGCACATCATTTTGAACCTGAGACAAAAAGACAGTCAATGGAGTGGCATCATCCGCAATCACCAAGAAGAAAGAAATTCAAGACAATTCCTTCAGCTGGAAAGTTCATGATCACTGTCTTTTGGGACATTGAAGATGTGATTCTTGTGGGCGTTATGCCAAGAGGAGAGACAATCAATTCGCAAGCTTACATTAAGACATTGAAAAAACTCAATCAACGTTTTCACAGTGTTAGGCCGCACAAGAATCCAGCAGACCTGCTTCTCCTTCACGACAATGCGCGCCCTGACACAAGTCTGGCAACACGGGAAGCAATCACCAAATTGGGTTGGACTGTACTACCCCATCCACCCTATAGTCCCGATTTGGCACCCTCTGATTTTCATCTATTTAGTCCACTTAAAGATGCACTCCATGGGACAAGGTTTGAAGATGATGAAGGAGTGATTCAGTTTGATTAATGAACATGCACACAAGCACATGCATGCACACACACAAACAGCGTGGCTGATACCCATGAAATCAGTAAAGTACCCAACATGTTGTAGGCTAAGATATGAATTCACCTCTCCTGTCAATTTGCTTTAAAGTGATAATGTTTTGAGATTACTCATCTACTTTTATTTCACTGCGACCTAAGAGAAAATTACTGCAATCTGCACTGGGCTGGTGAAAGTATCTGCCTGTTTTAAAAATCTTTTCTTAGCTCTGTATTCTCTGAACCAATCTATCTAGCTGCATGTTAAAATAAGTTAATGAGATAGCAGGATATCAGCTCTAAGTCAGAAGCTATATTAGATTATCTCTCCAATTATCGACTACATTTCTCTAAGCTTCCCTGCAGCCATCTTTCAATGCTTCCATCGATTTACAATTTCTTTTAATGTATCTCACTTCATTAGCAAAAAAAATATGAGGCAAAAAAGATGTGTAAAAAGTGAGCGCTTGTAACAAATGCTAGGAAACTTATTTTCATGGGAAAAGTAACGTAAGTGAAGGGGCCCTGTAAAGTTCATTTTTCCATTTTTTTCTGCACGAAAAAATAATTTGATCTGACTAGAGAAATAACAATCATCCTTCTTAAAGTGTTATGCTAGCTACTGTCAGCATCCATGTATTCTAAACAACTTCCTGTTCCAAGTATGTTTATAAATTCTACTGATGACTTTTTCCATGCCACAATAGTAAAAATCATCTGATATTTTGAATATTCTCTCCACAGTGTTTTATAAAAAAAACTCCCTGATATAATGTATTCTAACTTTCCCCTTGGGCATATATTTTATTTTGCACTCAAGGTTCTGCTTTTAAAGATCCTATCAGTTAAACTATGAAAACCTTTGCAAGCAAAGTTGACTGGAAACCTCATAATGTGTATGGGTTTTATAAATTCTTTTAAGGACCTTCTTCATTGCACATGGAAAACAACTGAAAAAGAGGTGAATCAGTTCCAAAAACTGCATCTCACTCAAGGGTGATCTCAAGCACAGTGCGCGAAAACCTTAGCACCGGCTAGCAATAAACCCAATGTGTGGATACAGGTTTTTAATTATACACATTGTTTCTGTTACATGTATTACAGGTGGTATTATTACTACTGTGGTCATTTCATTGCAGGCGACCGTCATTAGATATTTGTAGTGAAAATTACATGGATGTATTAAATATGAAGACATGGAGTAACCTTCCTAAATGACATGTGGAGCAGTGTTAATGATCTAATGGACTGGAAATTGACTAAATAACTAACATTTCTTTTATGACAACATGTCTCGTAATTGTTCATGCATCTTTTAAAATCTTGACTTTCCATAATCAAACTGTTCATGCATACCGTCATTTGCGCACTTTTCTATTTTCGGGAGAGTACATATAAGAGAAACAATACAATAATTGTCTAACTTTCAACCACAGTTGCACCCCTTAGCTGTGGTTGAAAGTTAATGTACTCTCTCGAAAATAGAAAAGTGCGCAAATGACGGAGTGCATGATGTGACCGACCGACCAACGTACTTACGGCGGGAATTATGGTATTGGATAAAGTAATATTAACTTACCTCTGCTTCCAGAAAAGCACCAAGTGTGTGTGTCCCTCCAGGTGTATAGTCAACATGATGAATATCCTCATTTAATAATCTACATTTGTGGTTGTCGTTATCAGGGTGAGTAAGGTAATCAATATGCCTAAATATTTTATGAGGTGATGAAAATGTGATCACTGAGACACGAGTGGCATTGATATCAACAGTGAAGTCTGCTAGCAGGTTCCGTACAAATCTGTAAAGAAAATTAATTTTACTATAAGACCATTGCAAGGCTATTAAAAAACAAATAATAAGTTACTTCAGGTATGAATGTTTTGGTGCTGTATAATAATTTGTTAAAGCCTGTGCTCTATGATAAAAGCTACAACTGACAAAGAGATCCTGTTAATTATTCTTTCATCACCAACATACCATGCCCATGATATCTAAGAATAAGCAAAAAAGCCCTTCAGATAAAAATAGTAGTGAATTAGAATTTGAGAAGATGTAAATTGATAGGTCTCACAAATGTGCGAGTCTTGGCAAATATCAAGCACAGAAAAAGAAAGTTAGCAACAACAAAACAACAGCACAAGAAAAGATAAATCTCAGACATGAAATCACATATCATACTTAGAGCTACAAAAGATGTCCAAAATTGGATACAATGTTTATGAAATACTGAACAATCACAAATTGGATAATGAGCCATTTCATTTATGGAGTTGAATAGGGCTGTGAAATAATTTCAAATTTTGATCAGCCTTCATTGACCAGCTGGCCAAATCTGTTCAAAAATGTTTTCGATTTTTTGCATTTTTACATAATTTTTATATTTTACAGAACACATAACTTCAATTTAAAAGTGATCATAGTGAGACAGTGTAAGTAGTATTGCTGCCAATCTTAGGATCTTATTCAGACAGCTTAACAGTTAACTAATAAGAATTTACTTTGTACAAGCTAATCTGATCACAGCTGCCAAATTCTATAGCCTTTCTAATAGGAGTTTTTGTTATCTGCATAACAAAGCACTGTAAAGCTTCAGTATCTCTATTCAACATCTTTCAAAATATCATGTCCAAGGCTTAGACTTCAGGAGATCAAAAAGGAACAATAAGTATTGAAAAACACATTATCACATTTGTCCTGCTCACAGAAGGCATCAATGCACTTGTCTGAGAAAAATAAGAACTGTAGCCAGGTCTTTTAACAGAGCATTGTTAAGATTTAGTATTTCAACAAAAAAAAATGTATGACTCAAATATTTCTGGCTTGACTCAAAAATAATTTAATTAAATTAAAGGGCATGTTTAAAAAAAACTGAGTGATGAAATGTCTCTACACATGTGACACACGCAAATATTCATTCAGTATTTCAAGTAATGCTAAATCACTTAAACTGAAATATTCCACTGCCAAAAGATACTAAAGGGCTGCATCTCATCTTATCATGCAGAATCTTTCCAAGTATGATTTTTCTTCACGGTTCTTGCAGCCAATGCAAATGAAATTTTAAACTGCTCTGGCAATGTACATTTGCATTTCCCACAGCAAAATAAAGCCAAAGCTTGAAATTTGTGACCTATAATTCTGGTTTAAAAAAAAAAGCATAAGTTGCATGCACATTAACTGAACATAAAACCATTTTCAATATTGCCAGAAGCCATACTTAATAATGGGCAGAAGACAACAGGACAGAACCACACAGCTTCAATTACTGTTCTTGTCATTGCCATAATTTCTTTTTTCACTCCTTACAAAGCAAGGAGCCATTATTATCACTGCCCCCCCCCCCTCCCCCCCTTATAGGAAGCCTGCATCAAAGCCTCCATGATCTTGTAGCAGCAGTTCCTGTAGCAATTTGTTTTATATGTCAAGGCTACCAGCCCTATACGTAACCTATCAGAATGCACCACCGAGGCAAGAGACAGAAGACTTTGGAGATCCATTACAGCCAATCTTTGTTGTGGAGATGGCAGCTGATGATGATGATATGCCCAAGGAAGCAGTAGTCATATTCTCTTTGTCTCATCTGAGATCCCAAGAAACTTCACACAGCACAGTCTTTTTTCCTTATTTCTGAGCTGTAACTTCCATCCACAGTTACTAGTCTATCAGGAACTTCTTCTTCTTCTTCCTCATTCGTCCTGAAAAGGACGGTGGTTGCGTTGTGTCTGTTTACGCCTAAGCTGTGATATCTGCACCTTTCAGTCGACACATCCGACTTCTGCACTGCATTTTTTAGGACCAGTTTGCCTTCCCATTGCGATCCACACTCGCTCAGCCAGACTGCACTGCTGCAGACTGTTTCCAGGACCACCACGTGGAGGTGGAGTGCGGTCTTGACCAGCTATGATTCGCTGGTCCTGACGCAGGCAGTCAAGCTATGAGTCGCTGACTGCGTTCTCTATTGCTGCGTCTTTGGGTCCCTATCAGGAACTAAATCTATGGACCCACTTCAAAATGTTCCATCTACTCTGAGACTGCACTGGTTAACTTCCTGTTTTATAGATGCAGCAAAGTAAGTCAACATGCAACCAGCATACATTTAAAGTCAATGTTATACAGTCCCCCCCCCCCCCCACCAAATTTTTTTTTTTAAATTTCCAGTTGTGTGCGTATGTGTGTTTATTTGGTTTCCTTTTAACATAGAAAGTTAGTATTGTTTGTAGTGTTTATTTTTTTTTAAAGGAGGGTGAGAAAGCTGGTGTGTATGTGCAGGTTTATATTTAATTTACACTTAATTTGATATTAACAATATGTATTACTAGACCTAATAGACCCTAACTTTTTATTATACTTTTACTATTATATTAATCTTTACATTTGTTATACTATATACTGTTTGACTACAGTGCAGTCACTCTGGTCTGTCTATTCTCTAAACTTCTGCAGTTGTGGTTGACTTCAATCCTTACCTTCCAGCTCCCAGTGAAGCACAGGCCTTCAACAAATACTCTTCAAGTCCTCCTGTCCCGAGCCATCCATGCAAGTCTTTCAATGTCTTCCCTATCCCTGTCATGAATGTGTTTAATTCCCATCTCCATGTGTTTTTTCAGTCTTATACTATTACCTTGAGGATTCCAGGATAGAGACTTCCTTGTAATGCAATCAGTTGGTTTTTTTAAGTGTGTCCTATTCAACAGCAGCATCATCCTCACAGGTATTTGTCTGGTTCTTTCCTTCAGTTTCACATTAATTTTCCTATCATACCACTGTGACTTGTCTTCCTGTAAATATTTTATTCAGATTCTACGTTATTTATTGAAAAATTTTGCAGGAATTGCTCTATATTACTGTCTTGAAGATATTCTGCACAGAAAGATTCTTCTGTTCTACAACAACTAATTCCTAGTTATAGGCTGAGCAGTTTCTTATTGCTGGGCATTCTAAATTCTCTAGACACTTGGCATGTTCTTGTTGGAGCTTGCAATATCTTATATGTGCATCTTCCTTTTACATTTTTATGTCTAGCTACTCTTCATTATTTTGCTATTTGTCTCTATGCTTAATTAAGCTTTTGATCTCTGTTTTGCACACCCTTAATTTATTAAATTTGAAGCTGATATACCTTTCTTGGCTTTGTTGTTTACCTATATTTTCTTCTATGCCATTATGTGAAGATACCTATGCAATTTAAAGTGATCATTCTCTGCTTTATAAGTAAATCTTTCACATATCCCCACCACATTATCTGGTCTGCATTTTCACAAACTTTCTAACAGACTGATATTGCTGAAAGAAAGTATGTTAAAACTGTCATTTTCTGAGGAGGGTTTTAATAGGTGCCAAAACATCCCGGGCTTTCCCACTCTCCTCCCCCTATTAACAACGTGACAGGTGTGAGAGACTACCATTTTGGGACAAAGATAAATATAAAGACATACACACATTAACATCCACACAATTTTGGGCTGTTCACAAATTACCTAACATTAGCACACAAAAAAGGGGGGGGGGGGGGAGAAGGGAGTGTTGCCAAGATGTTATGCTTCTGGCTTTGCTGCAGGCGGTTCTGAAATGTTGTGGGTTTTTGTTACGCACATCTAGGGGTGGGGGGTGAAAATGTCAAAGATTGTGTTACGTAAATTGTGAACGGCCCCTCTGACAATTTTAAATTTGGAAAGGTGAAACAATGCATGATTAAATAAGGCCTAATTGGAAGTCAAAATTATTAGGCTATCTTGAATTAGTGAACTATACATCCTAATTGACAGTCCAATTGACAGAATGGTTAGAGCGCTGGTCTCTCGCGGCATAGGTGCCGGTTTAGATTCACGGTGTCGACGCGCTTAAGTCTTCTTCTTTGATCCTTAGCCACCGACTGTCAAAACAGTCAGTGGCCATCACGCCTAGTGGCATCTTGTAGGGCAACAACAAATTGATTCCACTTTGCTCGGTCGGTGGCCATCCTTCGTACAGTGCCCCAACTCTGGTTCATTCTTTGCATCTCAGCCTCCACAGTCCTCCGCCAGGTTGTTTTTGGTCGGCCTCTCTTTCGTTTTCCATCAGGGGTCCAAAGCATAGCTGTTCTTGTGATGGCATCGGGGTCTCTTCTGAGGACATGACCAACCCAGCTCCAGCGTCTGCCAGCTATGATGGTGTGCATGTCCTCTTGCTTGCTACGAGTAAGCAGATCTTGGTTAGTGATGGTATTCGGCCAAAAGATTCGGTGAATTTTTCTTAGGACGCTTAAGTCTACCTAGCTGTAAATGGGTACCAGACTTTGCTCTTGAGCTAGGGAAGGAAAAGGCAGCGAGGAAGGGAACTGGTCACCCTATTTCTCGATGCTGGACCTATTATGGTGAAGTCTCTAATACTTCACTCCCCTACTGCAGTATCTGCTATGGGACTACCTTTTTTTAAACATCCTAATTATAACCCATCGAAGGTTGAACGGGATATTTTTCCTTCATAGAATTTAAAAATAATAATAATAAGAGAGGTGCTTACACTTGACGATATAATTTACCAGAATAATCTTCTGTCGTAATAAATAGGTCTTACCGACAGTAATATGCACAAGCATTGTCTGAATATTTCTGTCTTTCTTTTTTTTTAAATCAAATGATGCTGGCCTACATGGCACATCAGCTGGAGTGTTACTTTAACGTCTGCGCACCGCAAACATTCACGACTAATCAGTTCCTCCTAAACAAAAGATCTTTCCTACATCCGGATATTGTAGCAGCAATAAACTGAATATGAGAATTGGGGGAATCCCGTTAATCGCCTATTGAGGCAAATTGGGAATACGGTGTTAGGCCCGTATTTTCTTGACCATTGGCATTGGGGGTGTTGTGGTCAGCATCACGCCGGCCGCATTAACCTTCCCAGAGTTGTTCTGGTACCCAATTCATGAGTCTGGGTCGACCCCGGAGCCGTTTGCCGTCTAAAAAATCCCACCTCAACTGGGGATCGAACCATGGACCACCGAGCTAGGAAGCCAGTGCCCTAACCACTGCGCTACCGCGGCTCCCGAATAAGAGAATTGGGCACTCTTTTTTTTCCCTCGAGATCAGAAATGAGATGCTAGATAATGGTCAATAACTGAATGGCTCCCAGATATTGGTTTTGATGGACGCGACCTTAGACTAAGCAGTAATCCACACTAGGAACAAGCTGCAATAACAAGGTCTGACGAACTCTCCATATATGGATTTAAAAAAAAGAAGGGGTGTTGAGAATAGACAGACTGCATATTATAATCAAACAGTATTTAACAAGAAAAGTTAATATAAAGTAATTGGGGAGGGGAAGGTCTGATGCTGTTTTTCAATACATATAACTTTTGACAGGTGAAAGGCAATTAAATATCTACACCCCTCGTACATTATTTTCGTTTGTTAGGTTTTATCTCGTTTTTGTTTGTTTGGGGTTTTTTTTTAACATACAAGCACAGTTGATAATTATGATTTGCCCTATTTACAATAATTTAGCAGGTGTGATGCCACATTCCCTTATCGGCAGTTGTTCATATTATTTGGAATTGAAAACAATATATATCCTAATTATAACCCATCAGAGGTTGAACGGGATATTTTTCACCATTAAATTTAAAAAAAAAAAAAAACAAAGAAGAGGAGAGTTGGGCTTTTTTTTTTTTTCTGAAGATCAGAAATAGATGCTAGATAATGGTAAATAACTGAATGACTCCCAGATATTGGTTTTGATGGATACATCAGACTAATTAGTAGTCCACAATAGGAACAAGCTGCAATAACAAGGCCTGACGTACTCTCCATATATGGATACAGAATAAGAGGAAAAGGGGGGAAGACAAGAATGCATGTTGCCTTTTTAAAAAAAAAACACGTAGGACTAAACATCAGCAGAAGAACAGAGCAAATAACAAACAAACACACATAACCTTATGCAGATGATAAAAGCCTTTTTTTTTCTTTTTTTTTTGCGTTTTACTATAAAATAAATGATTCATTTATATGTTTTACGCTTTGATTTGCAGATCCTCTGATTTTACTTTTTATCGTGTGTCATAGGTATCGCTTCTAGTTCATATTAGGTCCTTCTGCTAATATTCCACGCATCTTTTCTACTGATTTATTTTTTAATGAGTGAAGAAAAGTGTCCTTTCAATCCCTGACGGGTTATAATTAGGACATACAGTGTCAATAATTTAGATAGTATAAGCAAATACTGCCATTTGCTCTTATCATTTTTAGTGATTCATTATATTTTCACTGAGTAGAGATCCCTTAGTACAACATAGTGACGCTTCACATCCTGCTCATGTGATGAAATGTCATATTTGATTATTAGTTTCATTGGCTGCTTCTTGATGCAAAATCGTGTCTTAATTATCCTTATATCTTTTCCATCTGTATGTATGTTTGCTAGTACAGTATTCCAATAACTTTAAGTCTCACTTTAGTATTGTTCTGTTAACTCATGGAGGCTTTAACCCAAATCCAAATTTTTTAGTGTATGACTCTTTTTTTCCATCTTTACGAAAAGTCCCTGTCTCCGTACTGTTTTGGTCGCTTGCTGCAAATAGAACATAGCCGTGGTGTGCTTGCTCTCTTGGAATGCTTCTAGGATTTTATGCACACACAACTTTTTTTCTTAATCGTAACCTCTTCTACCCCGCAAACAGAGTGTAGATGTGACCCAAAGGGCACAAGGTTCTTGGGTGAGCGTGCAATCAAATTGTTAGACAAACAGACACACAACAACGCAACAAAAAAAGAAAGCGTGTGTCCTCTGTTCTGAAACCTGCCTGCCTATCATTGTCTATAAAAGGTAAAGGATCCCCCCGTTACACGCCCATTGAGGCATATTGGGAATATGGTGTTAGGCCCATATTTTCTTGACCATCGGCACACTAGGGGTGATGTGGTCAGCATCACGCCGGCCGCCCTTATCCTTCCCAGAGTTGCTCTGGTACCCAGGTGGGGCTGGGTCGACCCAAGAGCCGTTTACCATAGACCACTGATCTAGGAAGACAGTGCACTAACCACTATGCTACCGCGGCTCCCATTGTCTATAGCTCTTGGGTTATTATTAAGCTGACCTGTTGTTTTCAGATTAGCTTGACGTTTGCAGTCGGCCATTCTATTGTGAAAAGTGATTTCTGCCCATGTTCTGTTAATAAAATTTAGGAGTGCTGACTTTGAATTTGAGCCAAGGTTAAGTATTATTTTTCCTGTAATCTTGTTTGGTGCTGGAGGCTTTCTTTGTTTTTATTTACCCAGTGTGCTGTTAATTACCTGGATGCTGTTAGTGTGCTGTTAATTACCTGGATGCTGTTAGTGTGCTGTTAATTACCTGGATGCTGTTAGTGTGCTGTTAATTACCTGGATGCTGTTAGTGTGCTGTTAATTACCTGGATGCTGTTAGTGTGCTGTTAATTACCTGGATGCTGTTAGTGTGCTGTTAATTACCTGGATGCTGTTAGTGTGCTGTTAATTACCTGGATGCTGTTAGTGTGCTGTTAATTACCTGGATGCTGTTAGTGTGCTGTTAATTACCTGGAAGATATAACCAGTGCAATATTTGCTTTGGTGGCTCTTTTTTTTATTGTTATTGTAATGTTCTTCATTGTTTTGTCTAGCTCTTTAAGATTGTAACTGGTAAACAATTCCGCGTTTTTCTTCTTGATTTGCTATGATTTGTCTATTCTTACAAAACAATGCACACACGCATCCAATCAACCATTAAAAAAAACCATAGAGAGGGATTACCAAGAGAATTTTAATTAAGCAGCACCCTCCACATTTCTCTGCTTAACTCTTTAAGTCCCAAGCAAAAAGTAGGGTTTGGCCCAAACAAAAACGGCCACCACAGTGCTTTTTTATTGTTGTTGTTTGGAAAAAAAAATATTTAAATGTTCATATGCATAAATACGAGTTATTTAAAATGAAAGTACTTCCTGTTGGAAATTACATTTTGGGTTGTTAACATTGGAACAGAGCTCTAGACAGGAGCAAAAAATCCGAAGCCACTTAAATGGCTCCTGAGCCAAATAGGTCTAAACCCTGAGCCATTATAGTGGCTCTTGGGGCTTAAAGAGTTAAATGACCCCCCATCCATCTTGGAGGTCTCAAAGGCATGGTGTGCATACGACCTCTTATTTATTATTTAAAAATATCTAAACAAACGTATCCTAACTAAGCTAATTGTGCTATGACCACATAATACTGCAGGTTTGGAAACTATTTCTTTTAAAACATCCAAAAAAAAAAACGAATGTACAGCTTTGATCAGGGTCATTAAGGGAAGCAAGAGAATGTGCAAGGTAAAACTTGGCGGACAGCTGCTGATCAGAGAATGTCAACATACTTAGAATCGAGTTTGACAGACAACTATTCTGAAAAAACTTGCGTACAGAAAATGAAAGGCAGAACCAGTAGACGAGCATCAGTTGCGAAGCAGAAAAATGAAATCTGGGATACGTCGAACTGGTATGGACGCCATTGAAGTAGGAAATGAGAATAACCAACCAGGCAGAACTGGTTGAAAAAGCTCTCCGTTTCATCTGTGATGGAATGAGAACTAACCCAACAGCTGTCTGTGAAATTGGTGCGATCATTGAACTTCTGGAGCCGCGGTAGCGTACTGGTTAGTGCACTGGCTTCCTAGCTCGGTGGTCCATGGTTCGATCTCCAGTTGAGGTGGGATTTTTTTAGACCGCAAACGGCTCCGGGGTCGACCCAGCCTCATGAATTGGGTACCAGAACAACTCTGGGAAGGTTAAGGCGGTCGACATGATGCTGACCACATCACCCCTAGTGTGCCGATGGCCTAACACCGTATTCCCAATATGCCTCAATAGGCGTGAAACGGGATCCTGTACCTTACCTTTTTATTGAACCTCTGGACCCACGTTGTAAACGTGCTATCCTGGAAACAGTTGAACACTGTATGGGAATATGAGTCCAAAACACACCACGCAGAAATTGGTTGAAGACTAGAAGCCCAACAGCAGGTTCAAACAAAAATCCCTACCACCGATAGGAACAACCACAGCAGAATCACACTACCTTAGACGAATGATGTAACTGAAAAAAACCCCCGATTGTTTTATCTTATAAAGAAGTTAACACTACATATGATAAAAGCCGCACTTCAGGAAATCACATTAACAAGAGACACCAACCCAACAGCACTAAATACGGGTACAGTAGACATTCAAAAATCCGGCAACCTCCGGACCTGAGGAGTGCCGGATTTTTGAAAATGCCGGATTTTTTATGGTTATATATTCTGTATATATTTAACAGAAAATGACTACCTGTACACTTTATCTGCGATCGACAATGCACGATGTTTACGTTTTACACCACTTCTTTTATTTGCTGAATCCATAATGGGGCTAAACAGCAGCAAATAAATGATAAAATGAGAAGGAATGAGCAGGAATGGCTGTTAACACGTGCAAGCAAGACCCAACAGCTGCATCAAAACATAAACTGCTCCAGAAAACTGGCGCGCCAACGCGGTAAATTTAAAAATGCGCTCCGAAATCCATGCCGGAAATCTGAAGGAACCGGATTATCGATGGCCGGATTTTTGAATGTCAACTGTACTTTGAAAACTATAAATAGCCATGCTAACCAGAGCCAGCTCTAAGGATTTTGAACGGTGGCTTTACTGTTACAAAAGATATTCAGAACACATACAGGTTATCAAGAAAATCATGTGGAACCAAAAATACCTTGCAATAGAAAACTGATTAGACTGCAACTAGGAACACGCTTTTTTGGCATGAGTATACTGTGGAACATGTCTGGAGAAAAACACCTTTGTACATTATGTGCTAACATGCTAGAAATATGAACGGCACAGAAAGCCATTCGTGGAATACTTGAGAACACAAAACTCCACATCACCATCGCTAGAAACTGTACTAAAAAATTGACCTACCCAGGGAGCTACATGTGACGACTGACCCAATCTTCTCTTCTTTTCTAATTTACGAGAAACCATTTTTTTTTCTCATCTTCAATGCATGATCAGATAGCCGGTGAAAATACGAGGCAAATTTCGCTCGTTGATATTCTCCTAGCGTCTAGTACTATTTTTAGATTAACGACGTCATTCTAGATCTAAACTCAATGGCCCGAAACCGGTTTTGAAAGTAGGATGGATGGGTTTGAAAAAAAATCGAAAAAAGGTGATTCGTCTTACGAGGACAAAAGACAAAGAAAATAGTCTACGTTACGACCACAAGACTGCACATTCGTTTTTTGGATGTTTTGAAAGTAGGGCAACCTACTGAGTCTTTGTTAGAACCAGTTTAACATACTTTAGGGAAACCCCCTCGTGACTTTTAACGTTATTGATTGGAGCGTTGTTGCTGTCGTTTTTGACGGAGTCATAATGGGTAAATCTATTTTATACTTTTGTCGTTTTGACGGAGTCATATAGGTAAATCTATTTAATACTTTTGTTGTAAAACTTTGTTGGTCAAAGTTGGATAATTGGATATTAACTTCTATGACTGGTTGCTTAAAGGGTTATCTTCTCTTTCTTTCAATCGTTGTCGTTGATCTGTCTGAACGATGCTCATTTTTATGCTGTCTAGGCATGCGCAGAGTTCTGAGCGCGAACTGTGACTTCCGTCATCTAGAGTGTGATCTGGGCTGTCGGACGATGATGTCCGTTTGTGATTTTTCTCTATATCATCATGGGGATTGGAAAGTTTCGATATGACTGAAATGTCAATGTTTTCCCCAGTGATTGTTTGTTAAGGGTGTATCCGGAAGATTCTGTATGAAGGTAAATGACATTCTTATTACTATGCCTTTGGCTGCAGAACATTTGAACTTACCTATCGGTGAGTGAAGCTCACAGATCTTGAGAGACAGAATTTCTTCTTTGCTTCTAGTTCTAGCCAAATGAGACTATATGTTTTCAAGTGAACAGAAGCCTAATGATGATGATAAATTATTGTGGACGCCGCAGGATGGCGGTATATATATATATATATATATATATATATATCTATATATATATATATATATATATATATATATATATATATATATATGTGTGTGTGTGTGTGTGTGTGTGTGTGTTTAGCATGGTTTGATCGTGCCTGCTAAAAAAGGATACACAGCTGTCTACATATTGAGGCCCTGTATTACGGCCAATATTTTCAGCAAGAGGAAATATACCTGGCGGGCTATGCCAGTTGAATAACAGCCTTATGTATTATTGCTACGCAATTTAGGAGCTCGTTTGTTGGACGACAGAGCTAATTAAGTACCTGACGCGCTGAGTCAATGGTACGGAAACTACATTACATATTGTAACATTAGGACAGATGATGTTTGGGTATGTCCTCGTTGATGTATGATGCAAGCCTTTGATTACCAGACATTTAACAGTCATTTATTACACTGACAAACAACATTTTTCTTTCTTATATAAGAATAAGTGTTCTTAGGTCAGTTTCTTGCGCTGATTTTCAATTTGAAATCCGTTTATCTCTATCACATCGGGTTCTTAAGATATTTGTGAATAAATATATTTTTGGGAAACCGTTATTTGCTCCGTTTCATTTTTACTATATAACTTATTAAAAATTAATAAAATGCAAAATAATTTTACTTTTTATACTGCTAAAAGATGCATGACATATGTTACGCTATTTTTCAAATAGTTACTGTATTTTGAAATAATTCTGAGCAAAATATGGCTTCTAGAAGTTGTAGAAATTCGGCTGATCTGTTCTGTTACGTATGCGGATATTTTACCGATCGTGTTCACCAGAAAAACTTTACACCATTACTAAAGAAAGCAAATAAACTTTATTTCGATTCGAAAGTTGATGATACAAATAAATCTTGGAAGCCAAATGCAGTTTGTTCGACTTGTACAAATACATTGGCAGGTTGGTTACGAAAATCGCCGAAGCATAAGTCGATGCCTTTTTGGAGTGCCAGTTGTATGGCGCGAACAGACACAGAACGCTAGTGATTGTTCCTACTGCTTGACAAATATCCATGGTTTCACTTTTAAAACTGGAAAGTCTGTGGTTTCTCCAAATATTGAATCGGTTTCGAAACCAGTGCCCCATGATCCAATCACGTGTCCGATCCCAGTTCCACCAGAACAATATCCGTTGGACGTGAATGAACCATCAGAAAGTGATAGTTTACCTGCTTTAGAAACTAATTCTGACTCGGATTATATACCGGTGAATGATGGTGTTCACTTAATTAACCATTCAGAACTTTCAGATCTAATACGTGATCTCGCTCTTACCAAAGGACAAGCGGAATTACTCGGTTCGCGACTCAAAGAATGGAATCTTTTAGCGCCCAATACTCCGATATCTAAATTTCGTCATAGACACAGAGAACTTGTTCAATACTTTGAGATGGATGATGACATTTGCTATTGCAAAGATGTAAACGGTCTAATGGTGCACCTCGGTCATGAGCACATAGTCAACGAATGGCGACTTTTCATCGACTCTTCCAAGACTAGTCTAAAAGCCATGTTATTGCATAACAGAAATTTATTTTCATCAATTCCAGTCGCCTACTCTGTTCATATGAAAGAAACTTATGACAATATGGCTACACTTTTGGCAAAAATAAAGTACAATGACTACCAATGGCGGATTTGTGGAGACCTAAAGGTCATTGCAATTCTCACGGGCATGCAGACTGGGTATACTAAATTTTGTTGCTTCCTATGTGAATGGGACAGCCACAACCGACAGGAACATTATGCAAGAAAGGTGTGGCCTATCAGGGATCGTATGCAGCTCGGGCATAAAAAATGTAATACACGAGCCATTAGTTAACAAAGACAGCATCATTTTACCACCGTTACATATAAAGTTGGGGCTCATGAAGAATTTCATAAAAGCGTTAGATAAAACGAGCAAAGCTTTCACTTATCTTCGAGAAAAGTTTCCGCAAGTTAGCGATGCAAAGATAAAGGAAGGTATCTTTGTAGGACCTCAGATTAGGAAAGTTATTGCAGACAAACAATTCGAGAACTTGTTACATGGTAGTGAACTTCGCGCATGGATGGTATTCAAATTGATCGTCGATAACTTTCTGGGAAATCACAAATCTGTCGACTATGTGCATATTGTTAAGCAGTGCATAGATGCATACAGAATTATGGGCTGTAACACGTCCCTCAAAATCCATTTGCTCGATTCGCAACTTGACTTTTTCCCTGACAACATTGGCGAAGTCAGCGATGAACATGAATAACGATTCCATCAAGATATCGACGTAATGGAGTCACGTTATCAAGGACGGTGGAGTGTGACCATGCTTGCCGATTATTGTTGGATGCTTCATCGCCATGTACCACATGCCATTCACCGACGAAAGTCGACTGCAAAGAACTTCAAGCCTACATAACTGTTATACTTCTTGTACGAATGATGTTGTAATATTGAATGCGTTGTTAAAAAACCTCAATTGCGT
Source organism: Oreohelix idahoensis (assembly GCA_024509875.1). Lineage (NCBI taxonomy): Eukaryota > Metazoa > Mollusca > Gastropoda > Stylommatophora > Oreohelicidae > Oreohelix > Oreohelix idahoensis. Next base: position 413,915 of record JAMPIV010002418.1, read on the forward strand.
ATTTCTAGAGATCCCGACCTGATAGAGAAAAACGGTTTGCAGATTTAAAAACAGCGCATTAAAATTGACCAGAAAAACATAGAAATGTTAGAGAAAGAAAAAAAAATTTTTTTTTGGTTAGTCAGTGTTATCTATGTGAAGTCCTTGATCTCATCGATTTGACTGTCCTGTTGATGCTACTGTCAGTTTCGTAAATAAATGTTTGAAACGTGCCAGCAGTCTTCAATTCATCATTGACTACTGCATGTGAGTGTATGGGTGCATTATTGACTTAACTAAGAGCCTCAAGCATTCGTGTTCTCGTCTACACCCACACTCAGCACATCATAATACCAATATCACAGATCTACAACATGTACGCTGTTTACTGTGAGTGACCATAGTACCCCTGGCAGTGCCTCACTCTGGTGGCCGATACATTCCTGGCCGTTACATTTCTGGTGACCTACATCGACACCGCAACATTACACAGTCCAGGTGATAAACGACACGTTCACTCTGCCAGCTTTCACATCACGCATAAACAGTACGTTACATTTATGGTGGCCGTTACAAAACAGACGGTTACATTTATGGTGGACCAGATTTGTGGGTTTTCTAAATTTTCAAGACAGTGGCAAATAGGTCAACAACTGAGCTGACTCACATAAACACTGGCGTTGGCATTTTTGTGTTACTGCTATGTCGTGAATTATTCTAATCCCCATATATAAATTAAAACGTAAATGCAAAGCCTAACAAATAAATTTAATAAAAGGAAAGAAGAATGGTAAAGAACAGTGCTGTCACAATGACCGTACTCGAAATCCCCCTTGTTTTCTACTTCGTCTGCAAATTGTAACGCTTTCACGTTGATAGTAAAAGCCTACTGTATTATTACCCGCTTTCTTCAATGAAACGTGTACTGTATCACGCAAGCTGATCAATGACCTAGATTTAATATTTCATTCATTCCATACACGGCGTAACTAAAGACAGATGGACTAAAGGATAGAGAGAAGGGAGAGGCAGAAAGCCGAACACGTGCTACACTAAACACGCGTCGCGCGATACACAATTGCTGCCATCACGCGTGTAAGGCCACATGCACTAACTTTATTTCAAATCGACAGTGATAAAATTCACTACCCTTCCCAGAGTTAGGTTTTAAAATCCTGAAAAACGCTTATTAGGAATTATGACATTATACCGGTTTACGTTTGAAAACATTACAGTACCCAGACAGCACATCTTCGAAACAGGAGGTAGAAGAAATTGCATATTTTGAACGCAGCATATTAGCTCTTTTAAATTTGTATATTTGGGTTCCTTAGGGCTTGCTGACAAAGAATATGTAAAACGTTACGCAAATAGTCTAGGAATTACCAAGTTATGGCCAAAATAAAATAGTGGGGGTGCCTGACAGCATGAAATCATTTCTGCTCATAAAATTTTTTTTATAACGTGTTTGAAAAAACATTACGTACGGAAATAGCCTACCATGTTAACTCCTATGTGATTGGAGCGCAACAAATGAAAGACTAAACACGATTGGTCGGACTATAAATACTATCTTGTGTTGTCAGGGGAAACGTGAGAAAGGGGTACGTTTTTTGAAAAGATGTGTAGACGTGGTGTGATTGGGTAGAGCTGCGAATATACTCCATTCAGAGCGTCTGTTCATTGCCACATCTTGTAATAAACCTACTAAGAAGCAGTGCGTTGAGCACCAGTGTATATTTTTTATAAAATAAAGCCTGGGACATCGGCAGATCGGAGTTGTGCTATATTCATTGCCAGTCAACGAAACTGTTTATTATTATTTCCATGAATTGTGGTAAGCTTGAAATATTCAATATCTTTTAATGAAAATTGAATGTAAATTGATAATTTATGTCTGTATATATGTGTGGTTCAGTAGCGAACATGATATAAAGCCTATAGTGCTCCAGCCTGAACAGAAGGTGTCGGAGGAAAGTAAAACTGCATGGAATGGCCAAACAGTACACTGACACCTAGATTATTAACTAGAAAGAAATAATGCTGGAATTGCAGAGGCGTAGTAACCATTAGGGAGGGAAATACTGGTATAAAGTATTTCAGATGAAGCTGACAGTTGGCCTAACGCTCTGAACTCAATGTTTGTGATGTATTGTGCTCAGTGTAGAAATAGAGTGTAAATTAGTTCTGACGTAGAAGGTACAACCTTCTTGTTTCAGGGACCGTGGTCTTAAAGTTATTGAGCAGCACCTGGTCAGAGCTTTGCTGAAGCCAGAAGTGGACAGCATACTCCTTGGTCCATATAGCAACCAGTGGGGTGGCTCCAGAACTCATTACAGTTATCGAGCAGAGGAGTCTTTTACTGCAGTCATCACGCAAGATAAGAGAGTGTGGCCATGGAGCTCAACATTATGTACCCCCCATCTTAAAATAACATTGTAACATAAAATTAAGAGGGGAAGTAAATTGTTTTAATACCAGGAACTGAGAACATCTCCAATACTAGTTCTAATAGAAACAAACTATTGAAGTCATGATGACAAATACCAACAGAGCTTGAACAAAACAAAACCAGTATTACCTCATATTACCACTACACAACTGACACACATAGGATACCATTAATAATATATGTCACTACAAGAATCATATTAATAAATTCTGTACATATAACTTGTAATTAAAATTGATTGTGATTCCTGGTTCCCTTTGTATTTGAATCAGGACACATATACATTCATGACAGCAATGAATACATATTGTTATTTGAAAAGTTATCAGTGACTCCTTTAAGATATCCTCTTAGAGTGTTTTATGTATGTGAGTGTCACAGTGTTGTCAAGTGTGGTGGAATAAATTAAATTGTTTATCTGTCTGTTGTTGTTATGACTTACAATTCATCATACACATACCCTAGACATATAACGTAGTCATCACACTATTCCAGAATAATTCTGACTGAGGTATACATATGTGGTAGTAAGTAAGGTTATCTATAATACACTACTCTTATTAGATATAGATACCTTCACAGCTGATCTCAGTCAGTACACTAAGTCCCCTATAAATATTTATAACATCCCACTTTACCACATATATTGGGGTCTCGCCCTCGGGATTTTGAATCTTTCCCTATTACAAATATTGGGGGTAACTCACTTCAGGGAATAATAAGAATTAAAAGGTATCCTTGGGTGAAAATAAATAAGGTTGAGCTCACAGTGCCTGTGTTGTCTTGAGTTAATTAGTCATAGATAAAATTGTTTAGACATTTATCTGTTAGACAATGGCCGACCTGGCAAAATTTCGATCTGCTGCTGTACAGACTGCGAAAGAGTTAGGAATGGACGGGCAAATTATGATTTCTTATGTCACTGCTGAATGTGACAAATATATTGAACGAGAAGAAAGAAGATTAGAAAAAGAGGCCGAAAGAAAATTAGAGGCTGAGACTAAGAGGTTGCAGATTGAGGCTGAGGCTAAGAGGTTGCAGATTGAGGCTGAGGCTAAGAAATTGGAGGCAGAAAGAGAAGACAAAAGATTAGCTGCAGAAAGGGAAGAGAAGAAATTAGCTGCAGAAAGAGAAGAAAAGAGATTAGCTGCAGAGAGGGAAGCAGAAAAGGAGGAGAAGAGATTACAAAGGGAACACGAGTTACGACTAAGGGAGTTTGAGTTTCAAGGCCATGCTCCTGAAAATGGTGCCAGTCCCTTTGCCTCTGATGCCACTGCTAGCCAGGGAGCCTCAACCTCAGCTATGAATTTTCATTTAGATCATTTTGTTGAGAAAGACGATGATATAGAGAGCTATCTAAATAGGTATGAACTATTAGCTACCACATATGGGTTAGAGAGAGAAAGGTGGAGCTTAAAGTTATCTCAGGGACTTCGTGGGGCAGCTTATGAAGTTTTTGCAAAAATGAGCAGAAGTGATCAGGAAAATTATGACATGCTAAAGCAGGCTCTTTTGTTAAGATATGAAAAGAATGCAGAATTTTATAGGAAAAAATTTAGGAATGCTAAACTACTGTCAGGTGAAACCTATCACCAGTTCTCTGCACGAATAGAGACATACTTGGAGAAATGGACTTCTCTGGGGAAAACCCAAGATCTTAAGGAAATGGTCCTTATAGAGCAATTAAGAGAGTCCATGGCTCCAGACCTTAGAAAGTTTCTCATGGAACAAGGTGCAGAGAGGCTGGGTGAGTTGCTAAATGTTGCTGAAAGGTATCAAGCAGCTCAAGCAGAGGTAACAGGTAATAAAAAGAAACAAGTGGATAACTTTAGGGCACCACAGAACTTTAATAAATTTGATCCTAGGGATCAAAACAAAGGTAAGCACCAGTTTGATAGGCCACGGTATGAAAATAAAAATAAAACCCCACAATTCGATGAAAGGAAATATGATGAAAGAAAATCTTTCAACCAAGGAAAAAGGTGGTGTAAAAATTGTAAGATGAACAATCATGACACTGACCGGTGCAGAAGGAAACCTGTGTATATGGCCACCCTTCAGGTCAGGTCGACCTCAAGAAAGGAGGAGGATATTATGTTAGATACCACTCCAGAAGAGATGAGGAAGGCACAGGCTGGGGATAAGACCCTCAAGCCTTGTTTCAGGAAATTGTCAACTTGTCATACTACTCCAGGCAAGGGAGATTTTTACATGAAAAACAAGTTGATGTATAGGAAGACTGGAGCTAGATCCAAAGGTCAAGGACAGCTGGTACTTCCTAAAAGATATAGGACAGAATTAATAAGGAGCCTACATATGAAACCAGATGGGGACCACGAGAAGATAGGTACCATCATTCAAAAGGTGGCTCACAATTATTATTGGCCCAAAGCAAGATGGGACATTGAGAATTTTGTAGAAAGGTGTAGCATAGCACATGAGGGAACACCCACAAGTGGGAACATGGATCAGGACCTGGACACGCCACGGGGCAAAATTAGGCCTGATAATAAAAAGAAAAATCGATTTGATAAAGTGGACCAAATGGAATGGGAAGCCCCTTTTCACGGACAAGCTTCACTTAACTGTTTTACAATGGCCACTATGCGGAGAGTGCAAAAAGATGTCTTACCCCAGGATAAGCCGAAAATCCCTCAATCGGACTTAAACAAACTGGAGGAAGAGGATGTAGAGAGGAAATCTCTCATCAAGAATTTTAAGTGGGGAGAAAGCCCCAAAAGAAAAATTGGTAGCGGTCGTTTTATGCATGATAATTCTGGGAAGAAAAATCATCACTATAGAGCTTCGAGTGGAAGAGACCATACCGGTGCATGGACAAATAGGTCCACCAAATTAAAGGTCCATATGTAGCTTTGTTAAGAACGTGGACTGATGAAAAGGCAGAGGAAAACATTACATCTTCATACCAATATGTGAATGAGCTGACCACTCGTTTAAAAACTGGCTGGAAACTTGCCAATGAAAATTTGAAACAAGCCAGGAAGAAACATGCTGCCTATTATAACAGGAAGGCGAAAGACAGAGATTTCGCTGTGGGAGAGAAGGTACTGCTTCTTCTCCCCGGGAGTCAGAATAAGTTACAGATTGGATGGCAAGGTCCATATACAGTTTTAGAGAAGGTGTCTAGAACAAATTATAAGATAGATAAGAAGGGGAAAGAAAAAATCTATCATGTGAATCTCCTGAAGAAATATTTGGAAAGAGAACATCAGGAAGAGACACACTTGTTGACCTTGTCCATCGCCATGGAGATGAAAAAGGAACCACTTTCATCATTTGAATATCCATTACACCCCTGTGAGACAGCAGCACAGGTGAAAATCAGTACACATTTAACAAAAACTCAGAAAGAGAGAGTGCAACAGGTTCTAAATAATCATGCAGAGGTGTTAACAGACCGACCAGGGCATACAAACCTATTGGAATATGATATGAAACTGATAGACCCCACACCTGTCTGTATGAAACCATATTCGATTCCGTTTGCTAAGGAGAAAGCTTTGAAGGAAGAGATAGACTATCTGTTGAAGGAAGGAATTATTTCGCACAGTGAATCCTCATATAGTTCCGGTGTTGTACTCTTAAGGAAGCCCTCTGGAGAACATACACTCTGTATAGATTACAGGAGACTGAATGCTATTACAGAAGGACAGGTGGATCCATTGCCGGATACAAATCAGCTGTTTGCCAGACTAAATAAAGCTAAATATTTCTCAAAAGTGGATCTGAGTAAAGGATACTATCAGATTCCAGTAAAGCCTAAGGTTAGACCATACCTAGCTTTTAGTACCTCAGAAGGACACTATGAGTTTAATAGATTGCCATTTGGATTGAAGAATGCGCCTAGTGTCTTCTCTAGAATGATGAGAAAATTATTGGACCCTCTGAATAATCCATATATAACAAATTTCATGGATGATATCCTTATAGCAACAGAAACATTTGAGGAACACATTGACTCTCTGAAGATGCTGTTTGATCGACTTAGGGAAGCAAATTTAACAGCCCGACCAACCAAATGTTGCATTGGATGTAAAGAATTGGAATTTTTGGGACACACAGTTTATCAGGGAAACATGACCCCTGACCCAAAGAATTTAGAGAAACTAAAGAAAGCCCCGAGACCACAAACCAAGAAGGACGTGAGATCCTTTGTCTCATTATGTGGTTTCTACCAGAAGTATATCAAAAACTTTAATTCCATATGTGCACCGTTAACTGATTTGACACGTAAAGGACATCCAGATCGCATTACATGGACACCACAATGTGAAATGACTTACCAAGAATTGAAGGAAAAGCTCACAAGTAAACCCATTTTGAAATTACCTGACTTAAGTCAAGAATTCATAGTAAGGACGGATGCCAGTAATATTGGGCTAGGTGCAACTCTACTACAGAAATCAGATGCATTGGATGGGGAATTAAGCCCAGTGGCATATGCTAGCAGAAAATTGAATAAAGCTGAAATCAATTACTCAACTAGCGAAAAAGAATGTCTTGCAGTAATATGGGCAATAAAGAAATTCAATATTTATCTGTATGGGAAGGCATTTAAGTTGCAAACGGATTACAAACCTTTATCGTTTCTAGCCCAGGCTAGGCATGAGAACTCTAGGTTACTCCGATGGTCCTTGCTTTTGGCTCCCTATAATTTTAGCATTGAGTATATATCTGGAAAAACAAATTTGGGAGCGGATTTTTTAAGCCGCCATCCGTGTGATGAGAATCACCGTAAACCCCAGAAATAATAATAAATTTCTCTATGTGTATATAGAATAAAGGACTGACATATAATGTCTGTTTTAAGAGGGGAGATGTCGTGAATTATTCTAATCCCCATATATAAATTAAAACGTAAATGCAAAGCCTAACAAATAAATTTAATAAAAGGAAAGAAGAATGGTAAAGAACAGTGCTGTCACAATGACCGTACTCGAAATCCCCCTTGTTTTCTACTTCGTCTGCAAATTGTAACGCTTTCACGTTGATAGTAAAAGCCTACTGTATTATTACCCGCTTTCTTCAATGAAACGTGTACTGTATCACGCAAGCTGATCAATGACCTAGATTTAATATTTCATTCATTCCATACACGGCGTAACTAAAGACAGATGGACTAAAGGATAGAGAGAAGGGAGAGGCAGAAAGCCGAACACGTGCAACACTAAACACGCGTCGCGCGATACACAATTGCTGCCATCACGCGTGTAAGGCCACATGCACTAACTTTATTTCAAATCGACAGTGATAAAATTCACTACCCTTCCCAGAGTTAGGTTTTAAAATCCTGAAAAACGCTTATTAGGAATTATGACATTATACCGGTTTACGTTTGAAAACATTACAGTACCCAGACAGCACATCTTCGAAACAGGAGGTAGAAGAAATTGCATATTTTGAACGCAGCATATTAGCTCTATTAAATATATATATATTTGGGTTCCTTAAGGTTTGCTGACAAAGAATATGTAAAACGTTACGCAAATAGTCTAGGAATTACCAAGTTATGGCCAAAATAAAATAGTGGGGGTGCCTGACAGCATGAAATCATTTCTGCTCATAAAATTTTTTTATAACGTGTTTAAAAAAAACATTACGTACGGAAATAGCCTACCATGTTAACTCCTATGTGATTGGAGCGCAACAAATGAAAGACTAAACACGATTGGTCGGACTATAAATACTATCGTGTGTTGTCAGGGGAAACGTGAGAAAGGGGTACTTTTTTGAAAAGATGTGTAGACGTGGTGTGATTGGGTAGAGCTGCGAATATACTCCATTCAGAGCGTCTGTTCATTGCCACATCTTGTAATAAACCTACTCAGAAGCAGTGCGTTGAGCACCAGTGTATATTTTTTATAAAATAAAGCCTGGGACATCGGCAGATCGGAGTTGTGCTATATTCATTGCCAGTCAACGAAACTGTTTATTATTATTTCCATGAATTGTGGTAAGCTTGAAATATTCAATATCTTTTAATGAAAATTGAATGTAAATTGATAATTTATGTCTGTATATATGTGTGGTTCAGTAGCGAACATGATGTAAAGCCTATAGGCTCCAGCCTGAACAGAAGGTGTCGGAGGAAAGTAAAACTGCATGGAATGGCCAAACAGTACACTGACACCTAGATTATTAACTAGAAAGAAATAATGCTGGAATTGCAGAGGCGTAGTAACCATTAGGGAGGGAAATACTGGTATAAAGTATTTCAGATGAAGCTGACAGTTGGCCTAACGCTCTGAACTCAATGTTTGTGATGTATTGTGCTCAGTGTAGAAATAGAGTGTAAATTAGTTCTGACGTAGAAGGTACAACCTTCTTGTTTCAGGGACCGTGGTCTTAAAGTTATTGAGCAGCACCTGGTCAGAGCTTTGCTGAAGCCAGAAGTGGACAGCATACTCCTTGGTCAATATAGCAACCAGTGGGGTGGCTCCAGAACTCATTACAGTTAACGAGCAGAGGAGTCCTTTACTGCAGTCATCACGCAAGATAAGAGAGTGTGGCCATGGAGCTCAACATTATGTACCCCCATCTTAAAATAACATTGTAACATAAAATTAAGAGGGGAAGTAAATTGTTTTAATACCAGGAACTGAGAACATCTCCAATACTAGTTCTAATAGAAACAAACTATTGAAGTCATGATGACAAATACCAACAGAGCTTGAACAAAACAAAACCAGTATTACCTCATATTACCACTACACAACTGACACACATAGGATACCATTAATAATATATGTCACTACATGAATCATATTAATAAATTCTGTACATATACCTTGTAATTAAAATTGATTGTGATTCCTGGTTCCCCTTGTATTTGAATCAGGACACATATACATTCATGACAGCAATGAATACATATTGTTATTTGAAAAGTTATCAGTGACTCCTTTAAGATATCCTCTTAGAGTGTTTTATGTATGTGAGTGTCACAGTGTTGTCAAGTGTGGTGGAATAAATTAAATTGTTTATCTGTCTGTTGTTGTTATGACTTACAATTCATCATACACATACCCTAGACATATAACGTAGTCATCACACTATTCCAGAATAATTCTGACTGAGGTATACATATGTGGTAGTAAGTAAGGTTATCTATAATACACTACTCTTATTAGATATAGATACCTTCACAGCTGATCTCAGTACACTAAGTCCCCTATAAATATTTATAACATCCCACTTTACCACATGCTACATGGACCACAACTGCATTCTGAGCTATCAAGTCACATCGTTACCTGTCAACTTAAGAACGTAAACAGTACCGCTGGTTGTTTACACTACATTCTACAAACATATCGACGTTGGATTTTCTAGTCTCAACTGGTGTCGAGTATGATTTTTGTAGCTACACTTTGGAGACCACTGCCTGTTATGAAGTTACGGTGACCTTCAACGGTGGTTCGTCTACCATTGTTGTTGACAGTAGTACCGCATTATATTGCATCTTTACGGCTATTGAGGAGTGTGCTAAAAGATAAGTGGCCAGTTTTAGTGTGTAAACTGTGCCTTTATTTTGTGTAAAGCTGAGCCTTCCTTTAAACACATTCTACATATTGTGTATTTATATATGCCATGCATGTTTTGTGTATACATGTTTTTGTTTACATGTTTATTTAGTGTGTATTTCAGCGGGCTGGTTGGGTAAGGAGACTCCGATAGAAAATACCACGTTATAGAGGTTCTATCGTGAGCGTTTTCTGTAGGATTACGCATATTTCCCCAGTGGAAATTGCGAGCAACCTGTGTTGCTACTTTTCAGTTTTTTTCTTAGCTGTGACGAGATGTTTTAGTGTTGTTTTCGTTATTTTTTCCATTCTTTGATTTACGATTTGTTTTGTTTGCATCTGTTCGTCTCTCCTTACTTTCATTTATTTCTATACACCTTTTTGTTTATAACAGTGTTGTCATTTGTTTAATTTTCGCAGTTATCATTGTAAAAGTTTACAACATTAGATTCAACATTAGATTCAGTTAAGCTTTATTTATTATTTGACTTCTGCGAACGTTTTCGGTTGTTGTTTTGTATTCTTGTCTTTGTATTTATTATTGTAATACATTGTTGTCATACAGTCTATAGATATACTTGATCATTGACTATTAGTATTAATACCATACACTTTTAAGATAAAGGTTACTTATAATGATAATATTATAGAGAAACAAGGTAACTATACAAGGTCTTTGATTAAGACTTGTCTCTCAAAGAGAGTGAAATAAAGTGAAGTGAGTATACAAGTCTAGTATTACAGACTTGTCTCCCATCAAGGTGGGATAGGTGATTTATTTAATTTTTCAGGTCGGATCTCACATAGTTAGACATAATGTCTACACTGGACTTCTTTATTGAACAAGGGAAAGCCCTTGGGAAGACAGGTGAGAAGTTAGAAGAATTCGCACTTGCTCAATATGCCAAGGCACAGAAGGCTGAAGAGAAAAGGATACAAATGCAGTTGGATAGAGAAACTGAAGATAGAAGAATACAGCAACAAAGAGATGCTGAGGAGAAAAAACTTCAAGCTCAAGCTGCTGCTGAGGAGAAAAAACTTCAAGCTCAAGCTGCTGCTGAGGAGAAAAAACTTCAAGCTCAAGCTGCTGCTGAGGAGAGAAAACGGCAAGCTGCTGCTGAGGAGAAAAAACTTCAACTTCAAGCTGCTGCTGAGGAGAAAAAACTTCAAGCTGCTGCTGAGGAGAGAAAATTTCAATTTCAAGCTGAGGCTGAGGAGAGAAAAGCAAAAAGGGAACATGATGAAAGACTCGCAGTTTTAGAGTTAGAGAAATTGAAATTGATGAATGCGGGTGCTCATCAAGCAACTTCGGATACAACAAAGGAGAAGTCTAATAAGATCAAATTACCTCATTTCAATCCTTTAAAGGACGATATAACGGATTATCTTGATAGATTCGAATTTTTATGCGATACGCATAAAATAAAAAAGGAAAAATATGTCGAACAACTGATGGAATTTTTTTCAGGTGAACCAGTAACTACTCTTATGACAATAGAGGAACATGATAGGACCAACCATGATGTAGTCAGAGCAGCATTGCTTAAAAGATATCAACTAAAAGAAGAAGATTATCATCTTCGTCTTAAGACAATGTTGCCAGAAAATGGAGTGGATTTCTCTGACTTTATTATAAAGATACGTCGTACATTCACACGTTGGATTGAATTGTCTCAGACTGAAAAAACATATGAAGGCCTAATGGACTTATTACTTCGAGACAAGGTTATGTCATCGGTCAACGAATCTTGTCTTGCTTTTCTTCATGAGCGTAAACCTAAAAACATAAAAGACATGGAGGAATATTGCTGCCAGTATGTAACTGCGCATCCCCATGCTACAGTTAGCAATTCTAAGGTGAAAGAAGGGTTGCCAGTTGCTTCGGCAGCACCATATGGCTATAATTACAATCGTAAATTTCAAGGTGCTAAGCAAAGCTTTAATAAGAAGAGTAATCAGAATTACACTCAATATCAAAGCAATCCATCACACAGTGGGTTTTCTTCAAAGAATTGGAGACGAGCTGATAGTCCTCGTAATGTTGGGTCTAACAATTTTAGACACTTTTGCAAAGGTTATCACATTAGAAACTATCCGAGTTTCTCTTCTCGAGATAATTATCCTCGCCGTCAAGAATATTATGATGATGGTTATGGAAACTGTGATGCAAACCAGAATAATGGTTATGAGGGGCAATATAATGATAATTACAGGGGAAATAATAATCGCGGCAGACCTAGACATAACAAAAGGAAATCTTATCGTCAGGCAAACGCTGCACAACATGAGTCTCAGGAAGCCTGTAGCCAAGTGAACGATAGTAGAAACTCTAATGCTATCACTGGCTCTGCTTTCGATTTTGGGAGAGCAGCTAAGTGCCCCCAATGCTCAACATTGTTCGAGCCATCTACAGTATCTACCCTAATTTGTGGTCACCCTCTTCCCGCTCTTCCTGCTACAGTTGCGCATGACGGGAAAGGATCTCTTATTTTAAATAGAGGTCTAGTGAATGATAATCCAGTCTCAGTACTTTTTTATTCTGGATGTACTACTATTGGGGTTAGGCAATCTCTTATAGATCCTTGCTATGCCACAGGGAAGGTGGTTAAGTGTGTGACATTTGGTGGATCTTTGGAAATATATCCTACTGCTATCATCCACATGGATACTCCCTTCTTTACAGGAGATGTCCACGCGTGTCTTCTTCTTAATCCTATTGCGGATCTTATAATCGGTCGTATTCACGGGGTTAAGGAATGTACCCCGCAGCAAATTGCTGCTTGGGAGAAACAGAATATCCAAACAGCCAATGTGGTTGTAACAAGAGCACAAGCTCTTGTTCCTTCAACTTCATCTAATGATAGTAATGAAGTTGGTAGCCAAGATGATCACTTGGTGATTTTCACATGACTCGTTTGTGAAACTACAAGAAGAAGACTCTTCTCTAAATAAATACTTTCTTCTCGCTAAAAACGGTGATCCGAATCAAAATACAATTCACAAATCGTATATCACTATGAAGAATGGTATACTAGTACGTATGGTACAACACTCAGACAAATCTATGCACTCTCAAATTCTTGTGCCCAAAAGTATGAGAGCCTTAATTCTTCAACATGCACACGATTCTCAGTGTGCTGGACACATGGGTTTTTCTCGCACTAAGTCGAGAGTTCTAGCGGCTTTCTTTTGGCCATTCGTAAACAAAGACATACGAATTTATTGCCGATCTTGTAAGATTTGTCAAGAAGTCAAATCTAGAGGTCCACGACATGCTGCACCTATCCAGGCTGAAGACATTCCTATTCGACCAATCCAGAAGATGGCAATAGATATTATTGGCCCTTTTAAGATTAAGTCAGCTAGAGGACATCAATTCATCTTAACATGCGTCGACATGTGCACACGTTGGCCAGAGGCTATACCTCTAAAGAGCATATCTACTGCCGATATCGCAGACGCTTTTGGCTAATATTTTCTCGTTTGGGTTTTCCCAGAGAAATATTGTCAGACCATGGTACTTAATTGATATTAGACACTATGTCGCATGTGATGTCTATCCTAGATATTAAAAGGTCTCTCAGTAGTATTTATCATCCAATGTCTAATGGGTTAGTTGAACGTCTTAATAGAACACTTAAGAACTTACTTGGCAAGATTACTGAGGATCATCCTCAGGACTGGGACAGGGTTTTACCCGCGGCTCTATTTGCCTATAGAGAGGTCCCCAACGAACATACAGGGTTTTCTCCCTTTCAACTTGTTTTTGGCGCGCAACCGCGCGGTCCTATGTCCTTGCTACACGATTTGATAACTGCCGATAATATTGACAATGACACTCAATCTTCATATGAGTATGTCATTGCTCTCAGGCATAAGATTATCGAAGGATGCAAGTTAGCGACTTCATCCTCCGAATTTGCCAAAGAAAAGGCCAGGCAATTCGCTAATAAGAAGAGACGCCTACGTCAACTTTGTCCTGGAGACAAAGCGTTTGTCTTACTTCCTTCGAGGGAGAACAGACTTCTCATTGCATGGAAAGGTCCATATAAAATAGTCTCAAAAATTTCCGATGTCGACTATGTTGTCGATATTGATGGAAGGCATAAAACCTTCCATATAAATATGCTTACGGAATTTATTGAACGACCAGACTATTTGCAGCCTATTTTCCAGGCGACGGACGATTCTCCAGTCCAACATGGTCATATCTCATCCTTGTCGGTTATACAGGAGGCGTTTGTCTTACTTCCTTCGAGGGAGAACAGACTTCTCATTGCATGGAAAGGTCCATATAAAATAGTCTCAAAAATTTCCGATGTCGACTATGTTGTCGATATTGATGGAAGGCATAAAACCTTCCATATAAATATGCTTACGGAATTTATTGAACGACCAGACTATTTGCAGCCTATTTTCCAGGCGACGGACGATTCTCCAGTCCAACATGGTCATATCTCATCCTTGTCGGTTATACAGGAGGAGGAAACAACGTTTTCAGATGTTAATCTACCTCTTTCTATGATTCCACTCAATTCTACGGAATCATGGAGAAACGTTTCGGTTTCTTCTAATTTGTCTTTTGAGGAACAGCGTCAAGTATCTTCCTTGCTACAATCATTTCAGGATGTCCTTACCGACATTCCTGGACACACACATATTATCAAACATGACATTATACTTACTGATCATAATCCGATCAGAGTAAGACCATATCCTATCCCTATTCATTTCCAAGCGCAAGTCGAGAAAGAATTGGATGAAATGATACAATTGAAAATAATTGAACCATCCACTTCAGCATACTCTTCGTCCATGGTTATTGTTCGAAAGAAAGACAATAACATACGTCTTTGCGTCGATTATCGCAAATTGAACCAGGTTACGAAGTTTGATGCTGAACCTATGCCTTTATTGGAAGATCTACTTACTAGACTTTCTAAATCGCGATTCTTTACTAAACTTGACTTGTCAAAAGGCTATTGGCAAGTTCCGTTAACTGAATGCGCCAAACCTTTTACTGCTTTCTCAACACCTAGGGGTTTGTATCAATGGAATTTTATGCCTTTCGGGCTGATGAACTCCCCAGCTACTTTCGTACGCATGATGCGTCAAATTCTCTCATATCGTACAGACGTCATCGCATACTTGGACGACATCTGTCTTTTCAGCGATACTTGGGAAGAACACTATTCGGGTTTAAATCAGTTACTGTCTACTCTACGCGAGCATAATTTGACTGCAAAACCCTCTAAAGCCTTTGTTGGGTTTAGTGAAATTTCTTTCCTAGGTCATCGTGTTGGTCATGGTCTATTGAAGACAGAAGACCAAAACATTTCTAAGATATTAAATATCTCCGTTCCTAAAACAAAAAAGCAAGTACGTAGTCTCTTGGGATTAATACAATTCTACGGAAGATTCATTAAGAATCTGTCCTCCATTATGGCACCTCTTTCAACTTTATTGAAAAAAGATTCTCCTAATATGGTGCGCTGGTCCCAAGAATGCCAATCTTCATTGGATCAGATTAAGAATTTGTTCTCATCTACTCCTATCTTACGACTACCATCGATTGATAAGACTTTTGTCCTTCGTAGTGATGCCTCTTCCACTGGGATCGGGGAGGCACTTATGCAGGAGTATTCAGGAACTCTGCATCCTGTGATGTATATCTCTAGGAAATTGAATGCGGCAGAAAGAAACTATTCGGTTTTAGACCGTGAATTGTTAGCTATGGTCTGGGCCATTCTTAAGCTACAAAGATTCCTTCTAGGCGCGCATTTCGTTATGGAAACCGACCAAAAAGCTCTTACAGCTATGCAGAACAAGGATTTGAAGAGCTCGAGATCTACTCGATATGCGATTGCTCTTCAACCTTTTCATTTCACGGTGCGGGCTATCCGTGGTTCGGATAATGTGATGGCGGACATACTGTCTAGATGCCCACATGATTCCACTTAAGTCTTGTGTCCTAGATTTCATGATACATTTCCAGACTCATGTCTGTTCATAATATACATTAACACATTTGTTTCACCTTAGATTAGTAAATTGATTGTTTTCTTTCTCTGTTGCTATCTTTGGTGTAATGTCGAAGGTTAAGGTTAACATAAAATAAAGGCCCAAAAAAATAAGAAAAGGAAAATTTTTAAATGGCCACATATAATATTTAGATAATTTTGTAATGACAATAGTGCATTATAGCATGTTACTAATTAATGTCATTTATATTGTTCTCAGTGCAAACTAGTACCAAGTACGGAGCGCTTGTGAGAACCATGATGACGCCATACCTTACTTTTGTTCAAGAAATCGCAGCACTTATTTATATATAATATACTTCTATTGTTAGATAATGTGTAAGGAATTTAACAAATTTGGTCATGTCCATCCATTACATATATTAATGGTATAACATTGTAATTTGTATATTGATATGACTTCTTCAGATAGATTGTCATTGGTCATTGCTATGATTATAGTATTGCATAATTGTTTGATAGTTATGTTATTTTTTTTAGTATCGCCAGCAACTGAGGTTTCTTTGATGGTACCTTCCCGAAGATATTTTCTATTATTTGGTGAGATGATTTGATTCTCTCCGGTTGATTCTTTCATTGGCGCATTATTCATGTGTCCTGAGCTTGTGGTATCTTGCTCATTGAGGTATTTAAAAAAAATGGGTCATTTTTTATACGGGGGGTGCGGTAGTCTGTTGCTGTCGTTTTTGACGGAGTCATAATGGGTAAATCTATTTTATACTTTTGTCGTTTTGACGGAGTCATATAGGTAAATCTATTTAATACTTTTGTTGTAAAACTTTGTTGGTCAAAGTTGGATAATTGGGTATTAACTTCTATGACTGGTTGCTTAAAGGGTTATCTTCTCTTTCTTTCAATCGTTGTCGTTGATCTGTCTGAACGATGCTCATTTTTATGCTGTCTAGGCATGCGCAGAGTTCTGAGCGCGAACTGTGACTTCCGTCATCTAGAGTGTGATCTGGGCTGTCGGACGATGATGTCCGTTTGTGATTTTTCTCTATATCATCATGGGGATTGGAAAGTTTCGATATGACTGAAATGTCAATGTTTTCCCCAGTGATTGTTTGTTAAGGGTGTATCCGGAAGATTCTGTATGAAGGTAAATGACATTCTTATTCCTATGCCTTTGGCTGCAGAACATTTGAACTTACCTATCGGTGAGTCAAGCTCACAGATCTTGAGAGACAGAATTTCTTCTTTGCTTCTAGTTCTAGCCAAATGAGACTATATGTTTTCAAGTGAACAGAAGCCTAATGATGATGATAAATTATTGTGGACGCCGCAGGATGGCGGTATATATATATATATATATATATATATATATATATATATATATATATATATATATATATATATATATTATATATATATATATATATATATATATATATATATATATATATATATATATGTTTAGCATGGTTTGATCGTGCCTGCTAAAAAAGGATACACAGCTGTCTACATATTGAGGCCCTGTATTACGGCCAATATTTTCAGCAAGAGGAAATATACCTGGCGGGCTATGCCAGTTGAATAACAGCCTTATGTATTATTGCTACGCAATTTAGGAGCTCGTTTGTTGGACGACAGAGCTAATTAAGTACCTGACGCGCTGAGTCAATGGTACGGAAACTACATTACATATTGTAACATTAGGACAGATGATGTTTGGGTATGTCCTCGTTGATGTATGATGCAAGCCTTTGATTACCAGACATTTAACAGTCATTTATTATCTATGTGAAGTCCTTGATCTCGTCGATTTGACTGTCCTGTTGATGCTACTGTCAGTTTCGTAAATAAATGTTTGAAACGTGCCAGCAGTCTTCAATTCATATCTGACTACTGCATGTGAGTGTATGGGTGAATTATTGACTTAACTAAGAGCCTCAAGCATTCGTGTTCTCGTCTACACCCACACTCAGCACATCATAATACCAATATCACAGATCTACAACATGTACGCTGTTTACTGTGAGTGACCATAGTACCCCTGGCAGTGCCTCACTCTGGTGGCCGATACATTCCTGGCCGTTACATTTCTGGTGACCTACATCGACACCGCAACATTACACAGTCCAGGTGATAAACGACACGTTCACTCTGCCAGCTTTCACATCACGCATAAACAGTACGTTACATTTATGGTGGCCGTTACAAAACAGACAGTTACAAGCGTCTAGCGAATGCCAAAGTCACATGAAGCACGCTCAGGTCACGTGCCTAAGCGGAAATCACACGCTAAAAGTTGCGCCAAACGAGGCCGCTTGCGCTTGCATTCAGGAAGGCGAGAGAATCAGACATAATCTAAGACGGCTGCGAATTCACGCGTTAAAGCACTGCGAAGCCACGTGTCTAAATTGCCGATTAGAGTCCAATCTCTGAGTAGTCTATGGGGGAACCTTGCACGACGGTCCAGTCTCAGAGAAGAATACGGAGTCGAGCACAGTGAATGCAGATCCAAACCATTCAAGACCTACCGATGCAACGTCATAAAGAGACAGGACAACCCAACCACGCTTCACTATCAACCAGGGGCTGAAAAGCTAAGTTCCAATGAAAAGGGAACTCATCATATCAATGCTACATCTTTAGCCAGTAAATGATGCAAATACTTGAATTGTGAGACACATCTTACATACACACTATTTCCATCGACAATACCATTGTGAACGGTGGTTTGGTTTTAGAAAAGTAAGTGAGTGTAGATAAATGGTTTGGAAAAAAATGAATGGAGTTGTTAAAAGACTGTTCGTCTTTGTTGAAGGGAAGTGATATGTATGGAGGAGTGCTTTGAGCAAAGGGAGGAAACTCCGTGGTTTCCACTTGGAAGATGTAGTAGTTAATGTTAGAGTTAAGCATATTAAGTGAGTCCAGAATTGTGGTGGGACAAATTTGCATGTAAAGTTTTTGTAATAAGAATTGAAGAGAAGTGTATGGTTTTGAGTCTAATAATCAAAGGGAGATAACTTGGAATTACGTCCCTTGTAAGTTTTGGTGGGTGAGCAAGAAAAAAAATACGCACGAGAAAGTTGTGGTAGGATGAACACATTTTAGGAGTGAACGGAAAATGTTAGAACGGGGATTAGAGTCTGATTTTGAACGCGCTGAGCGTAAGTTAGCAAGTGTATGCTAGAGAGATGGTAGTTTGGAAGTTCATTAGTGAGCGAGGTTCTTGATATTCATGTCTCTAGAAAACGAGCCTTTTTATGTGGTTGGCTACTGTGGGTACAGACAAGCCATAACAAGAGTTATGTTATCAAGTTGTCAAGGTTTTATGTTTTTCAAGACAGCAGGTATGATTGCAGTTTATATTGAAGATATATTTTTGTTAGATAAAACAGAGACAGACGTAGTGATCAGGTAAACTGGTAGAAAATCAACATCCCTGGCAGTGTAGGCCAGTCTTCTAGCAAGATACACCAGAAGGTCACTAAGTGAAAAGTTATAAAGATAAACTAACTTTCTTAGAAGATCACCCAGGTGACATAGCAGTGGAGAAATTAGACGAGAGCAGATCAGTGACAGATATGTACAAGAATACTATTTCAGATGTTGGCTGAATTGAGAAAATGTACGAATACAAATAACCTAGTAACACAGCCGTATAAGTCAAAAGTCGTGCTGTTCTGAAATACTTGAGTAGCAAAGTGTTCATCCCAAGCAAGAAACACAGATTATGTAGCACATAAACATTTAGATACAAGTTAAGTTAATCATTATAGTAGTTAGTTAAATTATAAGATTTAGATTGATATTTATGTTCTGTGTTTTATGTTCTGTGTATTTATGTTCTGTTGCCAAAAAATTTGTTTTTGTGGTTCGAATATTTTATGAAGTATTGTGCATAGATAGTCGTTAGTATTACTTTTGCAGGTCAACCAGGATATTAATACTGGTTTTTTTCCAGGTGTTTTATTAATGCTAACACTTCACAGGTCGGGTCAAGATGCAACAGCAACAACTTACTGTGGGTTTAGATCCCAATGTGGCTGCTCTTGAGCAGGTAGCCAAGGCTATGACTACTATTCGATATGATAGTAAGTTCCAGAATATCCGGAACAGCATAACGCCATACTCAGGTAATCCTAGCTTATGTAGGAAATGGTTGCTTGAAATACAGAGGTATTGCACGTCGGTCAAGATGGACCAAATTGAGTACAAACAAGTTGCATATCTTTCCTCTCATGGATTGGGGGTAGATTTTATAAGACGAAGGTTTGAAACTTTCCCAGATGAGACATGGGAGGACTTTAAGATATAACTCATAAAGAGTTATTCACAAATTATGGATGCATCGTACGCGTGGACTCTTCTGGGGAGCATACGACAGCAGGCAGGAGAACCCGTTCAAATGTTTAGCGACAGGTTGTTGAACCTGGCTGAAGAAGCTTTCATGGGTCAACAAATCAACCAACAGAAGGTGGAGAAACAGTTAGTGGGTATATTCGTGGATGGTTTAAAAAGTACACTAATTAAGTTACATCTGCTCAGGAGGGACCCACAAAACTTATCACAGGCTATTGCGCTAGCTACATCTGAAGAGAACCTCAGAAGGAGATTGGACCTCAGGCTTGGTAGAGCAGTCCCACGTGAAGAAACACAGGAAGAGCCCATGGAGATAGGGTTCTGTCAAAGAAGAGGACTACCAGAGAGAGAGAGAGAAATGCACCGGAGATACAAAGAAGGGGAGAACACAGACTACCTGTGTGTTATATTTGCAATAGAGTTGGACATAGGTCTTACTCATGCAGATATAGACCGCAAGAGCCTCAACAGCCAGTACGTCGGGTTGAGACCTTTAATCGAACACACACTAGACACACAGAAGCCTTGTCCGGTGACTGTGCTCAATTTACTGGTCACAATAATACTCAAAACATTTACAGACACAACCCGGACGTCACAAACATTCGTGGCAGAGTCCGACACGCAAATACTTACACTCAGGGTACAGACGGACCCACTCACTATGTGAGTAGTGTGAATAGGTCTCAACAACCAGACGAGAGTACAAAATCGTATATGGCCAAAGACTACAACAGTAGCAATGGCGCTACGACGCCGAAACATTGGCATAGCTTGAACAAAAGGAGGTATAGAGTAAACAACAGTATTAATACTACAGGACGAATGGTACAGAACAAATATCGACAACAAATACACATAGAATATCACAACGAGAAACAGATGGAAGACAAGAGAAAAGATAAAATGAATCTAAGAAACAACAAGGAATGGATACATAACAGCAAAGAGAAAAGAGATGCGCATACTGTAATGGAAAAACGATTATATGAACATAGATGCGAGAAGAAACACAAACAATTGAACTATCCACCGGACTATAGTAGGAGGGAAGACAATACAATACAAATGGAAGGAATTGATAAGGAAGGGGTTACTAAAACAAAAAAAGGAAGAAAACAACGAATGGCTAAAAATAGACAAGAAGCAACAGCAATCGAGCTGGCTCATACACCAGACCCATGTTCATGTATTGTCGAAATACACGTACAGAGCATTGGTAGACTCAGGGGCGACCGTAAGCCTCATTAGGTTTGGGCTTTACAAACAGATACGAGGCATAGTGAGGTACAGAAAGTCACACGACACACTTACCTCGGTGTCAGGAGAAAACCTGAGAGTGATGGGAACGGCTATGGTGCAAATGGGAATTGGCGCTATGACCGTGGAACACACGTTCACTATAGTGAAGGGTATGGCGAGGAATATCATACTAGTACGTGATTTTCTGCTAAAACATAAGGCCCAATTATATTTCGATACTCATTAACTGAAGATACATGGCGAGTGCATCAGGTTACAGGATGACATATACATCGCGTCCATAGTCCAAAACAGAACAACAGTTACGCTGCGACCGAATGAAGTTGGTATTCTTCAAGGAAAGTTGAAAAGGTCCCCTATTTCAAGCAGGGACAAACGGTCGTAACACTGGAGTGGGAAGATGAGAATATACTAGATGAACCCGGACTAGTACTAGTAGAAGGAATAGTACAAATTGGGAAAAGAGAACAATTCCCACGGGTAGAACAATTAGGCTACCGAGAGGATTTGTGTTAGGAAGGATACGACGGATGGAAGGCCAGGAAGGAAACATTGAACAATCAATACACCGATACACGGAAAATAGTAAAGAACAAAACAGTAAACGACGAAGGCACGAAATACGGGAAACACAAGACACAAGACAAGTTGGACTATATAACAGAAGGTACGATGCGCACCAGTCACAGGAGATTATAGACAATACCAACGCGCGTCAGAGACAGAATCGCAAATCATGTACAGTTCAGAAGATAAAAGGCCAACAATGGGTAACACCAACGAGAAGCCACATGATAAGCGCAATATACGGAAACAGTGCAGGTGCACCATACCGGGAGAAAAACATACGAGAAGAAAAATCACGAACATCAGATCAATATTCACAGGACAAAGACAATAGCCAGCAAAAACTGCAGGAGAGAATAAAGGAAATACAGAAGCAGATCAAAATACATCCCCAACATGACAAAATTCTTCGGAATTTTATATTGCATAATCATGACATGTTTGCTCTCACCGACATGGAGCTAGGAAGGACGCACACGATAAAAATGGAAATTGAGACAGAGCCAGGAAAAGTCGTAAACAAGAAACCATACAGGACTCCGCTGAAAACTAGACAAATAGTGGAGAAGGCTATACAGGAGATGTTAGCCGCTGGGGTTATTCAGAAATCGCGGTAAGAATTGGCGTCCCCAATAGTGATAGTCACAAAGAAGGACGGTGGTCACAGATTTTGCTGCGACTACAGAGCATTGTATAGCATCACTAAGACCGTAACGCACCCCATCCCTAGAATAGACGACATTCTAGCGCTATTGGGAAAGTCAGAATGGTTCACGACCTTGGACGCCAGATCTGGTTTCTGGTGTATACCATTGACGGAAGAATCAAAAAAGAAAAGCCCGTTCTGTACTCACGTGGGAACGTTCGCTTGGAACGTTATGCCATTTGGACTTAAAGGTAGTCCAGCAACCTATATGGCGCTAATGGACGAAGTCCTTAGTGGGATGCAGAATTTTGCCATGGCATATATCGATGATATCCTTGTACACACGTCAGGGTCAGTTCAGAATCATCTTCAACACGTGGAGAAAGTCTTCGACAGACTGAGAAGTCATAAAGTCAAATTGAAATTGACTAAATGTAATTTCCTTCAGCGTGAAACCAAGTATCTAGGGTTTTTGATAAACAAGGATGGAATCAGACCGGACGAGGATAAAGTCAAGGCCATTAGGGAGATGCCTCCACCAGTGAATGCCAAACAAGTACGTGGGTTCTTGGGAACGTGTGGATATTTTAGGAAACACGTGATTAACTTTACACGAGCGGCAGAACCTCTAATCAATTTAGTTCAGAAATATGCCCGATTCAAGTGGACAGAGGAATGCCAGAAGGCTTTTGAATATCTCAAGGAAGCCTTAACAGAACTACCATTTTTGGCACACCCAGACCCGGACAAGTCATTTATCTTATACACAGACGCATCTGGTACAGCGTTGGGAGCGTGTTTGGTTCAGCCAGCGGAAGATCTAGAACCACAGATGATGCCTAACGTTGGGAACGAGAAACCTATTGTATTTCTCTCCCATAAGTTCAACAAATCACAGATGAAATGGGCCGCTATTGAGAGAGAAGCATTTGCAATATACTATGCAATACAGAAGGTAGACTATTATCGAAGGGGAACTTCGTTCATAGTCAGGACAGATCACCAGCCATTGCGCACATGGCTCACCAAAGTGTCGGAACAACCCCGGAAGTTGCAAACCTGGGCGTTAAATCTACAAAACTACGACGTGGCCATTGAATATATTAAAGGAAAAGATAATTCTTGTGCAGATCTTCTATCCCGAATACTATAAACTGATGGGACGGAAAAATCAGAACAAGATGTGACACCAGAAATTAGCGAACACTTCAGACAAATAGGTGTCATAAATTCGAATCGCAACCAACAACAGATGGACTCAGAACTAGAAGAAGAGGGGATAGAACAAATTGATGTCATCGAAGCTTTGACCTCCTCATGGAACAAGCCAAGGATTCCGCAATAATCAACCTTAGGAAGAAAATTGAACAAGGAGCTAGGGAGGCCAGACATTTTCTCATTAACGAACAAGATAAAATAGTGGAGTTCGTAGACCCAAACGGTGATGGAGTTCAAAGAAAATACATTCCCAGCCACCTGGTTAAGAGGGTGTTGGAGGAGTTACATGATAATAACGGCCATTTTGGAAGGGATAAAACTCTGGAAGCAATTAAAGCACGATATTATTGGCCGACTCTAATCAAAGATGTTATACAACATGTACAACGATGCTTAACATGTAAGACGAGACATATGGCTGAAATTAAGTGCCCAATACAGAGGATGGATATTCCTAAATACACCATAGAGAAGGTCAGCATTGACATCTCAGGACCATATCCGAGGACCCAATCGGGATGCGAGTACATCATCCATATTGTAGACATGTTGTCCAACTGGCCAGAGTACTATGCAGTGAGGGAAGCGAAAGGAAAAACCGTGGTGAATATAATGATGACATACTTTATACCTCGACATTGTTGCCCGTACACTATTGTCACGGACAACGTTACACAATTTACAGGGAATGAGTTTCAAAGTTTCCTCTCCCTATCATCCTCAGAGTAACGGGAAAAACGAACGCCTCCATGCCACAATACACAATATAATATCGAAGTATATACATGACAGAGGTGGTGATTGCGATGTGCATCTTCCACATGCACTACAAGCAATCCGGTCTAACACGAACGACTCCACCAGATTATCTCCATTCTACATGCTATATGGCAATGAACCGGTATTACCAATGGACACGTTGTTAACACCTAGAAGGAAGTACTACGGTGAAAGTCATATGGAAAATTTGATGATGCATAAGCATATAGTACACAAGATGGCAACTAGAAACACGGAGGTAGCAGCAGAGAGGAGAAGGGATAATGCGAACAAAAACGCGACACTACAAGTGTTCAATCTAGGAGATATAGTCTGCTACAAGGTGCAGGTTAGAACAGGCAAGTTCAAAGACAACACTCCCGCGTAGAATACAGGCAGCCATCAAGGAGTAGTCAGACAGAAATCGCAGAAACACCAGCAGAAGATGGAAGACTATTACGACAGGATACAGCGACGAGAAAATAGACAATTTCCAGCGAAAATCATAGATAGCGACGGCGGTGGACCCACACCAGCGCACAGATTGTTACGAGAGCACAAGGTACATCTACTCAGTTCTCCCCAAACCGTTAGGAGAACAAGAAATCGCAGAAACACCAGCAGAAGATGGAAGACTATTACGACAGGATACACAAGAAAACACGCAGTTTGGTAATATTTTAGAAGATACGACGGGAATAAGGAAGCAATGGAATAATGTTAAAATAGAAATAGATGCACCGTACAAACATACAAGAGCGGCAGAACAAAAGAGCATACCGCAGGAGCAGCAGATATTGAAACAAAAGGAGCAACAGCAAGAGACGAAACAAAAAAGAATTGGAAGTCAAACTCAGAACATAGAGGACACATCAGCTAAAGATTCAGATACGCAGGAAGAGATGGAGGAAGGGAATATAAGAGGGAAGAAGAGACAGCGGTCGTCGTCATCAGACGATTCATCGGTTTATAGACGGCGTTTAGCAAATTGAGACATGTAGAAGAGGTCAAACTTAGAAGGAAGAATAAAGTAAGAAATAGTGGCACAGAGGAGAATAAGGAAGATATAAAGACATTTTTTCAATATATTGACAGGAAATTTGAAGAATTGGAAAAGGAGAAACGTAATTATAGAGAAGTACAAAAGGAACAAGATAGAAAGACCAAGGGAACGGACAGTGTAGACCATGGAAGGTCGAGAAAAAACAAAGAGGAAGAAATAAATAATGACAGAACAAAAGTAGAAGAGTTAACTGCACTTTGCGCAGAGTTAGAGAGGAAGTTGGAAGAGTTAGAAAAGAAACAGGGAATGAATAGAGATGCATCGGAGAAAAAGGAAGATGTAACAGCATCTGGCGCAGATGATAATTGTAAAAGGGAAGACGTGGAGAAGAGGAAGAACAAACAGGAAGAAGTTGAGAGACGAGAAACTAGTAGAAGTACAGATCGAAGGGAATACCGATCTAAGAGTAGATATACTATGAAGGCAAGTGGGGATACGGGTCGAAGAGAAAAACCGAAGCAAACGGACTATGAAGTAATGAGTAGAGAAGTGGAGGGAAACTCAAGAGACAGGAAAGATAGAGAGGTTGAGGGAAATTCTGGAGATATGAGAAGCAGAGAGGAAACAAAGTATTGATGAAGTCAGAAGAGTAGAGGAAACAAAAAATAGTGATAAACTAGCGTTGGAAACGCTTAGAGCCAAGGAGGCCATGATGATGAAAATGTTTGGGTTGATGGAAATTATGAATAAGTAAGTAAGGTAGTGGAGGAGGAGGCTATGTGAGGAAGGCATAGCATTAAGGAGGCTATGGAAGGAGACATAGCATATTAAGATACATAAACAAGATGGCGGCGGTAGCTGAGTCTTGAGAAGACTAAGTATAATTGGTCTATACCGAACACATGAGGTAAACTGAGTACACCTGACCGATAGGGTACTGCAGTAGAGGAGGAGATGAGAAAAGGAGAGCTAAGAGGTAGATTAGAGGCCAAAGGAGAATTGTGAAAACTTAGTTGAGAAGCCGTAGAGCAGGACGGCAGAAAGATAGAGAAATATGAAGTATTATGGAGTAATATGGAGACTGAGATGTTGAAGCCGTAGAGCAGGACGGCAGAGATATTGAGAATAATGAGATAAATGAAAATGGGGTTATTGGGAGGCCGTGGAGGAGGACGGCAGTGATGGTGAGAGGTGTTGGGAAATGGGCGGAGTTGTGGTTGAGAAAGTGGAGAGCACAGTTCCAGAGAGGGAACGAGAGTAGCGGATATGAGGGAGAGGAGAGAAGTAGAGAATTGCAGTGGGAGTCTAGTTGTGTAGAAACAAGATGCAATCGTTCTACACTGATCATAACAGTGAGCTAAGTAGGTCCGAACGATGGACTACTGCAGTAGTGGAAGAGAGGAGGAAAGAGGCAGGGAGGCCATAGATTAAGGGAGAGAGATGTAGAGAATGAGAGAAATTGAGAAGTCACAGAAAGGAGACGGAAAAGAAGTATGAGATAAAGGAGCATATGGAGAAACTAAAGAGAATATGGCAGAAGATGAGGGCCATTGAGAAATGGCGAAGATATAGAGATAATGGGAAATTAGAAGTGATAGTCCGGAGGGAGCTGATAACGGAGTTGAGGAGGATGCAGATTTTTTTTCAGCAGTTGCCAGAGTCTTGAGAAGACTTTGTGAGAAGCTAGGCTTCTCCAAAAAAAAATGAAGTTATAAGAAATGGAGAGTTATAGGGAGACAATAAGAAAGAATAATGAGATATAGAAAAACTAAAGAAATGGGAGAGAAAGTGAGGAAAGAGCACTGAGGAAACAGTACTTACATTGTTATATGGTTAGGAGTTTCTTTTAGCCATAAAGAGGATGGAAAGGAAATATAGAAGACAAATGTCAAATTTAAAAAAAAGCCATAGACGAGACGGCATGGATAAATTGAAGAGGAAATAAGTAAACGTTCTAGAGAGAACGCATAGGAGGAACACGAAGCCATAGAGGGATAAGAAACTTGGGAGTAGATGTAAAAACGGGATAAGAAACTTGGGAGTAGATGTAAAAAGGTATGATAAGTGCAAATAAAGTTATAAAGGAATTAGTAAGATAAGAAAAGGAGCAAACGCCAAAGTGTATATATACCTAGTAGCCGCATGTTATTAGAATGTGGGCTCTAGTGAATTTGCATTATGTAAAGAGCTGGTCGGTTAACCAGAAAAATGTTTTGAAAATTGTATTGTGTAAAATGTGTAATATGAAATGGAAATTATATTAGGAGAAAATGTGTAAGTAGGATGAACACATTTTTAGGAGTGAACGAAAAATATTAGAACGGGGATTAGAGTCTGATTTTGAACGCGCTGAGCGTAAGTTAGCAAGTGTGTGCTAGAGAGATGGTAGCTTGGAAGTTCATTAGTGAGCGAGGTTCTTCATATTCATGTTTCTGGAAAACAAGCCTTTTTATGTGGTTGGCTACTGTGGGTACAGACAAGCCATAACAAGAGTTATGTTATCAAGTTGTCAAGGTTTTATGTTTTTCAAGACAGCAGGTATGATTGCAGTTTATATTGAAGATAGATTTTTGTTAGATAAAACAGAGACAGAAACTGGTAGAAAATCAACATCCCTGGCAGTGTAGGTCATTCTTCTAGCAAGATACACCAGAAGGTCACTAAGTGAAAAGTTATAAAGATAAACTAATTTTCTTAGAAGATCACCCAGGTGACATAGCAGTGGAGAAATTAGACGAGAGCAGATCAGTGACAGATATGTACAAGAATACTATTTCGGATGTTGGCTGAATTGAGAAAATGTACAAATGGGAATTATATCAAATTGAATGTATAAATCTATGAGATAAATTCGCAGACGGGAGAAGCGGATTCTACTTTATGTAAATAAAATTTTGAAGTTCGTTTTACTGTTGTTGGAGTACAGTGTGTCAACAGAGTTAGAAACCATCAACCATCTGTACATCTTGTCTAACAGTGCATTTCATCACTTGTTTACAGCAGAGTGTTTACATATTCTGCTCACACATGCTGACCACTGGTTAGGGCAGTGATCTGAACCTCTAACATCACAACTATACGAACACTATAAAGAAATGCAAACCTTAACCCACACCATCACGGCCACACCATAATTCACCATCCATTCATTTTAATTTTAATAAACCAATTGTGTGTTTATAATGTACCACAGGCCTTGTTTCATATTTGTTACTGTTGTTTAGATGTTATTCTTGTCTAAACAGTGCCTTTCATCATACTTGGGGGGTGTTTATACTCATATTCTGCTCCAACACATGGGACCACCGGTCTTAGGGCAGTGATATGAACCTCCTAAAACAATCACAAAACTATACGAACATTAAAGAAATGCAAAACCCATTCATTTTCTAGTTCATTTTACTCTTTGTTTATCTTCCTTTATAAGGGGGGGGGGGGGGGGGGGGGGCTTGTAAAATATAATATAATCCCAGTAATAATAATAGATAACTTAGTAGGGGACTACGGTAGCGAGAGACCAAATATCTCCTTACAAACTTTTCCAGACCTTGTCTAGTTAGGAGAATTTACCCTCTTTGTCTCCCTTCAGCCGGCGGAGAAACCCAACAGGATTTCTTGAGCCAAATCTTCCGCTGGGTGATCCAGGAAAAACTTTCACTTAATGTGTTTCTATTATTTCTACTACTATATGTTCTTATCCTTCCTACGCTACGTCACTCTAGGGTCTCAGTCCGGGATTTGAACTTATGTATTTATATCATACTTCTGGGATAGCATCATTCATTCATTAAGTATACCATTTGAACACATGTATTTTCACACCGTTTAGCTCTATAGTAAGATAGAATTTTTTTCTAAGAATTTCAGGCAATAATTTTGCCATAGAAATTTGTTCAGGCATTGATTTGGTGAATCCCTTTATGTATGTTTAGTGTTTTAATTAAGTTAGATCAATGATTCTGTAATTCTTTGATTTCCACAAGCAGTAAGTCTGCATAACTGTATTAATTTCACCTCTAGCAGATTGATAATTATTAGTTATTGCTTGGTGTTAGAAATACTATTGGAAGGTAGCACTAGCTTACTAAGTGTGGACAATAACAGGAAAAGATGGCCGAAATACTTAAGATTAAGGCAGCACTAGGGGAGGCCGGTAGAGATCTAGGATATAGTGGGGTGGATCTTGCTAATTATGTCAATGCCGAGACTGATAAGCATTACGCTAGAGAAACAGCGAAAGCTGAAAGAGAAGAGCGAATAAAGTTAGCAGAAATAGATGAGAGGATAAAGCTGTAGAAGCTAAGGAAAGAAGCGAGAGAGATGAACGCGAGCATGCAGTAAATATGAAGCAGTTAGAGGTGCAGGGACAGGCTCAAAGAGTTGAACCGGTAGCCGGTGCGACAGCATCTCGTACACCATCAGGCAACCTATCGCCACGGTCAGATGATATGCCCTCCTTGCACACGGGGAGCACATGACTTTTGCCCTCATCCCATGTGTCAAACTTAGGATCCCTGACGTTTCCATTCGAAGCTTTCTCAGAGCAAGCCAACTCCATCGATACGTATTTGGACAAATTTGAGAAGTTTGCCACCACATTTGGGTTGGAGAGGAGCAAGTGGAACGTGAAACTATCACACGGGCTTAGAGGAACTGCTTATGAAGTGTATAGCAAACTTCCTCCAGGTTTACAGGATGACTACGACTCTCTGAAAAAGGCACTCCTGATACGTTATGAGCTACATGCTGACGCATATAGGAAGAGGTTCCGTAACTCTAGTTGGGAACTCGGAGAGAACTATGCTCAGTTTGCTGCTAGACTGGATTTCTACGTGGAAAAGTGGGGCACCCTAGGGAATTTTTCTCATGATTGGGAAGGTCAGAAGAAAATGGTCATTATTGAACAACTGAAGGACACCATGACTTCTGACATGAGGAGATTCCTGACAGAGAATGGGGCCAGTACTTTAGAATCCATAGTCCAGTTGGCGGAACGTTATCAGGCAGCGGTAACAGAGAATCACCCATCACGGTGGAACCAACCTGAAGACTTATCGAGGAGGACATCTCAGGCACACTCGGGCCCCCAAATGAATCTACCTACCATCACTTAAAAAACATGACAAGCCAGACTATGCCAATAGGACTACTCAGAGATCAGCTTTCCAGCCTCGGATGCGGGGAGAAAAGTGGTGTAAGACGTGTAAAATGAGCAATCTCAATACTGCAGAGTGCAGAAGGAAAAACCACCCACATCATGTTGCATGTTTGCAGGTGAGGGCTGTTGACAGGAAGGAACTGACAGTGAGTCAGAATAGCCTCCATCACCCACCTATGCAGGAGACAGTGACCGTGAATGGCAAACAAGTCATCGGGATGTATGACACAGGTTTGTCCTATGACAGTGTCGTTTCTGCATCTCTAGTGCACACTGAACAACTCACCACATAAACAGTGGATATCCAAGGGCCACTCAAGGGAGCATTACCCTTAACTTTGCCCATAGCGAAGATTCAAGTCAGTTGTCGCTATGTGGAAGGGGAAATCAATGCCGCAGTTTTAGAGGATCCTTTCTACCCCCTGATGTTAGGGCGTAGATATGTCTTTTTAGGAGAACCGGTAAAGCCTGTGGTTATGGCTGCCGTCCAGACCCGGTCTGACTTCAAATGCATAGAGAGGGACTCTAAATTAGAAACTCATCCGAATAAGATGAAAAGGGCTCAAGCAGCTGATAGCACATTGGGGCCTTGCTTTGGCAAATTGCCAACCTCCTATAACCCTCGAAGAAAAGGGAACCTTTTTATGGAACATGGACTCTTGCACAGGAAAGATGACGGAGGGCTAAAAAGTCATGGACAGATTGTGGTGCCATCCACATATAGAAATAAAGTTATGGAATGGGACATGTTGCTTTTTTGAGTGAACACCTGGGTAATGGTGCCACAAATCAAAGGATAGCCACTCATTATTTTTGGCCAGGCATCATGGAAGACATAGCGCGAAATGTGAAGTCCTGTTCAGATTGTAACCAGGTAACCTCAACACATAGGATAGACCAGTTACAGGACCTAGGGAAGCATTGCTGCAGACGTACGCATCCAAAGAAAACCAGGAAGAAACCCAGAATACATAACTGGGAAGAACAACATAGGGGCAGATTTTTTAGTAAACACCCTTATTCAAACGAGGAGAAATGAGAAGCTGTTAAGGAAGAGAATGACAGGAGCAGAGGAGTTGGACGGAACGTCAAACTTGAGGAGGGGCTTGTGTGACGAATGGCCCAATCTTCTCTTATTTTTTTAATTTACGAGACACCATTTTTTTTTCCTCATCTTCAATGCAATGATCGGAAAGCCGGTGAAAATACGCGGCAAATTTCGCTCGTTGATATTCACCTACTATTTTTAGATTCACGACGTCATTCTAGATCTAACCTCAATGGCCCGAAACTTGTTTTGAATGTAGGGCAGCCTACTGAGTCTTTGTTAAAACCAGTTTAACCTACTTTAGGGAAACCCCCACGTGACGTTTAACGTTATTGATTGGAGCGTCTAGCGGATGCCAAAGTCACATGAGGCACGTTCAGGTCACGTGCCCAAGCGGAAATCACACGCTAAAAGTTGCGCCAAACGAGGCCGCTTGCGCTTGCATTCAGGAAGGCGAGAGAATCAGACCTAATCTAAGACCGCTGCGAATTCACGCGTCAAAACACTGTGAAGCCACGTGTCTAAATTGCCAATTAGAGTCCAATCTCTGAGTAGTCTATGGGGGAGCCTTGCACGACAGTCCAATCTCAGAGAAGAATACGGAGTCGAGCACAGTGAAGGCAGATCTAAACCATTCGATACCTACCCGATGCAACGTCATAAGGAGACAGGACACACCAACCACGCTTCACTATCAGCCAGGGGCTCAAACGCTAAGTTCCTATGAAAAGGGAACTCATCATATCAATGCCATATCTTTAGCCAGTAAATGATGCAAATACTTGAATTGTGAGACGCATCTTACATACACACTATTTCCATCGACAATACCATCATTCACCATCCATTCATTTTAATTTTAATAAACCAATTGGGTGTATATAATGTACGCCAGGCCTTGTTCATTCTATTAGATGTTACATATTGTATGATGTTTATCTTCCTGTATAATGGGGGGGGGGGGGCTTGTAAAATATAATATAATCCCAGTAATAATAATAACAGATAACTTAGTAGGGGACTACGGTAGCGAGAGACCAAATATTTCCTTACAAACTTTTCCAGACCTTGTCTAGTTAGGAGAATTTACCCTCTTTGTCTCCCTTCAGCCGGTGGAGAAACCCAACAGGATTTCTTGAGCCAAATCTTCCCCTGGGTGATCCAGGAAAAACTTTCACTTAATGTGTTTCTATTATTTCTACTACTATATGTTCTTATCCTTCCTACGCTACGTCACACTACACAACATAATAACATTTTATATTACCAAAACAAGAACTAATATATAACAACCAGAACAAATGAGAATCCCAAATGAGGAACAAAAACACTACAAAAATAAAAAATAACCCCCCCCCCCCCCGTTTGTTTCCCCCGCCCCATTTCATACGATATCCGTACGAGAAGTAACAAATACGATTCAACAAAAACCAAACAAACAAACAAAAACTAACAAACAAACATATAAACCAACAAACATCCAGTTAATACTTTTAAAGGAATGTCAATTGCTGTAAAAAGAATGGAAAACGATACAATAAAACAGAACCTACTAACCCTCCAAAACGCAGTAAGGTAAAGAGATATCAGTCTAGGATCATGGAAGCGGGATACACCATAACCACCACATACATAAAGGACAATACCACAACAAACGGCAGATAAATTACTGCATGGAAGAACTAAACGAAAGAAAAACAACCAATGTAAAGTACTATATAGAATAGTGAGCACTATATATTCTAATTATAACCAATATGAGGCTGAACCGGGTATCCCATGCACATGACATACACCAGTTTTCCTGTGCATGGTCCAAAAACCAGACCAAACAAATATGTGAAATACAAGTATTAAAAACTATTGGCAAGAAAATAACTAAAATATGATTATTCAATGAAGAATGTGACATAATGTAACATTGCGCCTACCTGATTTCTTCATAGAAGTAATATCTACCAACGGTTCCTGAGCTGTCAATCAAGAAGACGAGCTCCACCTGTTTGTTATGCGTGTGCCTCAATTGTTGCACGTGTCTTTTGAAGATATCTCCAAGCGTTTCGACCTTGGCCTTCTCGTAGTTTATGGTGACTTGCCTCATGAATGTGTTGTATGAGGATGGTCTCCTGAATAACACCCTGGCAATGCATATTTGTAGCAGTATGGCGACGAAGGTAAAGAATAAATGTAAAAAGTGCCTGGACCTCATTTTCGACTTTTACTTCTGGCGAGTTTTTCCTGTGCTGCAGCTTTAAGACGAGATTTTGGTTGAAATCTGATAGTTCTAGTTCGATGAAGATCTGTATACACTTCTCTAATAGTTTTTAATAATACACTATCCCCCAAAATATTGCATGGTTATTGTTCTTACTCCGTATGTTGAGTAGCAGACCTTCTGAAGCCTACATTAAACCTGAATCTTAAAGGTCACAAGCAATAAACACAAAATTAAAATCAAGTTTATGAATAAACTACAAGTAGTCTGATTTTTATTGAAATCGCACAAATGTTCACTGTAGGATAATAGTAATAATTGTAATACGATGACTCGTTAAGTCTTTGCCACTTACGTCTCTTCCACAAAGAAAAGATCCTTTGCTCTATGTGTGAAGAATGATGTAATCAACGCAGCGTGTTAGAATAGTTAAAGTTACGGAAGACAATAGTTTTTGAATTAGATGATATAAGCTTAAAGTCAAAGGTCTGAACTTTTCTCGGTTATGGAGCTATTATTTATACATATACGGAGCGAGGCACTCCATAGAAATATGAAAATAGAATGCTTATCCAAGACGAGGCGAATGTAAACAATAGCAGCACTGGGAGCAAGTATCTCCTGACTGCATCCGACTGCTTCGAGTGTGCGCGCCAACACGAACATTCATTACACAGAAACACGTGTACTGATGTACCGCAAGAACTTTCAGTTTGCATGAACCCGAATAAAGATAGAATTGAAGATAAACAAAGTTTAACAAGAACAATACAATGTGAAATTTAGTTGTTCATAATTGTGTTGATATAATCTAGAACAGGAATCGGCAACCTGATGATCGCCGAGCGCCGCTAGCTCTCAAATAATTATTTAGTAGATCTCGGGTGACGAAAGGGGGATAATAAAGAATTTCTAAGCTAGGTAAATTTCTGAATAACCCTTTTCCGCTGACATTTAAAAAACGCAATATTCCTAGGAATAACAGTACTTTTCCGCGTTACCAGCGAAAATCCGCGGGCTCGCTTATTAAAATTTGCTTTACTCGTGAACTGCTTAAGATACGAACGCGGTCTTTTCTTTGAGGCGATGTTAACACTCAGAAAATATCATAATATCATTTAGTTTGATTTTTCCACCACACTGTCGATGGAGTTGCAGGAAGCAGCCTGGCCATTAGAGATGACATTTACATAAGGCTGCATTTATTCACAATTAAAAATATTCTGCAACATAAAAATAGCTATAATTTTATCAAGGTAGATCTTTAGAGAGATCAGTTTTTTTTTCAAAAGCAGATCCCCACAGCTTCAGGGCTGACTATCATTGCTCTAGGACAAACACTGATAAACCTTCGAATTAACGCAACAGAGAGTCCAAATAGTAAACTAGCTTCTCTGCTAAGGCAAAGGGCAGAATCGTCGCCGAAAATAGCGGGGCTTAAAAGATAACAACTTCCAGCATGAGAATGGCGGCAGAGGCAGCTACTGCAGCCTTAAAGTGGCTCACTGAAACTTCATTAACAAAGGCAGTCATTGTGTCAGATTCTCAGTCCATGCTTTGAAAGGTTCAAAATGGTTGGCTACGGCATGAAAGGAAAACATTCATAGAAGCTTCGAATCTACAGGAGCTGGTATGGATCTACTGTCCTGGTCATGCAGCGGTATGCGGTATTGAGAGAGCTGGCAGACTAGCATCAAAAGCACCCACAGTGGGGGCACTGGATATGGATCAGGAAGAGATACTGAGAACAATTAATTACCACCTGTTAGAGAATGACACTTCAATAGATGAATCATCAAGGTCAAAACTGTTGGAATTTGGCATCAAACGTAAGGCTAGCAGAGATAGACATAAGAGAGGATGCATCCGTCGCGTATACAACCAG